>CM053592.1:19617289-19642511 GCA_028646515.1 Pseudochirops corinnae
AGTGCCATATTTGTGTCATAAAAAGAATTTGGTAGGACTCCTTATTCACCAATTTTCCTAAATAGTTTGTAGAGTATTGGCCCTGGAGATTTTTCCTAGGGAGTTTGTTGATGGCTTGTTGGTTTTCTTTTTCTGAGATGGGGTTATTTAAGTAATTTACTTCCTCTTCTGTTAATCTGGGCAACTTATATCTTTGTAAATATTCACTCATTTCACTAAGATTGTCAAATTTCTGTGCATACAATTGGGCAAAATAATTCATAATTATTGTTTTAATTTCCTCTTCGCTGCAGGTAGATTAACCCTTTTCTTTTTGATACTTGTAATTTGGTTTTCTTCTTTCTTTTCATCATATTGGCTAAATGTCTATCAATTTTATTGCTTTTTTCATAAAACCAGCTCTTAGTTTTATTTATTAGTTCAATAGTTTTCTTAAATTCCATTTTCTTAATCTCTCTTTTGATTTTCATCATTTCTAATTTAGTATTTAATTGCAGAGTTGCAATTTGTTCTTTTTCTAGCTTTTTCAGTTGCATGCCCAGTTTACTGACCTCCATTTTCTCTATTTTATTCAAGTATGCATTCAGGGATATAAGACTTCCCCTAAGAACTGCTTTTGCTGCATGCCACAAGTTTTGGTATGTTGTCTCATTATTGTCATACTCTTGAATGAAGTTACTGATTGCTTTATAATTTCTTGTTTGACCCACTCATTCTTTAGGGTTAAGTTATTTAGTTCCCAATTAGTTTTTAGTCTATCCTTCCATGGTCTTTTATTACATATAATTTTTTATTGCATCATTATCTGAGAAGGACTCATTTAACATTTCTGACTTTCTACACTGAATTGTGATGTTCTTATGTCCTAGTACATGGTCAATTTTTGTGTATGTGCCATGTACCACTGAAAAGAAGATATATTTCTTTTTATTTCTATTCAATATTCTCCAGAGGTCTACCATATCTATCTTCTCTAAGATTTTATTTACCTCCTTAACTTCTTTGTTGTTTATTTTGATGTTGGATTTATCAAGTTCAGAGAGGGGGAGATTGAGGTCCCCCAATAGTTGTTATTTATTCCTTCCTCTAACTCCCTTAACTTTTCCTCTAGGAATTTGGATGCTGTACTTTTTGGTGCATAAATGTTTAGTAATGATATTGCTTCATTTTCTTTCTTTTTTTGAGGGTCATATGTTTGCATTTATTATTTAAGTTGAACAACAGGTAACCAGGGGATGGGGGTCAAGGGAGGACAGGGAGCTGAGAGCCTCTCATCTGTGTCTGCTCTAGATGGGGCTGATCCTGATTTCTGAGCCTTGGTGCAGGGCATACAAGGAAGCACACGATAAGATAAGGTTCCAGGGGAACAGGCTGAGAAAAACACTGGGGGTGGCCAGTTACACATCCAGCCAGAGGTGGGGGCTGGGAATCTCCATGGATCAGCAGCACCACTTACTTTTAGGAACTGAAGCCTAGTGATAAGTTCCATCCAACATATTTCTTATAAAACATTCTTGTGGTTAAAGTCTTTGTGCTAAATAATTCTTTCATTGCCTCTCTAACTTCTTGTACTTTGCTTCTTGTTTCTTTGAATATGCATCCAACTTGTAAGCTGCCTGCTCAAGAGCTGCTACTTGCTCCTCAGTTAAAGTGATCTGAGCCAGATAAGGCTGAAGTGCTGTATATTTCTGGTTTAAGTCCTTTAGGTTTCTACTTATGTTTACTGCAATATCTTTCATGTCTAGATACTTCAAACTAGTCAGTTTGTTCATGTTTTCCAGAAGTTTATAATCTTCACTGGTGGCTGTCAGCTTTCTGGTTAGGTATATGGCCATTTTGGAGATCATGTCCTGCCACAGCCACATGATGTCCACCTCAGTGGGCCCCGTGGTCTCCTTGGCTGTCTCCACCATGGCATAGTCTAGGCCAGGGAAGGGAGAAAGGAGAAAGGATGGAGGGAAGGATTGGGATCGGGGTGAAGGGAGAGAAAGGGGGAGAGAGGGGGAGAGAGAGAGGGAAGGGGAAGGGGACAAGGAAGGGGAGAAAAGGGGCTTATTGCTTCATTTTCATTGGTGTCTTTTAGCAGGATATAGCTTCCTTCCTCACCTCTTTTAATTAGATCTATTTTTGCTCTTGCTTTGTCTGAGATAAGTATTGCTACTTCTGCTTTTTTTGCTTTGGCTGAAGCATTATATATTTTACTCCAGCCTTTTACCTTTACTCTGTATGTATCCCTCTGTTCCAAATGTGTTTTTTGTAAACAGCATATTGTAGGATTTTGGTTTTTAATCCATTCTGTTATCCATCTCCATTTTATAGGAGAGTTCATCCCATTCACATTAACAGTTATGATTACTATCTGTGTCTTCCCCTCCATTCTATTCCCTTCCTGTCTATGCTTTTATTTTTCCCCTTCTCCCTTTCCCCCTTAGGAGTTTTCCTTTTGACCGTTGCCTCCCTCAGTATTCCCTCCTTATCAGTTCCCCTCCCTTTTCCTACCCTTCCCCCTTTCTACCTCTTCCCTCCCTTCTAAACGCCCCCTCCTTTCTTGGCCCTTTCCTCCTCTGACTGAGTGTAGGGTACAATAGATTTTTATGTTTAATGTAGTATGTTATTTCTTCCTTGAATCAAGATTGATGAGAAGAGATCTCATGCAGTGCTCCTGTCCCTCCCCTCTTTCCTTCTATTATGATAGGTTTTATGTCTCTTCTTGAAGGAGTCCTATACTTCACTGATTATGTTATTCCCTCCTTACAGCAAGACCAATGAGGGTGAAGATCATATAATGTTCATCTCCCTTCCTTCTTTCCCTCTACTATAATATGTTTTTATGCCTCTTTGTGTGGCATAATTTACCCTTTTCTGATTCTTTCTTTCCTCTTCTTCCCTTGTGGTCACTTTACACCCCTTAAAATGTTTTTATCATAATTTTGTTTAATTTAGACCCACTCCTTCTATTTATCTATATCCTTTTTAAATGTTGTAGTAAGTATACAGTTCTCAATATTAACAGGTATCAGCTTCCCATATAGGGATATAAACAGTTTGCTCTTATTAAATAACAAGTTGTGTGTGTGTGTGTGTGTGTGTGCACGTGTGTATGTGTTTTCCTTATTTACCTTTCTATGTCTCTCTTGGGTGTTGTAATTGGAGATTGAATTTTCCATTGAGCTCTGGCTTTTTCATCATTAAGGTCTGGAAGCCCCTTATATCATTGAATGACCATCTCCTTGCCTGAAAGATTATGTTCATTTTTGCTGGATAGCTGATCCTTGATTGTAACCCAAGCTCTTTTGCCTTGTGAAATATCATATTCCAGTCCCTCTGATCTTTCAGTGTAGAAGCTGCCAGATCCTGTGTGATTCTCACTGTAGTTCCACAGTATTTGAATTGTTTCTTTCTGGATTGTTGGAGAATTTTCTCTTTTACCTGATAATTCTGGAATTTGGCTACCACATTTTGCAGAGTTTTCAATTTGGGACCTCTTTCAGGAGGTGTATGGTGAATTCTCTCAATTTTTATTTTACCCTCTGGTTCTAGGATCTCAGGGCAGTTTTCCTTGATGAGCTATTGGAAGATGTTGTCCAGGATCTTTTTTTCATCATGATTTTCTGGTAGACCAATAATTCTTAGATTATCTCTCCTGGATCTGTTTTCCAGGTGAGATATTTTTCCATTGAGATATTTTTCCTCTTTTTCTAATTTTTCATTCTTGATGTTTTGTTTGACTGTTTCTTGGTGCCTCATAGAATGATTAGCTTCAATTTGGTTGATTCTAATTTTTAGCAAATTATTTTCCTTCGTTTTTTAAGCTCCTATTCCATATGTTCAGATTTCATTTTTAGTTCACACATTTTTCTTTTTAAGGATCTGCTTTCTTCATTGAAAAGTTTTTCTATTTTTGCAATTGAAACGGCCGCTTCTTAACTCTGTAGCCTAAGGGCCAGCCTTAGGCTGTATTCTCAGGAGGGATTGAAGAGACCAGAGGTGAGAGAGAAGTGTACAGCAGCTGTCCTTTATTGTATTGTAGCACCCTCATTATATACCCTAGAGGTATGTGATTAAAGCATGATATCCACATGTGCTAGAGGGATGGACCAATGGGAGAACAGGCCAAGCCAGCCAATCTCAGCTGCCGCTCATCAGGCGAGTGGTCTTTCACAACTTTTCCATGAGCTTTAGCAACTGGGCTGTGACTGTCAGCACCAAAGGTGCTTTTAGACTCACACTGATCCCTACATGCAATTTTGATTTTAAAAGAATTAGTCATTTTATCTTCTACCTCTCTAATTTGGTTGTCAAAATCCTTCTTGAGCTCTTCTAAGAATGCTTTCTGGGCTTGAAAGCAGTTCATATTCCCTGTTGAGGCTTCAGCTGTGGGTATGGAGTCAATGCTGTCTCCTTCTGGATTTGGTTCCTCTCTCTTGCAATAATAGGATCCTAGATCTTTGTCTTTGCAATCTGTCTTTTACCCATTATGAGTCAGGGCCTTAGCCACCCCCTTCCTCTAGGATACCCAAGCCTTCACTATTTTAAAATTTTGCTCTGGACAATAATCTCTGTGTTTTTAGGGTCAGAGGGAGGGATTGGAGTAGCCTGGGTTCATTCTACAATCCTGGTCCCTGGAAGTCCAGGTAGATGCTTTTTAAATTTCCAGGTTGTGCTTGATAGTCCCAGGAACAGCTGCTGCCACCGCCACAGGCCCTACATTTGTCTCTTACTCAGCTCCAACAGATCCCAGCCCTGCAGTGATAGGCCTTGGGAATGGCCCTTGAGGATGCTGGATTAACTTGCTGCTGCACTGTCCACTGTCCATCACGTGTGTTGCACCAGAGGCTCTCTGCTGTGTGCCCCACAACTATTTCTTATACCATTAAGTCCAAACATATTATGCTTCCATTTAAGATTCTCCATGCTCTGGCTATTACTTATGTTTCTAGACTTACTTTCCATTATGTTCTCGTAGGAATATTCTAAGCCAGCCAAGTTTATGGGCATTCAAACAGATCCTATACATATATATATATATATATATATATATATATATATATATATAGCATAAAGGAACAAAATTATAGACCTGACATTTGGAAACCATACTTCAAGTATGATACTCATAAAATATGTGACAAATAGCATGTCACTTAATCTTGCTAATTCTGAGTTTCCTTATTTGCAAAAGGAGGATCCAGTTTGTACTATTTGCCTTTTGAGGTAGTTATGATGAATATTCTTTGTACATCTTTAAGTAAAATTACATGTGGTTCAGAATAATGTCCTTCCCATAAACTTTTGATCAATTGTGCTGCTGTAATATCCTGTAATGTCTTTGCCTTTTGTCTCTACAAATATAAATCCTATCTATCCTTCAAGACAGAGGCAGTTGGTAGCACAGTGGATAGAATGTTGAACTTGGAATCAGAAATACTCAAGTTCAAATCTTGCTTCAGACACTAGCTAGCTGTGTGATCTTGGTTAAGTTACTTAACTTTTGTATGCCTTTGTTTCCTCAGTTGTAAAATGGAAATAATAGCAGCTTCCTCTAAGAGTTATAGTGAGAATCAAATGAAAATATTTGTCAAGTTTAGGTAGTTAACAAGTGCTTTTTCCTTCCTTCCTTCCTTCCTTCCTTCCTTCCTTCCTTCCTTCCTTCCTTCCTTCCTTTCTTCCTTCCCTCCTTCCTTCCTTCTTTCCTAGATCATATTCTCTCCTCTCTAAAATCTGCATCATTTTAGGTTTAAAGTTACCTTTCCTTCATCTTTACTACTACAGTAAGTGAAAATAAGAAATACAATCATAATCAATCATGTTTTCTCTGACATTTCTCGACTGAAGTGTTATTTTAATATTTTTGTCATTATTTATAGGTGTGATGATGGGTTGCATCACTCCTAGCTGAGTATCTATCTAATTAAATGAATAGAGAATCATCAGTGGATTACATATGTGTATCGTATATGTATATATGTATGTGTATGTATATGTCATGGCAAATAGAATAATGGCTACATATAGTCAAAGTTCAATAAATGGTTAGTCATTATTTTAATGGAAACTTGTACATTATCTTTTAAAAAAGGAATCATGTTATTAAAAAACAAACAACAAAATGACTCTGGATTTTATCTGATTTCAAGCCAATATTATAAAGGATGAGAAAGCTTGGATAGTTTTTCCATTTGGAAAATAATAATGATATGATTTTAAGTTGACAGCACACTAGTCACATTTTGTAAAGCAGTTACTCTTAATGCCATCATCTCTAGAAACACCCATGTGAGATAACCTACTGCTTTCTTGGTTTAGGGCGAGTTGAAGAGGGGGTTTAGAGACTGGCTTTCCAACTTTCCTAAGTATTTCAGTGACTAAGAGACCTAACATTCAGGGAAATAGAGGGAAGAATAAAAGTAAGGTGAAACAAGATATATACATCTCATTATGTAAATGAATTTTGTTGTGTCCTTTTGTATCCTTGTGTCTTGTGTTCTTGTGGCTTGTCTCTTTTTTTCTACTAAATAAATTAAGGGTCACTCTTCAAATGGTGCTTGAGTCTAGCATCCAGGGAAGTAAGGAAAAGTTTCCAGATAACAGTAGCAAGATGAAATGGAGTGGGTGGTTTTTACTATTTTTATATTGTCTAGTCTCACCTCTCACAAATAGTCAATTTGGCATTATAATCAACAATAATTATTTGTCAAGATATCTATCAGAAAGAACACAGATGATCCTTTATCTAATTTCAAGCATGTGTTGAGGGTGAGGTGACCCACAAAGAGTGTACTCTGCATTTCTGCCAGTATGGTCAAGATCATTTTCATCTTAGGGGAGAAAATAAAAAGACTATAGGAATTTTACTCCCCAATGATCAGAAGAGAGAAAATGTTCCTTAAAAGAATAGAAATATTTCAAAGAGAAAACAGAGAAGCATTAGTGTAAAGAGAAAAACTTGTGTCAGGATGTTGGAAGGTGGAAAACTATGACACAGAGAAGGAAGAAAAGGATGATTAAATATTCCAAACTATATAATAAATATGAGCCTCTTCTTGTAGAGGATTCCTAGACTGTTTTTGGAGATTGTGACTTCCAAAGGAAAAGAAAGATCACTAAGAAGATTTTACCTGAAACAGGCTTTTATATTATTTTTTTGTGCAAAAGTTTCTTTATTTCATGAAATCATACATATATATATATATATATACATACATATATATATATATATACATATATATATTTTTCTTTTGTAATTACCTTCATCCATTCTTTCACTACTAATGCATCTCCTATGTATAGCTCTCAAAGTTGTATAATCTGCATTTCTCTTAATTATTATGGTATGATCTCTAAGATTCAGGTGACATATCCAGTTTGAATTTATTGCAGTATATTCTAGTAGGAATCTACTAGATCTAATCTATTAGCATTAGAATGGTGCATTAGCATTAGAATCTAATTAGCGTTAGAATTAATGTCATTGCTATTATATTAGTTGTAGTCATTGTTATTATATTAGCATGGTCCAGCCATAAGAACTGAACATTTCTACATAAAATATTTATTTAGTTAATGATAAAACATTACTACAAAAAAATAAAGATAAAACATGACCCTAGTCAGAGAAGTGATGAGTTTTAAATGTCACATATGGACAATGTAGAATTTGTTTTGCAGGACTATGCATCTATGAACTGAGTGCACTTTTTGTTCTGTTCTTGGTTTTATTATTTGCTCAATTAGGATATAGTGGGAGAGACATATTTAAAAGGAAGGACATTTAAAATTAAATAAGAAGAATAATGGAAGGGACTTATTGTTTCTGTTTCTACCACACCAATGATAATGATGTTTGTTGTGGGGGGCATCACATGATAGAATAAAGCAAAGTTATATAGCTGTTTCTACAGCCTCAAATTTGTGGAATGGCTGCTCTCTGGGGCTTCAGAAACATCCCAACTTTCTAACTGTAGCTGAACAATAACTGAAGAGGCTATACCATAATGGTAGTCTTAGCTGCAAGAATTCCTTTGGTGAGGGATATATTGCTCCTCTCTCCTCTTCTTTAATTTATATCTTCATTTGCTCATCAAAGAAATGGAGGATCAGTGAGGAACTTGATTTCCCCTGTGCTACATTGTACAGCTAGGCAATACAAGAACCAGTCCTGGGCTCCCTCCTTTTAGCCTACTCTGTCCAGAAGCTGTTTGAAAATTGTCATATTCTACTCCACTCTTTTTCTGGAAGCTACTTTTTTTTAGTGATCCATATTCACAGATGTACGGAGCTGGGAGGGCATTTTTACTTCTGCCATGACTACAAAATTTGACCAACTCAAGAGAAAATCAGTACTATATAAGTTCCTTAAAAACAGAAAGTGTGCCATTTTTTTCTTTGTGTACTTAGCACAGTGCCTAATATATACCAGATGCTTAATAAATGCTTGTTAATTAATTGAATTATTGAATTAAAATTTCCTAAATACTTATATTGTTCAAGGCAATGCAGGAGACTACATATGTAAAAATGAAGGCTTCATGTTGTTTTAGTCATGTTGCAATGTATTAAAGATCCTAGGCTTGTTTCCTGCTTTCAATCATTGTGATTAAAAAGTGACATAAAGACTCTTTCATGCAATGGTACTTCCCGATTAAGACGAGTTGAACAATCAATGCAAAAGGAAATGATACAAATGGGAAATAGCACTGATGCCTATGTGATTAACAAAGTAAAGAGCTCTCCCCCTGAGTTTCTAATAGCATTGTGTTGTTCTGAAGATCTCACTCAGTCAGAACAACCAAGAACATAGGAATGAATTTCTTCATGACACTTTTTCTTTTGCTGAATTAGTCAGGCTCAGAGGTCACGTAAATCACAGGAGTTCTAGAGCTGTCTAAACAGTTGAAATATCAAAAACAAACCATGAGGGACAGCAAAGTGAGAAAGAGTTTCTGTTAACTAAAGATCAAAGGAAGTCAGCTTACTGCTGTATACATTCTATGAAACAAGGAAAGAAATGTAGTTGGCCTCAATGACTGGAGAACCTAGCTTGAAAATAACATAAAACACTTCAACAGAGGGAGCAGAAAAAAAAAAATTCTTAGGGAAGGTGATTATGAGGGTGAATTTTAGTTCAAAGTATCTTAGGGGAAATCGGTAAACCTGTGCATGGATTTCTCAAAAGGCAAAGCAGTGTTTAAGAGCCAGCACTGACAATACAGAAGAAAGCAATTTTTAAAATTTTATTTTCATGGACAGATTTTGGGTTTTATATTAATTTCATTAAAAATATATATATCCCTTCTCCCTCCTCTTCTGAGTGAATCAGTCCTGAATAAAGTGTTTAGCATAGTTCCTGATATACAGCAAGCACTTAATAAATATTTATTTGCTTCCTTTCTTCTCATTTTTAATTTGATTCAATTCAATAAGCATTGATGAAGTATCCAGTATATACTGGACACTGTATTAGAAGAGAGAGATGCCAAGAAAAGAAAAATAAAACCATTCCTGCCCTCAATAAGCTTGCATTCTATCAGGGAAACCAAAATGCATTCCTACAAGCAAATATATAATGTAGAACAAGTAATTTCCGGGAACAGGGGGCAGGTATGATATGAAAAGCATTTTATTAATCTAACATTTCCATATTTCAAGTTGTAAAATGGATTGCAACTGAAGAAGAGGTTTGGGACTAAGATTTCTGAAAAAAAAGATAAAAAGAATTATTTGGCAAAAAAAAAAAAAATTTGTCGAGATAGCAACCATAGCCGATAGTACATGAAATGGAATAAGATCCTTTTAAAATTGATGTATTTTGAATTAAGGCAGACAGGGATTTTCAGGGAGCAGTTTATAGACTCATTCTACTAGGAAAATATCCCCATAATCAACTTTTTATTCATTTTAAAAAAATTAATATGTGTTTTTCATATTTTTGACAGATGGATGTCTCATTAACTTTGTTATAGCATAGAGTAAGTGTTGCACTTGTGCTGAAAGGAACATATAACATATTCATATAGATATAAACTTCAATAAATTATGTGGAATGTGTTTCTTGGTATGCTCAGGTGACAGTTTATAAAGAAGCAACTAAATTTTGTTTTCTGAAAAGCAGGATTTGGCTCTAAAGTCATTTTTAGCCTTGAAGCTTTTGGGGGCTTTTGAACTTACAGTTTAATAAGTGTAAATGATCGATTGTGCTATAGAATCCCATCCTTTGTTCTGCTGTCAGCTTGAAGACATAGGGCACCTGTCTTCAGAGACGGAATAGATACTTCAAATTAGAGTCTTCTGTAGCCTCATAATTCAAGCAGAGATTGGCAATGAAGATTTCATGCTAAATCCAGCCAGAATCATGTACTATTTATTGTGCATAGCAGCAGGGTATCCTAAAATATGGGCTGGTTATGTGGATTAGAGAAAACTGAAGGTGATGTTTTTATAGGCAAGTATGAGGCAACTATTCCCTGAGGTTGCTTTGTATCAGATTGAATTGAACTTCACATTTCATATATCTGGGGCATCATTTGGCTAAACTGTGATGATAAAAAGAATAGAACCTTTATTTTATGCAGGTTCAAAGCACTTGATAAAACAGTTTAAAATGGAAAGCATTACAGTTTATAAATAAAATATACATGAATGACAACTACTTATATTTTTAATTAAGAATAATTAATTCTTCCCTTACAGCAAGCCTGTGATATAGTGAGAGAAAGCTTTAAAATCCCTACTTTGTTGTTAGGAAATTGTAACTCAGAGGCATTAAATGATTTTTTTTAAGTCACATAATCAGTACATGGCAAAGCCAGGCCAAGAACATTCATCTTCTATTGCCCAACCTCATGGTTTTTTCATTATAACACAGCAGACTCCCACATGTTATAGAACATGTGATCATTGTATTGTTAGCTAATTTGAATGTAGTACTCAAAATTCCCAATCTACTAAGACCATAGGAATTTCAGATGTAACACTCATTCTCACTCAGGCCAAATTGGAAAGAGACAATGCTGTGCTGTCTGCTGTATATGTGGAGGGAGATATGACTCTTGATTTACTGAGAGATTACTGTTTATCACTGTATACTTGTTTAAAAGACTTGCTTCTGTTGATTGCAGAGAGAGATAGAGAAAGAGAGACAGAGAGATCAAGACAGACAGAAACAGGAAAGAGGGAGATCAGGTAAAAAATCTGGAATGGTGAGCTTGAGCCCCCTGAGCCACAGATGTGTAGGGACAATCAGACCCATATCATGTCTCTTTCCCTCCAGTGAGTATAAAACTAGACACTGTTCAGAGTGGACTTTTTCATTGTGAAATAATTCTCTCTCTCTCTCTCTCTCTCTCTCTCTCTCTCTCTCTCTCTCTCTCTCTCTCACACACACACACACACACACACACTCTCTCTCTCTCTGTCTCTGTCTCTCTTGTCTCTCTCTGTCTCTGTCTCTGTCTGTCTGTCTCTGTCTCTGGCTGTCTCTCATTCTCTCTCTGTCTCTCTGTCTCTGTCTCTCTGTCCCTCTGTCTGTCTGTCTGTCTCTCTCCCTCTCTGTCTCTCTCTGTCTCTCTGTCTCTCTCTGTCTCTGTCTGTCATTCTCTCTCTCTATGTCTCTCTGTCTGTCTCTGTCTGTCTCTGTCTATCTGTCTCTGTATCTGTCTCTGATGTCTGTCTGTCTCTCATTCTCTCCCTGTCCCTCTGTCTCTCTCTCTGTCTGTCTCTCTGTCTCTGTCTCTGCCTCTCTGTCTCTGTCTCTCTCCTGTCCTCCAACCCCCCCCCCGCATATGATTTGAAGTTCTTTATGTAAATTTTAGCTAAAGAGCTATTTGACTATTGTTTTTCATTATTGTTTTTCAGGCATTTTCAATTGTGTCCAACTCTTCATGACCTACACACCTAAATTGTTTTTTTTTTTTAAAGATACAGGAGTGGTTTGCCATTCCTTCTCTGGCTTATTTTAGGAATGAGGAAACTAAGGCAAATAAGGTTAAGTAACTCAACCAGGGTCAAATAGCTTGTAAGTGTCAGAGGCCAGATTTAAACTCAGAAAGATGAGTCTTCATTGATTCTAGATTGAGTGCTCTATCCACTGTTGCTTCCACAAGATTGGGGTAAGGCAGATTCAGAGAGAGAGAGAGAGAATGAGAGAGAGAAACAGAGAGACAGAATCAGAGACAGAGACAGAGAGACAGACAGAGATGTGGCAGGGAAGAAGAAGAAGAAGAAGAAGAAGAAGAAGAAGAAGAAGAAGAAGAAGAAGAAGAAGAAGAAGAAGAAGAAGAAGAAGAAGAAGATGGAAAGGAAGGAAAGAAGAAAGAGACAGAATAGATACTTCAAATTAGAGGCTAAACTTCACTTTGAAATCTTAGAAGTTCATCAAAAAAAATAATCGGGGATCATCTAGAACTAAACTAGTAGCTAGGGCAATGATACTTAGATTTTAGCACAATTTTGATAAAACATCTCATCCTAGTCTTGTGGAGAATTATTTAGACAAAAATACTGGTTAGTTGGTCCGACTCAAAGAGTAGTTGTTGATGGTGGTTGTCAAAGAGCAATGTCAACATGGCACAAAGACTCCAGAGGAGTACATTAAGAATCTATGTTTATAACATTTTTATCAATTATTTGGATAAAGGCATTAGATGGTACATTCATCAAATTTGATGATGACATGAATCTAAGATAATCTGTCATTAAATGACAGAGAGTCCTAGCAACCATTTAGTTCCCCCCCCACACACATAGCCCTTATTTTACAGATTTCAACTGAGACCCATAATGTTCAGATTTATTCTTCAAGGTCACAGATGTCTAAGCATCAGAAGTAGGGTTTAAACTTAGATCTTTAGACTCTGAAGGAAGCTCTCTTTTCACTGAGCTGTTAAAATGGATAACTTTGATTACATGAAACCATAAAGGTTTTCACAAATGAAGCAAGTGTAGGAAGAATTAAGTGATAAACAATTAACTGGGGAATATTTTACAACAGATTTCTCTGCTAAAGGTCAAGAATGCATGGGAATTCTGGAAGTATGAAAGAATTTTAAAGCCATCCTCAAATGGATAAATGATCAATGGAGGTGAACAATTTTCAAAAGAAAACCATTTTGAAAGAAAAAATAATTTCAACAACTACATTTTAAAATGCTCTAAATAATCGTTGATAAGAAACATGCTGATTAAAACAATTTTGATGTTCTATTTCACATTCAAGCAGGTTGGGGGGAAAGACTACAAAAGAAATATGTTTTGTTGGAGAGGTTATAGGAATGTAATGTACAAATAAATTAACTATTGGTAAAACTGCAAAGTTATCCAACCATTCTGGAAAGTAACTTTGTACTTCATCTCTAATTCATTAAATTGTCCACAATGTTTGTCCCTGAGATACCATTATTAGGAAAAATACACACACACACACACACACACTTTACTTACAACAACATATTTTGTATCAAAGAACTAGAAAGAAGTTGTGTGCCCTTCAATTGGAGAACATTTGAATCAATCGTGGCGTATGAATCTATTGGGATAATATTGTCTTATAAAAAGTGTGGAGGCTTGGCTTCTGGACCAGTAGCAGGAACACAAGTAGGAACAGGAACAGAAGCTGGAGTCAAGCCAAGGAGGGACCAGCAGCAGTCAAGGGCAGGAGCCTGGGCAGTGCTGCACATTGACATGGAGGTCCTCAATAGCTCTTCCTAAGGAAGCTATATTTTGGAGAATATAAATATGTGGAGAGTTAGAAGGAGTATACATAGACAGAAAACACAGGCATGAACTGAATATGATGGTATGATTATATAAAAATAAAATTAATAAATGAAAAAGAAGAATGTACTGGGAGAAGGGGAAAGTGAGGAGTAGGATGGGGTAAATTAAGTGACATAAGAGAGGCCCAAAAGAGATTTTACAGTTGAGGGGAAAATAGGAGAAGGAAGGAGGGAAACAAATGAACGTTACTCTCATCTGTATTAGCTCAAAGAGGGAATAACATGGACACACAGTGGGGTATAGAAATCTATCTTACCACACAGGAAAGAAAGAGGCAAAGGGATAAGAAAAGGAGGTCAGCTGGGGCTGATAGAAGGAAAGGAAGTTTGAGAGAGATAAAAGTCAGAAGCAAAACACTTTTGAGAATATTCAGGGTAAAAGGAGAGAGAAGGTAGGATACACAGGAAATATGTAAAATAGAGGGAAATATATAGTTGGTAATGATTACTGTGAAAAAAAATTACAGTAAGTTTATCTGACAAAGACTTTATTTCTCAAACATATAGAAAATTAAGTCAAATTTACAGAAATAAGAGTCATTCCTCAACTGATACATGGTCAAAGGATAGCAACAGGTAGTTTTCAAAGCAATCAAAACAATCTATAGTCATATGCAAAAATGCTCTACATCACTATTGATTAGAGAAATTCAAATTAAAACAAGTCAGAGGCACCACATAACACCTATCAGATTGGGTAATATGACAAAAAAAGAGACAGAAAATGATGGATATTGGAGGGGATGTGGGAAAATTGGGACACCTAATGCACTGTTGGTGGAGTTTTAAATTGAGCCAACCATTCTGGGGAGCAATTTGGAACTATTTCCATAGACCTATAAAACTGTCTATACCCTTTGATCCAGCAATACCACTGCTGGGTCTATATCCGGAAGACATTAAAAATGGAAAAGGATCTATTTGTACAAAAATATTTATAGCAGCTCTTTTTGTTGTGTTCAAAAATTGGAAATCAAAGGGATGCCCATCAATCAGGCAATGGCTAAAAAAGCTGTGGCATATGATTGTAAAGGAATGTTATTGTGCTTTGAGAAATGACAAGCATGATGATTTCAGAAAAAAAAAACTAGGAAGACTTATATGAACTGATGAAAAGTGAAGTGAACAGAACCAAGAGAACAGTGGACACAGTAAGAGCAACATTATTCAATGAAGAAATGTGAATGATTGAGCTACTCTTAGCAATACAATCATCCAAAAGAACCCAAAGGACTAAGCACATGGTCCACTTCCAGAGAAAGAATAGAGATCATTTGAACACCGAATGAAACATTCTATTTTTCGCTTTCTTTGTTTTTCTTTTATTCTATTCTTCTTGTACAAAGATGACTACTATGGAAATGTTTTACATTATTGTACATGTTTAAGCTATATCTGATTGCTTGCCATATCAAGGAGGGGGGAGTAGAGTGAGAGAGGGAAAGAATTTGATACTTAAAACCTTTTTCAAATATTAAAAATGTTTTAACATACAATTGGAGAGAAAATTATGCATGTCTATACATATGTGAGTATTATATGTAAGTTTTTAAAAGTGTAAAAGAGAAGATTCAGAGAAACTTGGGAGACTTTGTATAATATAAAGCAGGGTGAAGTGAATAGGGACAGAACAATTTTTACAAATTGACTACAATTGTGTCAAGAAAAGCAACTGTGAATAACTTAAGAACTACAATCAATGCAATGACCAATCTCAACTCAAAAATACTGATGAAAAATGCTTCTCTCCTCCTGACAGAGAAGATGAGTTAATATATGTGTGTATGTATGTATGTATGTATGTGTGTGTGTGTGTTACAGATGATCTCCTTCCCTAATACTGAACTTCTTTGTTGCAAGAGGACTTTTTCTTTTTCTTTCTTCCTCTTTTTTGAGATTAGTTGGGTCTGGGGGTGATAGGGTAGTGAAAATGATGACAAAAAGAAAAGAAAGAACAGTATCAGTGAATATTAAAAAAAAAAACTAAGAAGAAGAGAGCAGACAAAACTTCAGAAGGTGCCAAAGGCAAGCAGAGAAGTAGTGTAATTACTCCCTTAAATTGAAATTATACAAAACAAAATGAAAAAGTAAGCTATTGAGGAAAACAAACTATACACAACAGAATTCATAATTCTTTCTTTTTTTATTGCCAGTGAGATGTCCTTCTTCCTTAAGGACTGTAATATCCTGACCAAATTCTCCTCAGAAGTCGGAGTACAAATAAGGTTCCAAGTACTGTCTCCTATTGTCAGTGTCTCAAGTATTTTTGTTTGTTTCAAGAATTTTTGCATAATCCAATAGATTGGGTAATTCATAGAGTGATCTAAATGCTAACCTCTCTATAAATTACTTTGCAGTCTCTAAATCATTTTACCTTTCTTTTCAATGTCCTTGTAATGTTTTTTTTTCCCCCACTCTGGGTCCACTCCTAAAACTAGGATGCTCCAAATGCATTTCTAGTTCAAAAACAACTAAATAATTATTAAACAAGTCAGACTTCAAACTTTCAAATACTGGTAATATAAAAATTGTATTTGGCAAACCAATATGCTATACTAATCAACAATCCTGTGGAATAAGCTGTAATAAATAATGAAATAATAGCTACCTGGAATTAATATGTATCAAATAAAATAGCAAAACAGGCAAATTAATGTCATTAATCATCTGCAGCAATTCATAACTGTGATTCTATAAATTCTAATAATTTCATAATGAGATAAAATATTTAATTGCAAAAGGAACGACATTAAAAAATTTCAGCCATAAGATCCTGTGTATGGCAGAGACTTAGATTAAGCCATTCTTTTATGTTGCATAAGTATTCACTTGTTCACCTGCTACTAGTTCTTTTCCCCTTTGTTTATTCTTGTCCTTTATTCTAAGGTAATCAAGAGACATGTCCCAAATTTCAACATTAATTATTAAAATTACAACATACTTCTCATTAATTTATTGGTTAGCTTTGAGTCCTCTGAAATCACTTTTCCCATATTCCTTTGCTCATCTCTGCATAGCCAAACCCTTAATCTCCTAGGCATAAATAAACATGTCTTACTGGCGATACTCTTTATTAACATTGTAACAAACACTAAAATAGACATAAATTAGTATTTACAGTATATCCACCCAGAGAAAGATTTCAGCCAAAGTCACCTTTCACCATCAATATATTGATAGACTTTTCAATTCTGGAAACACAATCCTACCATTCACTCCTCTAAAGATAAGAATTAAAGGTCCTAAGTGATTCCAATGGTATTAACCCTCAATGTCAATACATAACCAATATCAGTATGCAATATCAACACTCTCAATAGAACTTTCCACCATTTAAATGTTTTGTGTTTTTTCTGGATAATTATACCAGTGTGAGTAATATTAAAGGGAAAAAAAATACCACCCCCTTCAGTCTTCTGAAAGAGTTACAATAAAGAAAAAAAAGAAAGAAAGAAATGCAAAAGAGAACAACAGTGAGGAATTCTGAGCTCTCTGGAATAAAATCTCAGATCTCAACAATCTGATTTATATGGTAGTGATGATAGATCTTCACAATTCACAGTGGATATCCTAATGTAATGTGGTGACAATGAGCCAAAATAATAAAACAGATACAGATAGGTCACAACACAGATAGTAACAGTAGCAGAACTAACAATTTTTCATCATGCATCAGGGTCATCTGCAGTCATCTGGCTAAGATATCAAATCAAAACAGACTGGCAAGGAATTTACCAAGGCTCTTCCAATACTTCTATTTTCTCTTACTCATGCATCAACACCTCCCATTCTTTAAGAGATACATCACAGAGAGGATAAAAATTTTGCTTCCTTAGAGGACTCTGTGAAGGGGCTACCCCTATTTTCCACAGGAGTAAAATAACTCACCCCTCCCAAGCAACTTGTTACTACCATCAAATCAGGTAGGAGATTCTTTTTCTTCTGAGTGAATTCACATTCAACGTAGTCATGATAGTGACAGTTTTTCTTCACCCATTCTTTTAGAAAGTGAGGCATCTCTCAACAATGTCACCTGTTGACTCCTAATATTCTTTGTGGTTAGTAGTTGTCCAAAGCATCCCAAAGGAAAAGAAGTTTTGCAACTGAAAGAGGCCTGAACTATTTCTCTAGAGCATACAACAACCTCTGAGGGGGCTGGTGGCCTAAATGGCAAGGTACTTCTCTGTTGGAGAAAGAACAAGAAAGATCCAGAGAGATTCAGCAAGAACTATGTCCAAAAGTATTTCATTCTTAAAGTCTTGCTAGAGACTAGATACAAGAAAGCATCAAACTAGAAAGTCCCTCCTCATCCCCAAGGTAGTATTTAATCCATCTCAGATGTGGTTTCTGGGACGTTGGGTGTCTAAAATAGGTAGTCATTCCTATGGTAATGCTGTTGTGCATTAGCAGGGCACACCACTTGCTGTGAGATGGGAAAGTGTTATTTTGCCAGGCAGGAACAGTTTGTAGGCCAATTGAGTTAGGTAAGTGCTCTGACTGGAACAAGGAACCCAGTTGGTCAGGAATAGCTGCCTTGTTTTTACTTAGTGAGATAATATTATTCCATGAAAGGCACAATTTGATATTATCACCCAATGTCGATATTGGCAAGCGACTCACTCCTTAGACTCTGCTGTTCTTAAAACTGTTCTACTTGGCTATTTAGCATATAACATCTCTGAAGAGTACTTGTTAATCCCACCCACAACAGCATACAGTAAGAGTTACCAGGAATATCTGTATAGTCTGTATTGGTCCTGACCATTTGTTGCAAAGCTTTTCTCTCCAGTCATACATCACTTGGACGGAACCACGGTCATTAGAATCACTTTTTATGAAGATGTTCTTCTCCCCTTCCATCAAGGCTCTCTCAAATGCTAACATAGCCTAGAGAATAGCAAAGTTGAAAGATCCCAGGACCCCAATTCCCTTCTCAATTCCTGTTTTAATATTCTTATATTGTAATGTTTGGAAACATCAGTAAACCAGGCAAAATGGCATTCCTCCTGAGCCAAGTTCATATTGCTGGGAGGAGACAAGAGTTCCAGGGCAAATTTCTATTAGAACTTGACACCACTGATATCTTTGTTCACCTTCTTTATAATTTATCCAAAGGTTTCTTATCTACCTTTTAAAGTTGAATACTGTACCCCCATCTGTCTGTCTCTCTCTGTCTGTCTGTCTCCCTCCTCTCTCTCTGTCTGCCTGTCTCTGTCTCTCTCTCTCCTATCTATTTCCATCAATTTATTTTTACCAGACCTGTGACTTCATCAAACTACGAATGTCCTGGTGATGAATTTCCTCTACCATTGATGGCTGGCATCTGTTCTCTTGTTTAACACCTTAGACTATGAATAAGTTTGTAATAAGTGTAAGAAAGTGAGTTTTTATAGGTGTATGAAGTGAGATTTTATGTGACTTTCCAGTACATGATGTCCCCTCCACTACTCCACATTCCCTAGATACCCAACCAAATTACAGCCGCATTCAGTTATTAATGGAATTCCTTGTAATATAATAATATTGATGATGATGATAACTAGTATTTACATGGCATCTACTATATACCAGGTACTGTGCTAATCTTTATATATGGAATAGTATTCTATCTAAGTTTTTGGTACAAGTACAAAATTCCATATATTTCATTAAATAACTTATTTAAATAACTTAATCCTTGATGTTAAAATTATCACAAGATTGGGGGGATACATTTTAATGATATTATGGTTGTCAAATTGATGAAATTAGAGGAGAGAGGAGAGAAGGAGAAGGAGAAGGAGGAGAAGGAGAAGGAGAAGAAGGAGAAGGAGAAGGAGAAGAAGGAGAAGGAGAAGAAGAAGGAGAAGAAGAAGAAGAAGAAGAAGAAGAAGAAGAAGAAGAAGAAGAGGAGGAGGAGGAGGAGGAGGAAGAGAAAAGAGGTAAAAGAAAAAAACCCTGAGGCAGTGGAACATGTATGATGACCAGCAAAGGAGGCTGAGAATAAATGCCTGGCCAAGTAGGAGGAAAACCAAGAGAATGACAAAATTATGAAAACCTAAAGAACAAATTTGGGAGGAATGGTTATCAATGTCACATGCTTCAGAATGGTCAAGTGGGCTGGGATTGAGAAAAAAAATCTATTGCACTTGACAACTAAAATATCCTTGTAGTTTTGGAGAGAGTAGGTTTAGTTGAGTAAGTGATCAGAAAATAAAATTTAATGGATTGAGAGAAAATGGAGTAATTGATATAGAAAGATTTTTTGGGGGGAGGTAGTTTTCTATGATGGGAGGAGAGATGTCAGATGAATACTGAGGAGATGGTCAGATCAAGGTAATCTTTTGTTGTTTCTGCTGTTATTATTTTGAAAGATGGGTGAGACCTGGATATATTTTCAGGGAAGGAACATGTTGACATGTAGAGCTTAAAAATTAGAAATGCAGAGGAAACAATGAACATGCCAAAGGAACTCAAGGAGAAGAGAGACCTACAGAGAGAAGCTGACTTTCCTCTTCTTTCCTTAAGGATAGAGCAAAGGAAGAAACAATGGTGGGGGAAAATAGGGGGATGATTGTGAGGGAATTGATAATGGAATTGGGGAGAACAGGTAGTTCCTAATGAATAGCTTTTTTTTTTTCAGTAAAGTATGAAGGGAGGTCTTCAGCTGAGAATGAGTCAGAGGGAATGGTATAAGTAGTTTAAAAACAAAAGTGAAGCTTTGTAAGCGAAACTGTCAGGCGTAAAATAAGAAATCAGCCAGGCAAGCATAAAAATGCAGCAGTGGGGTCTCAGTTGAGATTACATAACAAATATATGGTGGAACTAGTTAACACAGCAGTGTGACTTCCTCCATCAGTTCTCAGCAGCATTTGTAGGCAGCAGAGAAGGTGAATAAGAGTAATCCCAGATGGTGTTTGGAAAGGGATTAGTGGTGATAGAATAAGAGAGGAAGGGGAAGTGGACATCTCAATTGAAATCTTGAAGTACTCTATGGGTCCTCATCTGCACAAAGCCAAAATTCATAAGCTTACACTGATGTGTTTATTTTTACTAGTCGAATAGAGGATACAATTATTTCAAAGTAGACATTTAATGAAATGGCATGATAAGAAAAGTAGAAGGTGGACATTTACTCCATAAACTTGGAGCATGTTCTTCTAAAAATACGCATACCATCAATGTGAAGAATGGATAGACCTGTGGAATATTTGTGGAATAATATATACCACTGAAACCAGTATATATGTAGGGAAGGTAATTCTCACCCACCATACTGCTTATATTTTCCAGTGAAGTCATTATATTCCCTTGCTCTCAAAGAACATTATCCCCTTTTGGTCTCCTTGTCATTGTTTAGTATGTCATTGGAGAGTGAGCTGCCTGGTAATAGAGGTAATAAGGCACTCAAACTATCACTTTTTGAATAAGAAGACTGACAAGAGCATGGCAGAATCTGTCCAGGCCAAATCTAAGGGTAAATTTAAATTTTCCCAGGACCATTATAGCTCTTTTCTGCTCAACTATATTTGAGTGAGGAGGTAAGGACTCTGGTAAACCTCAAAGTGGGGAGACAAATCTAGTTAGTGACCTAGATAGGAAGCCAAATTCCATGACCCTGATGTTGCTTCTCTTCCTCTTGTGTCTATTCTTTCCTGCCTTAAGTGAAGAACTTTTGGAGACAGAACTGACTAGATTGAGACATTGTGAACTCTGAAGGGCCTAAAGATCTACCAGAGATGCAGAGATAGAATGTAGCCCTGAGAAGTAAAGTGACATGTGGGATGCAGCCCAGCAGAGAACTGGACCTGGTAATCAAGGTAATCCTTTTTTTTTTCTCAGCTATGACTTACCAGAAATGAACTGAGTATGGCAAATTCTTCAAGCTTCCTTGTAAACAAGGTGTTATATGAAAAAGTATACCCCAGTTTAGTGAATATTTATATTTCTTTTTTAAAATATTTTTTTTCTCTGCTATTTCTCTTTGGTGAAAGGTGAAATAAACAAACAAATGAAAGTAACCACCCAGGACAAGGGATGAGTTGACCACAAAGCACTTTGAAATGAGTAGTTCTGCCCAGATTGGAAAGAGAGAAAAATATCTTGAGATTGGTCCTCTAGTTGGACGGGAGGAAGAATTTTGACACATGGAAATGGGGGAATCATAGAAGAAAGAGAATCATGTGAAGAAAGAAAAGAAGAGATGATGACAACAATGAAAGTAAGTGGTCAGTCCACCTGTAATTCCTTAATATTATCTCAGAGCTCTGAGAGATGATCTCTGCATGAAAAAATGGAGACATGTGTGACCTTTCATTAGCAGGAATACTGAGGTAATACCTAACAGAAAGAAAAAGAGGTCTCTATCCTGCCCTGGTCTTACTCCTACTTAAATATGTCTGTCTTTAATATTTTATTAGGTGATATTTGGCAAATTTTTAATATTAATTTTGTAAATACCTCTGACTGTGCTTGGCTTCAAGTGTCCTTGGCTCAGTGTCTTTGTTTTTGAAATGAGAATGGGGGAGAGCAATGGGAGCCACTCTAGAGAGAGATCTTATGGTATAAGGGTGGTAGCCAAATCCCTACCCTGTTGTTAGGGATTTTTGCTCTCTTACTGTGGGGTATAAGCACAAGATATTTCATAAATGCAGAATTGCCACAAATCTGTGTCCTATAGTGTGTCATAGACATGCACTAATATTATACAAACAAGAATATCACCACTGATGCCCCTTTTCATCTGCTGCTGAGATCCCCTTACTAAAGTTTTCAGTAACTCCTTGTTTGCATCCTTGATTGTGACTACCCCATTCCTGGATATTTAAGTTAAGCCTTCAGTATTCCTTTGTGTCAGTTAAAATGAATCCTAATAAAAGCCTATTAAATTAGTTATTCCTGATTTATCTTTTTTTCTTGTGAATACCTCACAATGTCTGCCAAATTTCTATTATAGGCTGAGATTGACACCATGGAAAAATCACCTACAATTCATAAGAGCAGAGTATGTAGCCTTAAAACTACTTTTCTCTGACCCCTGTCCATTCCTTTTGCATTTACTCTACTTATTCCCACTCCTTTAGCCATGTTGTAGCATATCAGCTTCTATTTAATGGTTTATGGATCTCTAAGGAGTTCATGATAATGATCTAAAGCAATAAACATTTTTATTCACAATAAGATAGCAATAGTACCTGAAGCAGTAAATAATTACATAATTATGATACCAATGCACATTTTCTTCTCTAAGCATGTAATGTACATTATATTTTTTTTTTCTGCAGAGATACAAAAGATTGGTGCCTATGCAGAAATTACATCAAACTCTGACAACTTACAACTACACACAACTTGTTTTTTGGAGTTTATCAACCTGACATCAAATTGTTTCCAAACTAGTGCAAAGACTCAATATTGGAACACAGATCAATTTCCAATGGATGGTCATATGCATATACATATTTTTATTCCCATTTTGAATATTCTCACAACAGTCTGGGGAAGTAGGTGTTATTATGATTGCCATTTTCCAGATGAGGAAATTGAGACTGAGAACATTTAAGTGACTTGCCTATTGTCACACAACTAGTAAGTATCCGAAGTTGGATTTGAACTTAGACTTCCTGATCCCAAGTTCAGCACTCCATTAAATGTACCACCTAGCTGTTTCTTACACAGAATCTCATTGTAATATTGAGGCTTTTTTCCAATTTAAAATTATCTTATACTTATGTTACTATTCTTTTTTTCTTTTTAAAAAAAATTAATTAATTAATTTTCTTGTTTACATCATTCATTTCCATGAGATTTTGAGTTACAAATTTTCTCCCCATCTTTCCCCTACCCAACACCTCAAAACAGCCATCCCACTGTATAACCTCTCCCCCAATCTCCTCTCTCCTATGTCCTCCCCCTTACCCCTCCAACTTTCCGGGGGGCAGGGCGGATCTCCCTACCACAGTGCCCATATATCTTAATTCCCAGTTGGATGTAGTTAATAATACTACTTACTAATAATAACATTTTATTATAGAACTTCAAATTCTAGATTCTTTCCCTGCCTCCCTTGTCACCGACCCCCACTGGAAGGACAAGCAATTAAATACAAGCTGTACATGTATAATTACACAGAACATCTCCACAGTGGGCATATTGTGAGAGACTGATTATATGTCCCTGTTTACTATCTTGCACCCCACTTGTTCTATTCTCTATCCTGTCCCTGTCCTGTCCCTTTAAAGAAGTGTGTATTTCCAGCAACACTTCCCCCCCTCCCCTCCAACATCCCATCTCTCATACCCATCCCCCCTACTCTCCTGTGTGGTAAGATACCCAGTTTAGAGTTTCTGTCATTCCTTACCTATGCTAAATTCAATGAGAGTAAGGTTGATCCTTTCCTTTTTGCCTTCCTGTTCTTCCCCTCCATTGTAATGATTATCCCTTGCTTCTTCTATATGAGTTGATTAACGCCATTCTGTCTCTCCCTGTCTCTTCTCATGCTAATCCTCTCCCACCTCAGAATTTCACTTTTAGAGTATTGTCCCTTTCTATTCAATTGATCCTGTGCCCTCTATGTACTCATATATATACATACTCAGATATGTGTTCAAACACATGTATAAAGCCTCTTATATAGACATATGTGTATGAATATGTATATATACATTTGTAATGCCTTCACCTATCCTCATACTGAGAAAAGTTTCATAAGTTACACTTATCATTTTTCCATGTTGTCATATAAATAGTTCAACTTTGATAAGTTCCTTATGATTTCTTTTCCATTTTTACCTTCTCATGCTTCTTGTATTTGAGTGTCAAGTTTTCTTTCCAGTTCTAGTTTTTTCAGCAAGAATGTTTGAAACTCCTCCACTTCACTGAATGATCATATTTTCCCCTGGAACATTATACTCAATTTTGCTGGGTAGGTGATTCTTGGTTTTAATCCTAGCTCCCTTGATCTCTGGAATATCATATTCCAGGCTTTTTGATCTCTTAATGTAGAAGCTGCTAGATCCTGGGTTATCCAAATTGTGTTTCCACAGCATTCAAATTGTTTCTTCTTGGCAGCTTGTAATATTTTCTCCTTGTTCTGGGGACTCCGGAACCTAGCTATAACATTCCTAGGAGTTTTCTTTTGGGGTTCTTTTTCAAAAGGTGATTGGTGAATTCTTTCAAGTTTTATTTTGCCCTCTTGTTCAAAAACATCAGGGAAATTTTCCATGAGAATTTCTTGAAGGATCCTTTCTAAGTTCTTTTTCTGATCATGGCTTTCAGGTAGTCCAATAATTTTTAAATTGTCTTTCCTGGATCTATTTTCCAGGTCAGTGTTTTTTTCAAGGAGATATTTCACATTGCCTTCTATTTTTTTCATTTGTTTGGATTTGTTTAATAGTATCTTGGTTTCTCATAAAGTCATTTGCTTCCATTTGCTCCACTCTAATTCTGAAGGAATTATTCTCTTCAGAAAG
>CM053592.1:19643011-19672973 GCA_028646515.1 Pseudochirops corinnae
TTTAATTGAAAAGAGTTTGCAGATCAAAAAATGTTGGCAATCACTGAGTAGAGCAGCAATTTTGAAACTTTTTGGTATTGTGATTCCTTTATACTTTAAAAAATCATTTAGGACCCCAAAGAGCCTTTGTTTATGTGCATTATATCTGAGTATATTCACCATATTTAAATTAAACCTGATACAGTTTTAAGATATTGACTTATTAATTAATCTAAAATAATAACAATAAACTTATTACATGTTAACATGAATAACATTTTATGGAGTCATAGTTTCCAAAATTAAAAAAAAGGGTAGTGAGAGTGGAATTGTTTTACATAATTCTGAAAATCTCTTTAATATCTGGCTTAATAGAAAGCAACTAAATTCTCATATGTGCTACTATATTAAAGCTGGTACAATCTTTGTGTGTGTGTTAAAATATATAGAAAAAGTTAGTCTCACACAGATATGTAGTTGAAAAGAGGAGAGTATTTTAATTAATAAATAATGTCTTATTATTATGAAAATAGTTTTGACCTTTTGGATCCCCTATATAGGTCTTGGGAACACCAGGAACACTTAGACCACACTTTCTGAACCATTTGTGAAAAGGAAGCAAGAACAGGATTACTCACAGAGAAATCCACTAGGTGATCACATTTTGTGTGATCCCTCTGCTTAGCATTAGAATAGCTCACATATGTCCTCCAGGAAATTCCCTTGAATAGCCCAAAACACAAAGTATGAGGCCAGCTGGGACAGAGACAAAAGCTTCATTCAGAGAGTTAGTCTTGGCTTGGGAATTAGTAATGTAAACCTATACAAGACCCCCTGTGGAAAGCCCTCAGTGGCTTCCCAGACTTGATTAGGCCCCACCTTGTGCAAGCTGTTCCATTGGGGTCCCAGGCATGTGTGTCTCTGTAGGACAGAAAGAAACTGAGGAAGTTACACATCAGCCAGTCACTGAGAGAACTCCTCTCTGCTGTAAGTATCTATGCTTTAATTTTGTATCCTTGCTTGAAAAAAATTAGCATAAAAAGCAAAAGTGCTGTTGACCTCATAATTTTAGTATTCTAAAAATAACTCAGCATTATTGATTACAGCAATGAAACACTGAAATAACAATGATGGGGCAAATTAGAGAAGTGTTCCTGAAAGAGAATGAACTGATCTGAGTGTCTAGTGTTCAGGTGCCTAGAAGTTCTTCCTATTCCTGGGGTACTCTATGCAATAGAGTAGAAAGAATGTCCCTAGGTTGTCTGATTAATTAATTTTCAGGATCAAAAAAGATATGCAACATGGTTAAAACAGAAATAGAACAAATAAAATGGAAGCAGAGTATTGAATTATCTTTTCTCCACATACAAGATTTAAGTGATGTTCTACAGAGATCAGGAGGGAGAAATAGCAAGGGGCAAGCCCAAGCCATGCAAAGCAGTTTGATAATAAATTCGTCATTGGTCTGGTTAAAGCAGACTTTAGTGGTTCCTGAAACAGAAAAGACTCAAACAACTCAATTTAGTGTGAAGTATATGCCAGGGCTAAATGGAATGATCAAAGAACTTCAGAATATAAAATTGCTTTCCTATTCTCTCTTAAGGAGTAGAGAATCTTGGAAGATCTAGAATGGGCCTCAAAAGAATTACATATTGTCTTGAGTCTAGTTTGTTGTTTCACTGAAAAAGAAATGTCAGTGTCAATGAAAGTGTTTGCTTTTACTCTCTTTTTATGCATGCCTAAATGTGGTTTATTTGTTCAACAAATAAAATTAGAGTCAATTGTAGAAAAATGGGAGTTGATCCGTAATGAAACTCCCCAAAACTATCTGAATTAGAAGTCTGAGTATCTTTCTTTTCTTTTTCCTCTTCATCTGGCCAAGGCAGGGTGGGATGAAGAAAAGGGGAGAGATAACAAAAAGTGCCATGAAAAAAGGTTCTTTTGGAGAACTGTTGAATAAGAAGAAGAGAGTAATTTGTGTTGAATATGATGAGTCTTCCCCTCCTGGATCACTGCCTTGTCATGGTGGAGGGGCTATGAGCTTTGCCATGAAGGATTATTCAAGACAGCCAAGTCACAGAGTAGAGTTTGGACAAAGGAAGATCCTCTGGAGAAGGAAATGACAAACCAATTCAGTATCTTTGCCAAGATCTGCCCCCTCCAGGCAGTATTAAGATGTTTAAAAAATGACATCAGAAGATGAGCCTCTCAGATAGGAAAGTGTCTAATACTTTTCTGGAGGAAAGTGGGACACAGCTACAAATAGTTGCAGAAAGAGTGAAGATTCTGATCCAAAACTGAAAGGATGCTCAGCTGTGGACGTGTCTGGTGAAAAAAGGAAAGTCCAGTGCCATAAAGACTGATGTTACAAAGGAATCTGGAATGTAAGATCTATGAACCGGATATGGTCAAATAGGAGATGGAAAGATTAAACATTAACATCTTGGATATGTTACGTGGATGAGAATGAGTGAATTTAATTCAGGTGATTATTACATCCACTAGTTTGAGCAAGAATCCTTTACAGTAGTTCTCAACCTTCCTAATGCCACAATCCTTTAATACAGTTCCTCATGTTGTGGTGACCCCCAACCATAAAATTATTTTCATTGCCACTTCATAACTGTAATTTTGCTACTGTTATGAATTGTACTGTATATATCTGATATGCAGGATGTATTTTCATTGTTACAAATTGAACATAACGCACAGGTTGAGAACTGCTGCTTTAGAAGAAATGGAGTAGCCCTAAGAGGCAACAAAAGGGTTAGAAAAGTAGTACTGGTTAAAGTCTCAAAAAATGGTAACATGATATTTATCTGTTCATATTTAAAGCAAATCTTCATTACATCATAGTAATACAAGTCTTTGCTGATGGCAAAGAGGCAAAAGTTGATCAGTTTTATGAACACCTTCTAGAAATAACATCAAAAGATGTCACATTCATCATAAGGGATTGGAATGATAAAATAGGCAGTCAAAAGATAATTTGAATAACAGGCAAATTTGACCTTGGAGTGCAAAATGAAGCAGGGCCGATGTAGAGTTTTTATCAAGATAACTCACTGATTATAGCAAATATTCTTTTTCAACAATCCAAAAGGAGACTCTATACATGGACATTACCAGATGGTTAATACTAAAATCAGATTGATAATATACTTCTCAGTGAAAGGTGGAAAAACTCTATATAGTTAGAACAAGAAATGGAGCTGACTGTGGGTCAGATCATGATCAAAATTCAGACTTAAATTAAAGAAAGGAGGGAAAACCATGAGACCGTATAGGTATGACTTAAATAATATCTATTATGCAGATGTAGTGGAAGTAATGAGAAGACTTAAAAGATTAGATCTGGTAGATAGAGTGCCTATGGACAGGTTCACAATATTGTATGGGAGGCAGCAACAACAAGCATCCCAAAGAAAAGAAGAGTGAGAAAGCAAAATCACTTTACAAATAGCTGAGGAAAGAAGGAAAGGGAAAGAGAAAGGAAAAAGGGAAAGACATACCCAATTGAATGTAGAATTTCAGAGAAGACAAGGAGAGCTAAGGTTTTCTTTAATGAGCAGTGCAAAGAAATAGAAGAAAACAGAATAAGAAAACAAGAGATCTCTTCAAGAAAATTAGTGATAACAAGAAAATGTTTCATGCAAAAATGGGCATGAGAAAAGATAGAAATGGTAGGGACTAGGGCAGCTAGGTGGCACAGTGAGTAAAACACCAGCCCTGGAGTCAGGAGGATCTGAATTCAAATCTGGCCTTAGACATATAACATTTACTAGCCATGTGACCTTGGGCAAGTCACAGCCCCAATTTCCCTGCCTTCCCCCCTCCAAAGAAAAAAAAAAGAAATGGTAGGGACTTAACAGAAGTAGAAGAAATTAAAAAGAGGTGGCAAGAATGTACGGAAGAATTATAAAAGATCTTAACATCATTGATAATCACAATGATCTGGTTACTGACCTAAAACCAGAAATCCTGGAAAATGAAGTCAAAAGGGCTTTAGGAAACATTGCTAACAATAAAGTCAATAAGGTGATGGAAAGCTAGAAGAAACAGATGATGATATTAGAGTGCTATACTCAATATGCCAACAAATTTGGAAAACTCAACAGTAGCCACTGGGCTGTAAAAGATCAGTTTACATTCCAATTCTAAAGAAGAGCAATGCTTGGGGCAGCTAGGTGGCTCAGTGAACAGAGTACCAGTCCTGGAGTTGGGAGGACCTGTGTTCATATCTGGTCTCAGACACTAAACACTGACCTCAGGCAAGTCACTTAACCCTTATTGCCTCCCAAAAAGCAAAAAAAAAAAAAAAAAAAAAAAAAAAAGAACGATGCTAAAAAAAATGTTCAAACTATCAAACAATTGCACTATTTTCACACACCAGCAAAGTATCTTTAAAATTTTCCAAGCTAGGCTTTGGCAATATATGAATTGAGAATTATCAGAAGTGCAGGCTGTTTTTTTGAGGAGGCAGAGGAACAAGAGACCAAATTGCCAATATTCACTGTATTATTGGGAAAGCAATGGAGTTCCAGAAAACAAACAAACTACCTTTCCATCATTGACTCACAAAAGCTTTTGACTGTGCAAATCACAACTAATTATGGGAAATCCTCATAGAAATGGTGATTCCAGATTATCTTTCTTGTCTCTTGAGGAACTTGTATGTGATTCAAGAATCAACAGTTAGAACAGAGCATGGAACAGCTGATTTGTTCAAGATTGGGAAAGGAGTACAACAAGGTTGTATGTTGTCACCTTATTTATTTAATTTATATGAAGAGTACATCATGCAAATTCTAGGCTGGATGAATCAAATGACAGAATTAAGGTTGTCAGGAGAAATATCAACAATATCAAATATGCAGATGATACAACTCTGATAAAGAAGAATTAAGAAGATTCTTGATGAGGATAAAAGAAGAGAGCAAAAAAAATGGTTTGAAGCTCAACATAAAAAATATTAAAATCATGGCATCAGGTAGCATGACTTCCTGGCAAATAGAGAGAGAAGAAACAGAAGTGGTGTCAGATTTAGTATCATTGGCCTCAAAGAACACTGCTGACAGTGACTGCAGCCATGACATTAAAAGATGCTCCTTGGAAGGAAAGCTATGACAAATCTGGACAACATAGTAAAAAAGCAGAGATATCATCTTTCCAACAAAAGTTTGTATAGTCAAGGCTATGGTTTTTCCAGTAGCAATGCATTGTTGCGAGAATTGGACTATAAGGAAAGCTGAGCACCACAGAATCAATGCTTTCAAAATTTAGTGCTGGAGAATACTTTTGAGAGTTACTTGGACAGCAAGGGGATAAAATTAATCACTACTTTAAAAAAATTTACTTTTTTTATTCGTTGGGGGCACAAATACCAAAGCTGAATCTTAATCATTTTGGTCACATAATGAGAATATAGAACTCATAGGAAAAGAATCTGGAAAGACTGAAAGATAAAAGCAGAAATGTATAGCAGAGGATGTATGTGATGGATAGATAGTGTCATAGAAGCAATGAACATAAGGTTTGGACAGACTTCAAATGATAGTGGAGGACAGAAGGACCTGGAGTGCTATGGTCACAGGGTCACAGTGTCACAAAGAGTTGGAAATGATTGAACAACTGGGTAACAACAATAAAAATGATTCTTTATGTAAAATGCTGTGAGAAAGATTGAAGTTTGTCTTTTGCAGATTAGGGGTATGTGGAGCAGCTCCTATTTTACCCCCCTCCCCTTCATCCTAGTACTGTTTCATTGTCTCAATAAGTTTCCCAGTATAAATGGGCTTTCTTTACTCTGGGAAGTTGTAATTAAAGGGCCTATAATTCTCTGTTCTTAAAAATGCAAGCTTCTAGAGATGATGCTGTGGCCAAAATACCTGCAGTGTTAAACCTCTGTCTTTCTCTTCTCTGGGGAATCTCCTTCCCACCACTCAACTGTCTCTTTCCCACTGCATCTAACATGTCTAGACTAACAAGGGCCTGTGCCTAATACTGTATATGCAGATAAAAATGAACATTTAACAAAAAGAAATGTAAAAAATCCCAGATTATCTTCAAATGGAGAGAGAAGATTTCAGACTTGAGTTTGTAGTCCACAGGGTTTTAGCAACTCAGCTTCCATCCTAACATTTTATCATGTTTTATTTGCCCAAACATCTTTGCTTCCAGGCCCTTGGCCTTCTTCTTGAAGGGGCTACCTCTTCCCACATTCTTACTCTCTTAGATCCATGAGGATTCTCATTGCTTCACTCAATCTTATCGCCTCTCCTGCTCAATTTATCTTCCATAAGTCTTCTGAGAAGACTTTTGAGCTTGTCTTGCCATTAGCAGGACATTGTATTAGCAACATGAACATTCCTTGCTAGGTAGCTCAAACCTTCACCTTCACACTAAGCTGCAATTCTCATCCAGGGTATGTCTCAGCAGATTATTTCCCCAGTTTTTCTCAGTCAGTATTTATCTTCTGGTGCTTTCCACCTCTAAGGGATCATGTGGGAGAACAGCACTATCCCAGTAAGCTAATATTCATTAAGTTTTTCACTTCTTCTCAACAATAATTTTTAGCACAAGATTGGATCCCCTCAGTGAGAGATCTTCTCTTAAATTATTGTGACTATTCGGTGTATTTCACAAGTCATCTCTACAGGACAGACTATAACCAGAAAATTCTAATTTTTAAGCAATTATTTTATTTTGTGAGATTTTATACCTCCTTTTCTATTTAGCCTAGTTTTCTTTTTTAAGGAATGCTTTTCTTCAGTAATTTTTTGTGCATCTTTTACCATTATGACAATTCTATATTTAAAGGTGATATTTCCTTCAGTTTTTTGTGTCCCTTTTTACTAAGGTGTTAGCTGTCTTTTCATAGTTTTCTTGCATTACTCCCATTTATTTTCTCAATTTTTTTGCTCTGCTAGTCTTAGGTCTAACTTTTCCAGTAATTCTTGTTAGTCTTGTATCCAATTAGCATTTTTCTTTGAGACTTTGTTTGTAGCTGCTGTTACATTATTGTCTTCTGAGTTTTATGTCTGGTTCTTCCCTGCTACTGTAGTAGCTTTTAATGCTTAAATTATTTTTGTTGTTTTCTCATTTTCTAGTCTGTTTCTTGGCTCTGAACTTTATGTTAAAGGTGGTGACTGCATATCTAGAAGTAGTGAGGCTCTGTCTTAAGCTTTAGGCTTTTTATGCTCCTATTTTCAGAGCTAGTTCTCATGTCTGCAAGTTTTTAGTGGTTTCAAGGTGGCACGATCTGGGGAAAGGTATGGAAACTGCTCTCCTGATCCACATTCCTGTCTTTACCCAGGATGGACCCATGGTCGCCTGCAACCACAAGTGCTAGTACTTTATTTGCCTTGGAGCCATGGCAAGAGTCTCTGCTCCCTTGTGATCATTCATCAGTGCTTCTCTCCACCTTGGAACTATGACCCAGAATTGTCTATGGGCAATAGTTACCATTCAGCACCAACTTTACCTAGTCTGGCAAATGGTCCCCTGTAATCTCCTTCTGACTAGTTTTGTGGCTCCTTTACCATCTCTGGGTTGAGAGTTTTGGGACCTTCTGTTGCTATTGTGGCCATTGTTGCTGCTGTTGAGTGTTTGGGTTCTGGATAAGCTTCCACACTGGTCTCACAAACTTCTTTTGTTGACCTTCCAATTTTTCTTATGCCAGAAAAATGTATCACACGGATCTTTTGTAGACTCTGCTACTCCAAAATTTGGTTTGAAGCATTATTTTAAAATTGTTTGGAGGGTGATGTTGAAAGAGCTCATCTGGACCACCTCTAATCTGCTATCTTGACCAACCTTTGCCATCTTAATAGGGGAGAGTGAGATATTGTATGTATTATGATATTTTAAAATTGAAGTCAAGAAATGGATAAAAGCATACCAATGTGTATTTTTAGAAAAGGTCATCCACTCCAAACATAATCAAAAAGGAAGGGGGAAATTATTTATACCCAGTGATTGTCTATTTGACAAACTCACCTCCATCTTTGCTTATCTATACAGTTCATTAGAACAAATATTTGCATATTGAATTCACTCCAATACTATATCCAACCAAATTGGTTCCACTTTGTAGAAAATATACCATGTTTGCTTCAGTGCTCATCTTTCTGGCAGCCAGCTATACAAGTGGCAAGTGGCACATAATTGATCACCTTGCTTTTGAGTTCCTGCTTAGACTGGCAATATGGGTTGTAATGCAGTTAATTTTCTGTTCAGATTACATTTTCATTACAGGGAGCAGTGATATTTCAGAAGGCTTTTAATTCTCATTGAAGAGATGAGAGTGGGGGAGGGGGTTGGTTGAGAGAAGGAACTTGAAGTAGGGGCTTTAAAGAAAATACCAACATGTATTTGATACTACCAGAAGAAAATTATTATTACTAATAGAAGTTCTTAGTTTTCTCAAAGAATTAAAGAAGGTAGTATATTATTTTTCCCACTGTTGAAATAAATTTGGCAATCACTTTTTGTTCTTTACAGATGATCTTGTTGATCATCTGAAGAAACAACAGCAAAGGCTTAATGATTCAAAACAGAACTTTCCTAACATGGTAAGTTGTATTCCTAGGGAAAAAAGGGAGTCTCTGTTTTATTTTAAGTTATTTGACAAGAGCTAACATTATTTATATTTAGCTCTAAAACTACAGAGATCATCTAAAATTTTCAGTTGAAAATATCAAGCACTCCACTGTGGTATACTCTACATATAGGCACATTGTTTTGCATTTAAATATATATAGCTTTTAAATTTTAAATGGTTATATAAGAATCCTTGGCAGCAGAGAAATTAGATTGGGAAGTCAAGTGAGAAAACAAGAGCAGACAAATATATTAAAATGGGATTTTTCATTTTAAGCGTCTCACATATCCACCTGGAATCCAGAGTAAATTCACAGATGGGCAGTGTCCAGCATGGCATTTTCTGAAATGCCAAAGTACATGGCAGAATGTTGAATAACTGTGCTTTAAAAATATCCACCTTGGTAATAAAAAGGTAATAAAGAATAAAACATTTGAAGCAAGCAAAGAACTACCAGTACTGTCATTGAAGAAGCAACAAATATCTAGGAAATAGTCCCTAAATGTGATTCAGAAATCCATAGCTCTGATTTTCTTAGAGCATATTGGCAGTAATGCAGCTCATTCGTTCCTTTTTCTAGTAAGTTTCCATGGAATTGAGATAAATAAAATGGAGAGAGAATAGAGTTTTTATAGATTACTCATTCACTGCAGTTACAGAGGGAACATGAATTGAAGTTTTTTTAGTATGAAATCAACTTCATTAGCATAATTCTCTTGGGTACAGACAAAATGTCAGTGTATCATAAAGAAGTACAGCCTACCACTCCAACACAGCTCCTCCATAAAGAGTCTTGATGAGGAAATCCAAGAAAAAAAATTTCTTAATGAATGATATTTCTAGCCCAAATCTACATATGTTAACAGACACAAACTTCAAGACAAATAGTGATTAAATTGAACAATTCAATTCAAGAACGAGTTCTGAAAGTCATCAAAAGAAAGACCAAAGGAGAAGAAATTCAAATGATAGAAGACTATTATGCACCCACCAGAAAACTCAGAAGGGAATGAAAGAATGTGTCCCAAATATCATTGCTTTGGATATAATCCAGGGTGATCTACCCTGAAAATCTGAGTTTAACCATGAATGAAAAAGAGATAAACACTCAATAAGAAGGAAATGTTTGAAACATTGTTGAAATGAAAGTGGGCCCTGAAGTGATTATTTGCATCTTTAACATCCCAGACATAAGAAATGTAGGAAGAATGAATTAACTCAGCAGCCTAGAGATGAGTGCCAGTAGACACAAATGTGTGTGTGTGCATGTATACACAATTAGAGAAATACAAATTAAAACAATCTTGAGATATCATTTTACATCTATCAGATTGGCTAAAATGACTGAAGGGTAAAGCAACAGATGTTTGAAATGGTGTGGAAAAAGTGGGACACTAATTCATTGTTGGTAGAATTGTGAACTGAATCAACCATTTTGGAGAACAATCTGAAATTATGGCCAAAGAGTAATTAAACTGCCTATATCCTTCAGCCAAGCAATACCACTACTAGGTCTTTCTATTTCTTAGCCAATACCAGATAGTTTTGGTACTTGTTGCCTTATAATATAACTTAAGATCTGGTACTACTAAAACTCCTTTCTTTACATTTTTCATTAGTTCTTTTGATGTTCTTGACTTTTTGTTCTTCCAAATGAATTTTGTTGCTATTTCTTTTCTAATTCAGTAAGATATTTTTTTTTTTGTAATAGCATTGGGATAACAGTGAATACATAAATTAGTTTTGGTAAAATTGTCATTTTATCCTATTGGTCCTGCCCAACTGTAAACAATGATTATTTCTCCAATTGTTTAATTCTGATTTTATTTGCAGAAAAGTTTTTAAAATAAGTTTGTTTATATAATTCTATCCATGTTAAATTGTAAAGAGTTCCCTTTTTTCCTGCCAAACATCAAACTCCTTGGAGCTGCTTTTGCTCTAAAGCAAAGGTGACAAGCTTATGGCCTATAGGCCTCATGCAACTTCTAAAATTCGTAAGTGAAGCTTGCCTCAGAATAAAATGAAATTGGAAAATATTTAACAAAATTAGTCAAAATATTATACAACACTGATAATGTTAATTTGTGGTTTCTAAGTTAATGTGTAACTAACAATGTTTCTATCTGAGTTTGACACCACTTTTCTAGGGCAACAACTGCTTTTCTTTATCTGCATCAACTGGAAGGGTATAAGCTCCTTCAATTGACCCTTGAATATTCTCAAATTAATTAACTACCATATAGTATTTCTTTTTTGACATGATCCATAGTTGCTTGTCCAAACACATTTGTTCTTTCTGGTTTCAGAGAAGGAGGTCTTCATATTTTCCAAGAGATCAATGAGTTTTAAGATTTTGTTATCGAATCAACACCTCATCATCTGTGATCATATCACATGACAAACTACCTAGCTAGAGTGGGAAGGGATGGAGAAATTACAAATTAGTATCCTTTTCCATTAACATGAAAAGAAATAAACAAATCTTTATTTACCTAGTTTTCCTTTGTCATGTCAATATATTTTCCTCAGAGAGGCAGACTTTGCACGCTAGATAAAAAAACTGACCTCAAGACTGGAGATAATGTTAAGAATCACTGGACTGAAGGACTTCATTGAAATAAAGTCTAGACATTATCTTTCAAGAAATCATAAAAGAAAACTGCCTAGATCATTTAGAAAGGGAAAAGTAGAAAAATAAATAATCCACCTGTGTTCTCATGAAAGAAATGCCAAAATGAAAACTCTCAGGAATATTAAAGCTTAAATACAAACTTTACATGTCAAAGAAAAAAATATTGCAAACATTCAGAAAGAAAGAATTTAAGTACTGAAGAACTTTTGTCAGAATTGCAGATTATTTAACCAACTATAAGAAAAAAAGAGCTTGGAATATGACATTGCAGAAGGTGAAAGATTTAGGCTTACAAGAATAATTTATGTAATAAAATTGAATGGAATCCTACAGGTAAAAACCCAATCTTTTAATGAGAGGACTTCAAAGCTGATTAAGCTAATTGTTTTAAAAAAATAGATAAGAGAAGGGAATGAAGGAATAAGCATTTATATAGTATCTACTGTATGCTTGAAGACAGCTACATGGCACAGCAGATAGAGTTCAGGGCCTGAAGAAATGAAGACTTACCTTTGTGAGTTCAAATCTGGCCTTAGACACTCACTAGCTGTGTGACCTTCTCAAGTGACTTAACTTGGTTGCCTTAGTTTCCTTATCTTTAAAATGAGTTGGAGAAGGCAAAGCCAAACGACTCCAGGACTTTTTCCAAGAACACCGTAAATGGGGTCATTAAGAGTCAACCCAACTGAAATGACTAAAAAGCAGCAGCAGTAGCAGCAACAACAATGACAACATATGATAGGCACTGTTCTAAATCAGGGGTGGGGAACCTGCAGCCTTGAGGCCCCATGTGGCCTTCTAGGTCTTTGTGTGCCGCCTTTTTACTGAGTCCATGTCTTACAATGCAATGTCATGTGTGAGGAAAGCAAGAAGGTCAATGTGACTGGGTCATAAAATGAATGGGGGAGAGTGAAGTGTAAGAACAATGGAAAGGTAGGAAGGGATTAGGTTGTAAAGAATTTTCAATTCAAAAACAAGGCTTAGGGATTGGGATGGAGGTTCCATATTATTGTCATAAAATCTCAATAGTTCTTCAGGGACTTAAATAGAAGGATATTGGGTAATAGGGACCTGCTAGAGTTCAGTAAGAGTACATCTGTGTGTGTGTGTGTGTGTGTGTGTGTGTGTCTGTCTATCTGTCTGTCTGCATGCATGCTAGTTCATATGTAGGAATGGGCAGGTGACTGGTAACTCTGTCTATACTTCAGAAAAGCATTTTGGTAACTGATTGGATAAGTGGTGCTACACTTTACCAAAAAACGATGACCTAAATAAAATCAATTATCTACTTACCTATGTAGATATTTCCAATCTCTACAAAATTTTGTGAGAATAATATATACCTACATACTGATGGTATTCTAAATAAAATTAACTAATAAGAGATATATAATGTATAAGTCTTAATGGTATGGGTTAGGTTCTATCTGATAAGGAACAGGGGGCTAATTATTCCATCTTTCTACTGCCCATTTTCATTGGGCCACTACATCTTTGTCATTCTATCCTCCCCAGCCAAGACCTTCTTTCCATCAGTTCCTAGGGCTCTTCTTCCTTTATCACAGTTTGACTTTCTTTTTGAACCAGCACAGGGGGAAAAAGCAATAGGAAAATAAAACCACCTTGAACGTGAATCCCAAAACCGCTAAATTCATTTTCCTAGAAGTAATCCTGATCCACTGATTTTCCTTTCTCTCACTGTTCTGGGGAGCTATAAAAATAATGAATAATTCTTTTATTCACCTTTAAACCCTCATGCCAGGAAAAGTTCTAATAGTTATAGAACTGAGTGAGTCTCTCTCTCTCCATCTCTCTCTCTCTCTCTTTCTCCTTGCACTGTGTTTCATCACTTATTGTCCACATGAAACATATAGATCAATAATAGAATGGTAGGTTACCCATGTTGAAATGTGATTTTAAAACAAAGGCAAAACAGAAAGCAATGAAAATCTTAAGAAACAGAGATTGGAAAAATGGACTTTTCTCTGTCTTCAGAGAGTGAGAGAGAATAGGGCTGAAGCAAGGAATGAATACAAAGTATTCAGAGGAGCTACCAGTTCTATTTTCAGTAGCACAAATGTCTCTAGCCACTCTACATTTACTCAGCATAACTCTTGGACAGTCCTCGTTGTGGTTCCTCTTCTACCTTCTCCTAGAACCTCAACCCATTCACTTCCTTTGTCCTTGATGGGTCATAGCAGCTCCCATTCCTCCTTGGGGCTCTCAGCAAACCTGCTTCCATCTTCTATGTTCTTTTCTTGCATAGGTTTTCTCTCTTTTTATCCTCAATTAGGAATGGGGTCGGGGGAGGTTCTAGATTATTTGGCACAAGATCTCAATAGTCCCCAAGGGACTGAAATAGAAGAATATTGGGGAATTTTCTAACCATCAATGGACATTGCTCTCCAACGTCCTTTTAAATAAGCACTAAATATTAATTCAAGGCAGTGTGTCCTATGTCTCACAAAAGATACAAAGAAGTCACTTAATATAAAATAGGGGGAGTTAATGCTTGGTTATAGGCTCATATAAGTTTCATACAGAAAGTGGTATTTAAACAGGATGTTGCAACAGGTATAAATGTAGAGACTAAGGACATTAACAGTGGAAGAAATGGCATAAGTCTAGGAAAGAAGGTGGGAAACTAAAGTTTAGAGCATTCTTGTGGAATAATAGAAATGAGCTTGCCTGATGCTAGAAAGTGTCTCCCTGCCCTTCCCACCCCCTAATTTAGCTCCTTATACTGGTCTCAGGAACAGAGGAGGAAACAAATTTTAGCTTGTGTTTACTACGGCTGATAACGACCATCCACCAAAGGGAAATTATGTAGAAGAAATGAAAGCTAATATTTCCTCTTCAGATTGGGGCAGGGGGTGGAGTGGGAGTGAAAGGAATTATTGAAAGGGAATTAAATTTATCATGAAAAAAACCATATTCTTGTTACCTAAAAGATTTATTTCTGCTGGATTCAAAACCAGGAGCTAGGTTTTTAAACTAAAAGGATCTGGGCACTCTCCATTTTACAGTGTAGCAAATAGAAAGAAGCACTAATTGGCCCTTAATGAGAGCTGTGATTTTTGTTCCACACTATGTTAAAGCAAGATCAGCTTTCAAACATTTTCACGTCTCTCCTCTTGTGCTGTTCCCCGATATATGACAACCAACCAAACCATGTGTGGCACTCATGTCTCCCCTGATCTTTTTTCAACTTCATTATAGTGATATTTAGCCAAGAGCCTTATTAAATACTTGTCATTTGCCATAAGAGGCTTTCTGTCTGGGTAGTTGGCTCATACTTCAGAGATAAAGTATTGAGATTTCAATGTACTCAAGGAGGGCACAGAATCAGTAAAATAAAGCAAAACAGAAATACTTTTACTGTGTTTTCTATTATTTGTCATCAGGTCCAATAAAAACAAAAAAATCCATGGAAATGACAAATCTATTTATGAGTAAAAAGGTATAAGAAATGCAGTATTTCCCTTTTGCCCTTAACTCCAAAATAAGATGTACTTTTTTTCCTTAAGACAGATTGCTTGGTTGCATTTAGGTAACTTATTGAATGTATCTTTATAGGTTTAAAAAAAATGCTATGCTTATACACAAAAAAACAAAAGTTTATTTGAAAAGGCTTTGTTTTTCCTTTCATTCATGCCCCACTTAATAATGTAATACTGTCTGTTTGTGTTGTACCCTGGGACTTTTTGCAGAGGTTAATATATTCTAAGCCTGTTTATTTACCATCTAACATTACTTCTAATCACAGTGGGACTTTTTCAGCCCACAAAACATCATAAGGAGAAAAAAAATTTAAGAACATGGCTTCTTTTGCTACAGGCATAATTTAAGAAACTGCTTATCTGCTTATCTTTATTGAAATATTCTGTTAACTAATTTTCTTTTTTTTGTACACAGGTGAAGCAAACTGAAATTCCAGGTGAGCAGCTGCACCCCATTCAGTCTTTTATACAAAAATTCTTCAGGAAATAATATGTGTGTATGTGTATGTGTGTAATATATAATACAATAAATATAATATATAAAATATATATATGCCCACACATATACATATAACTTTTCCATATATATCATCCTTGCTTTTATATATGTATATTTAAACACAAACATAAAGATATGTTATATGTATCTGTACACATCCTTGCTGTTGTGTGGATATAATCCAGAAAAGCTATTGTTAGGACATATCGACAAGAAGCCAAATTAAAAACTAACAACTATTGAATTTCAGCTCCCAGACAAAGAGAATGTTGATTATGAAATAAGAAAGAAAAAAAGTAGTGATCCCCATGAAAAGAAAAGTCCGTCTGAGGGATTTGGAGGACAGCAACTCTGAAGGGGCAAAGCTGCTTCTTTTGATGTGGGAGGTCTGAGAGTAACCTGCTGGGATGTTCCCTGGGACATCTCATTAACCATGTCATCAAGGCCCCCCAAGGTCCCCCGAATCATAACATTATCTCTGACATTACCACACAGATACAAGGTTCCTGAGGCAGTCTATAAACATGCCTGTACTAACCAATCCATCCCGGCTTGACATCCTTGCAAGGGCTGGCTGCCCTTTAAGGAGCTTTGTGAATTGCCCTGGTCATTCATCAAAGTTTCTTGGAGTGCATTTCACACAGCATTAAATTTAATTAAAGCAACATTGACTGCCTCCTAAGCCTCTGGAGGCGCTTTGTCAGAAGAAGCTGGAAAACTTAGTTTCAGATATCCTATTGTTTTCTGGGGGTTTGTTTAGTTCTTGGGTTTGGGCTTTGCTTATTTGATCTCTTCTTTGTTTCAATTGGCAGTCCAGATCTCATGAAAGTAGCAATATCTTTTCCCTCTTATTTTTTTTTTCTAAATCAAAAGACCTAAACGCATGTTGCTGAAGAAGTTTCAATAGAATATTTCACCAAGGTTTAAAGTACTTTTCCCACACAAGTAAGACCAAGAAGTACTTTGCCTTTATCAGCTTAGCATGTACAAGCAGAAAAAGAAAAATCCAAACACATATCTCTATGTGTACATACATACATATCCAGTTGTGCAAGTGAACACACTCAAGGCAGTAGTGTTCATACACAGGTATTGGGACATCTCATTTCCCCAAATTCTGGAAATTTGTTATTGTTAATAGTTTCTTTTTAAATTTGCTTCACATTATTACATTTTCAACTGAGGAAAACTAAATTAGTTTTTCTTTCTGTCAGTAAAGCTAACTCAATGGTAAGAAAAAGAAATGAGCCCTAAAAAAGAAATGAGTTGCTCCAGTAATCACTTGAGTTGTTCATAGAGTAGAGTGGGAAGTAAGGTCAGTTGTAGAAAAAGTGAAGAATAAAATAGATGTTGTTCTAGCTATGTTTGCTTAATGATCTATAGTTTGTATTTATTAATACTTAAATAATTTGTAAACATTTGGATCATAGATTTTAAGCTAGAATGGATCTTGGTGGTTGATTGGTCCAATCCCACCTTTTTACAAATGAATAATTATTGAATTGTGGACTAGTGATGATAGAGAAAAAAACTTGTTAAGAGTCATAAAGCATCTAGAAAATGGTAGAGCTGGGATTTTATACTTTATCCTATTACCCCCAATATTTAGCTAATTAGAGCATTTGAATTATTTATGTAGTCATATGTTGGCAGGGAGGTGGCTGGAAAGTATACTTTTCAGAGATGGAAGGAGAGACTGAAAGATTGTGAAATTAGGCACTTGTATGCAGCATGAACTGGAGAGAAGAAAGACTAGAGACAAGGAGACCAATTAACAAACCATCAAAATAGTCCAGGCAAGAGGTGATAAGGAAATTGATAAAGGTGGTGGCTGTAGCCTAGAACAAAATCTTGGGTACACCATCATTTAGAAGGTGTATAGTGATGAAGAGCTATCAAAGGAGACTGAGGAACATCTTTCATCAGCAGAAATATTTTTTTAACTTTGCAAAAATATAATTATTGCCCAAGTTAAAAATTTAAATAAAATCTTAAAAAATTGAGTAAAGCTAGGGGAGAAGGTTGAAAGTATTGTGTATTTTTTATAATAAATTTTTTAGTTAACAGATTTTTATTTGAAGACCCAAATGCTATTGTTAAGCTATCTTTCCCTATAATATCGTATGATCAAGATATGTGTACAGTATATGTACACATATGTCAAGATATGTCTACAGTATAACATGCTGTATGTCAAAAGTTGTTTGCACATGAAGCTGAAAGATCTGATTTTACAGGATTATCCTATTTTACATGTATGGCCACCCTGATATAAACCAAAGCATTCTATATTCATGCCTATGAATAGTATTGACTGCAAATTAGAACTGAGATCAGAAATGATATATTGGATGATATAAGATTAAATGATACAAGAGAGAGGAAGTCAGTCCAGGTAGAATGGAAAGCTTTTACAAGACAGGAAATGAAAGAATTACAATGATGAGGGGAAAAGGAAGTTACCTAATGAGCCAATTGTACTTGGAACTCATCCACCAGCTAAGATTTTAAGAAGTTATGTGCAGATAATAGAAAGGGAAAGTAATGGAAGGCAAATACAAAACTGTGGTATGATTCTATAAAAAATAGTGTCGGGAGTGTTAAGGTTTGGAATGAGCTGATGCTGAATGGAAAATTGTGAGTAAAACATTTTTCACCTACAAATAATGGAGTTTGGGGGACAGAAGAGAAAGAAGAAAAGATAGGGCTACTGGCAGTTTTCTCTAGTGAAATTTTTTCAGTATAAAATACAAAATTAAAATTGCAAAAGGGAGTTGAAATGTAAGATGAGGAGATGGTTAGTAAGATTGACTTTAGAAGTACAAAGTCCAAAGTCCATGTGAACAAACTCTCTCTGTCTTTTTCTGTCTCTCTGTCTGTCTGTCTGTCTCTCTCTCTCTTCCTCTCTCTCTCTCTCTCTCTCTCTCTCTCTGTCTCTCTGTCTCTCTCTCTCTCTCTCTCTCCAATGTATTAGGACATAAAACCTCACAAACACATGCAGAAAAGTGGAAATATTAAATGCAATCTTTTCAGAGCATGAAATAAAAATTACATTCAATAAAGGTCCTTAGATGCATTTGTTATTTTTGTTATTGTTTAGTTATTCAGTTATGTCTGACTCTTCATGGTCCACAGGAACATAGCACACTCAGCCCTTCGGTCTTCCACTATCTTCTCCTGAAGTCTGTCCAAGTTCATTTTCATTGTTTCCATGACACTATTTATCCAACTCATCTTCTTACATCCTCTTTTCCTTTGACCTTCAATCTTTCCCAGCATCAGAGTCTTTTCTAGTGAGGTCCATCTTCTAATTATGTGGCCAAAAATTTAAGCTTCAACTTTGATATTTGACCAGTGAATTTCCTGAATTAATTTATTTATTGACTAATTTGATCTCCTTGCTGTCCAAGACACTTGAAAGTCGTTTCCAGTACCACAATCTGAAAGCATCAATTTTGAGATGCTCAGCTTTCCTTGTAGTTCAACTCTCACAGACATACATTGCTACTGGGAAAATCATATCTTTGATTACCACCTTTGTCAACAGCTGTCACCTTTAGTATGCTGTCCAGATTTGCAATGACTTTCTTTCCAAAGAGCAAGCATCTTTTAATTTCATGGCTAGTCACCATCTAACACAGCTTTCATTATTTTTTCCCTCTATTTCCCCACGAAATGATAAGACCAGTTTCCAAGGTCTTGGGTATTTTTATTTTTTAATGTTAAGCTTCAAGCCAGCTTTTATACTTTCCTTTTTCACTCTCATCAAGAAGCTTCTTAATTTTTCTTTACTTTCTACCAACAGAGTGGTATCATATGTATATCTGAGATTGTTTAACTCATATCTTCCTGACTCCTGCCCTGAACTCTATCCACTGAGCCACCAACCTGCCTCATGGAATAGAGTAGGTATGTAAGATATAAAAGGAAAATGAATATAGTATCCTAGTGCTTGAAAAATACACAATTTCCAGTTACAGTCATAATAACTTAGCATTTTACAAAACTTTGGTATGAAAACTAGAAAGCAACCTAGAAGAAACTAGGTATAGATCAAGATCTTACACCAAGATAAATTCCAAATGGAGATAGATAGATAGATAGATAGATAGATAGATAGATAGATAGATAGAAATACATATCGATATGTCTGTGGGTTTGTGTGTTTGCATGTGTGTGTATATGTGTTTTTATATACACACATATATAAGTATATAGACATCATAAACAAGTTAGAGGAATAAGGAAGAGATTATCTTTCTTATAATCGGGGAAGAATTCACAACCAAACATGAGCCAGTGGACTGAGGCTGAGAACATGAAATTATGGAAGAAAAATACAGTTGACAAGAGTTTTTGCTTGGATCAGATTCTCCTCTTCCCTTGCTCTTATATATAGTATTCAGACCCTGCTTCATCCTTTTCCTCTGGACTCAGAAGGCTACTGCCTCTGCTGTTCTAGGTTTTGTGGCTAAAAGTAAGCCCAACTTTCTTAAAAATCCCTAGCTTATGACTGAACCTTTTGGTGGCATTAATTAGGTTTTGTCCCTGACTCCTATTCTGTGCCATTTCCCTTCTTGCAGATTCTCAAGAACCTGTGGAGTTGGCTTTGTACCTTCCTGTGCCCCTCACAGATGTTGATTCTGACAGTATCAGGTCCATATCCCCCTCTGGCTTTGGTTTTCTTCTGGGCTGCCTGGGAACTAGTCTGACCCTGCCTCATACCAGGACTTTGACACAGGATTCCTGAGTGTTCTTCTGCCTGGGCACTGCTCTGACCCCATGTCCTCCTGTGACTCTGACTTGGACAACCCAACTGCTGTGGATTCTACCTCCCTTGGCATGTCTCCTTTCAAAGCATTCAAAACCTTCTGGAAGCCTTATTGTACAGTGCTGGAATGAATAGAAGAGCTATTGGCTGCATTTATTTTTATTTCTTTATTATCATTTCTTCTGGTGCATTTCTAGAACTTAGTTTTATTGTATCCTAGAATTATAAATTTAAATTTGGAAAGAATTTCAGAGACCATTAAGTCTAACCCATGAGGAAGCTGAGGGGCATGGAGAGATCAAGTAACTTACCCACGGTCTCACAACCAGTAATTGGCTGAGGCAGGATACAAACTTAGTTTGCAGGATGCCAACTCTCTATGATGCCAAGTCCAGCAGTCAATGCATTGTGCCAGTCTGTGTTTTAGGAAGTCTAGGCTCCTCTGGGTACTATCATGTTGCTACCTTAACTGGAAGAATACATGAAAAAGCTCTGGAAGTTCAATTTTGGGAGGAAGTCATTATATTATAGTTTACATGAAGAGGTTTCAGTGTAATAAGTAAACAATGTGATATAAGACTCAAAAAAGTGAAAGCAATAATAAGAATGAATAATACCATAATTTCTAAAACAAGGAAAACTCTTGCCCCTTTGTATGGTTCCCTGATCATTCTATTTTTGAATATTATCTTAAATAATGTAGGTCACACTTCAGGAAGGACAATGCCAAGCTGGAAAAAATTCAGGGAAATTTACTCAGGACAGGTAAAGGCTTCAAAATGTCATATATTGATGAGTTGAAAGAATTGAGAATATTTATCCTGAAGATGAGAAGACTTCAAGGGGACAAAATAATTGTTCTCCAAGTGTTTGAAAGGCTCACATTGGAAAAAAAATGAAACTGGTTTCTCTTGGCTATGGCATTTGTATTACAAGAAAAAGACGGAAACTGAGGATGAGTAGTTCTCAACTGTATATAAAGAGAAGGGTGACTGAGCATCATTAAAGGAGTTGATGGTGTGTTCTCAAAAGATCTCCATTTGGCTGTGAAAAAAATTAGACGATGTTAGCCTGCAGGGGTAAGTCAATACAATTAATAGCACCTTCTTCCAACAGGCCTTGATGGTAATTCAAAATAGTGTTTAGTGGATTAAAGTGGAAGTCTAAGATCTGGTAAATAATCCCACTGATTTAAAACAAACAAGTTCTTGAAAGTTGTCCTATTAACAGAAAAGAGATGTCAAGGAGGTCTTTCTTATTTTCTAAGTATCAAAGATGAGCTACAAAGCCCCTTCAATTAATCACAAGGGAAGCAATGAAATGGAAGGAAGAATGGTTGGCCACCCTTGAGGGTGAACTTTAAAATCACGTAACTGAGTCCAGGAGACAGACTTAAAGCAAAATCCAGCTTGTAATGAATGGGATGAGTAGACAGGAATATTGTAGGAAGAAACATAGTGCTGAGAGAGTGAAAGTACAGAGACAAACATTAGAAATGTAATGAGGGGACTGGCAAAGGACGACCTAGGCCTTAATGAGTGGATGGATTTACTCAAGCTGGTGAGTTATAACAGAGCAGATACAGTAGTTCCTGCCCTGTTCACAAGTGACTGAGAGGCCTTCACCAAGCCTCTCAGTGGTGACCAAGACTAATAATTGACTGAAAAGTCAGACTTGAGGGTGAATAACAAAGGTTTGAGTGGTGGACAACCACTCATTCTTTGCTGTGATGGCTACAAAAAGAGGATTGATGTGAATAGTCAGGTAGGGGAGGGAAAGTGGTCTCTCTGTCCTGCCCAACCACCATGTCTTTGAATGCATAATACCTCTCTTTCTTTAGTCTTTTTTGAGTTTATTCTTTTATAATTCTAGGTGAATGATAATATAGAAATTGACCATGACCTTGTGAGCTTTGAAAGGTAAGAAGAACTATCAAAGGTTCCCTTAGCAACTAAGATTGGTATCAGAAAGCACCAGATCCAGCAGCAGAATCAGTTGAGATGAATGAGGGTTCAATGCAACAGTTGAGCAAACAACTTGACCCAGGTCAGCAGTGGATTGATCTGCTAGCCAATATACTATGTCCTGGATAGAATTAACCAGACTGAGCAAGGCAGAGATTCATCCATCACCAACACAATGCCCCAAAGTGAATTAGGTGGGACTCTGTGAAAGGAGAAAACAACTTCCAGGGTGTGTAGTTACAAAGCACCCCATAACCTCATGTCAATCAATTAACATCTATTAAGCCCCCACCTGTCAGGCACTGTGCTAAGTGCTGAGGATGCAAAAAGAGACACAAGACAGTTCCTACCTCAAGGAACTCACAATCTAGTGAGACAATAAGCTACATACAGCGTAAATAAGGCATTATGAAGAGAAGGAAGGCAATACAATTAAGACAAGTTGAAAAAAAGTTTCCTGTAGAAGATATTATTTTAATTGGAACTTAAAGGAAGTTGGGGGAGCCAATAGAGATGAGTAGAGCTTATTACAGGTGTGGGAGACTGCCAAAGAAAATATCTTAAGCTGCAAGGTGGAGAGTCTTGTTTGAGTGACAACAAGGAGGCCAGGATCACTAGATCAAAGAGTACATGGTGGGGAAGGTGTAAGAAGATTGGAAAAGTAGAAGATGTCTTAGCTATTAAGAGTTTTAAAGACCAAACAGAGGATTCTGTATTTGATCCTGGAGGCAACAGGAAGCTACTAGGAGTTTATAAAACAGGAAAATGACGTGGTCACACCTGCACTTTAGAAGAATCATTTTGGTGCCTGAAAAGAGGATGGATGAGACTGGTGAGAGAGACACTTGTAGCAGACAGACTCACAAGCAGGCCAGTCATGAGGTGATGATAATTTGCTCCTGAATGGTGGCTATGTCATGGAAAAATAAGGGGTTATATTGGAGAGGTATTGCAAAGGTGAAATCAATGGATGTTGGCAACAGATTAGATTGGGGGAGGGGAAGAGATAATGAGAAGTCAAGGATGTCACCCAGAGTACAAGTCTGAGGGCCTGGGAGGATGTTGTTACCCTTTATAGTAGTAGGAAAGTTGGAAGGGTGGGAGAGTTTGAGGAAAAGATGAGTTTGGCTTTAGATTTGTTGAGCTTAAGATATCTGCTGGACATGGAGTTTCCAATGTCTGAAAAGTGGTTGAAGTTGTGAGATTCAAAGTTAGCAGAGACTGCAGCAGGATAGATAGAACCGAGAGCTATCAGAATAGAAATGGGAATTAAATCCATGGGAGCTGATGAGATTACCAAGTGAAGTAGTATGGAGGAAAAAGAGGAAAGTGTCCAGGACAGAATCCTAAGGGACACCTACAGTTAGACAGTGTGATCTGGAGTATCTGGCAAAGGAAACAGAGAAGGAGCAATCAAATTGGTAATAGTAATGGTAAGAGAGTATGAACAGAAGACAGTAAGTAGAGTTCTGAGAACATAGAGAGAAGAAAGTATCAAGAAAAAGAGGTAAATTAACAGTGTCAGACTTATGTCAAGGAAAATGAGGAAGGAGAAAAGGCCATGGGATTTGACAATATGTTATCTATACTGTAAAGTACTGCTGTATTTTAAGTTTTAGTCACCTCTTCCCCAGAGACCTTCTATATGCATGGGGAGAGTGAGTTCCTAGTTTGGGGAATATTTTTATTAACTTTCATCATTACTATATTTTCTCAGTAAATAGTGACCTGAAAAGCTAATTGATGAGGTGTCAGGGAAGATAACTCATATGATTTGGTTGATTAATATCGGAGGGAGCACATTGAATAGGGGCTTGTAAATAATCATATTAGAAGCCCCTTAAAGTTGGTCCTAGAATCCTAGGGGGAAGGATGCTCAGCTGTCCTCAGAGGACCTAAGCTTTCTTACAAGTTGGGAGTGTAAATTCAGCTTAACTAAAGATACTCCAAATTTACCAGTTATCTTTTAATTGTTGGATCTAATGACCTTTTCCCAATCCTCACCATTCCTCCCATCTCTTTAACTCAATAGATTACCCTCTTCTTTTTGATACTCTCTTCTCTCTGGATGTCAATGACACAATTCTATCCTTGTTCTCCTCCTATCTGACCTCTCCACAGTCTACTTTGCTCAATCTTCTCATTCAGATTTGTCCTAATAATGGTGAGCATCCCCTTTGGCTCTGCCCCAATATGTATTCTCTTATTTCTCTATAGTATTTTACTTAGAGATTTCATCAGCTCCTATGGATACAGTTAGCATTTCAATGTGAATAATTCTCAGTTCTCCTTATTTACTCTTGCCAACCTACAGACTTCCACCTCCAACTGCCTATTGGGCACTTTGGAATTGTCCTTTTCACCAGAAAGTGATCACTAATTTAATCCCTTGCACAGACCAAGGCCATAGCTCTGTCCCTCTGTCCCAGAAATGGGATCACAGACTCATCCCTGGTCAACTGGAATTTGATCACAGATGTAGCACCCAATCTTGGGTTAAAAACATGGCTGACACATTACTGCTATGCTTCCATAAAAGCAGGATCATGAACACATCCCCATGAATCAGAACAGGGTTAAGCACATAGCTCTGTTGTTCTGAACTAGCAAGCTGGCTTGTTTCGAACATTTAGACACAAATGTATATGTATGTAAAATTGTTCTATATATACTTCTACTTATCAATTCTTTCTCTGGATATAGATAGTGTCTTCCTTCATGTGTCCTTTGTAGTTAATTTGGGTATTTCTAATAGTCAAAATTACCTATTTGTTCAAAGTTATACTTGTTTTTTGCCTTTTGGAGGGGGGAAGGTAGGGCAATTGGGGTTAAGTGACTTGCCCAAGGTCACATGGCTAGCTTTTGTGTGTGCGTTTGTGTGTGTGTTATGTGTCTGAGGCTGGATTTGAACTCAGGTCCTCCTGACTCCAAAGCCAGTGCTCTATTCACTGTGCCACCTAGCCACCCCCAAAGTTATTCTTAAAAGAATATTGTTGTCACTGTATACAACATTCTCTTGGTTCTGCTCATTTTGCTCTCTCATAGCATAACAGTTCTTTTTCAAGAGGTAAAGAGGTAGAAACAAAGGGGATAACCATCTTTTATGGAATAACTAAACAGTACTAAACAATGCATGTTCATATCAGAATTTTACTATGACCTAAGATATGTTGAAAAGGAAAGTTTCAGAGAAGCCTGGAAAGAATTGTATGAACTGATTTAGAGTGAAGTGAGCAAAACCACATAAACAATTGATATGAGAGCAACATTGTAAAGCTAAGTGACTTTGAAAGACCTAAGAATTCAGGTCATTGTAATGATCAAATATAACTTCAGTCTATCAATGAGGAAGCATTCTAGTGACCTCCTGATTGATTAAGTTGCAAAAAATGTACATATTTGCACAGGACCAATGAAGGAATTTGTTTTACTTAACTTACAGGTTGTATTTTCCTTTTCTTACCAAGCAAGGTCCTTATGAGCAGTGACTGTCTTTTCTATTTGGATTCCTGGTGCTTAGCACAGTGCTATAAGTTTTTGTGTTCTATGTATATTTTATTTATTATTCATTCATTCATTGTTTGGGGATGGGTAGGAAGGAGGATGAGAATAAAATTCTCTCAACTGAAAAAAATAAAGTAAAAGGGTTTGCTGTTTGTTTGTTTTTTTTTTATCAATAGGGAGAAAGTACATGTGCATAGCAGTATCAAGGGAAAATTACTATATATGTCTTTCTTTTGTATTTGGAAGGAAATTAAGGATTCTATATGGTAGAGGCAAAGAAAGTGTGCATTCCAGATAAGGGATAGTACTTGTACAAAGACACAGGGGTATGATATGAAACACAATGTATAGGGAATAGCTAAGTAAGTCATTTTTACTGCAATTGAGAGTACATGCAAGGAGAATCATATAAACTAAAATGAAGAGGTAGGAGGGAGCTAGATTGTGATGGGCCAGATAGAAAATTTTGCTCTTTATCTTAGAATCAATGAGAGATCACTGAATATTTTTGAATAGGTAATAACATAGTGAAAATCTGTGTTTAAGAATATCAATTTGGTAGCCATATGCCAGATGGACTGAATAAGAGAGAGACCTGAAGAAGTTGAAGTGATTAAGAGGCAATCACACTACTTTATGTAGCAGGTATGTGAGTGGGGAGAAGTGGATGAATGCCAGAAATATTGAGGAGGCAGAATGGACATATCTGTGTAGAATCTACAAATAAAACTTAATTTTGCCTTTAGGTGTGTATAACAAGTACATTCTGGCTCTCTCTATGGGGAGAAATTAGGCAACTTAGTTTCTAGGGTATCCCAAGGAAACTGTGGGGTATCTCCTCACTACTGTTATTGGTACAAGTCCCTTAGATCTGTGGGACACTCCCACACATGCCACTTTCCCTCTACTATTATTGCCCAGTGATTATTGATCTTGTTGCCTCAAACGTTTAGCATCAATTAACTTGTGCAAAGGGCTATTTCTTCTGTAGACAAGCCCTAGACATTTCCCCTAATTCTTTGGAGTCCACTCTATACTTCCTTAATTGCTAGGGAAGAAATCTAAAACCCAGTTACATAGCCTAAATCCCATCAAGTCCATGAGTTCTTTCTTAGCACCTCAAAGGTCAGCTTCTCAGAGTACTGTTGCTGAACTGGTGGAAAGAACCAGACACTGGGTGCTCACTCTCTTAAACTTTCTAAAGTCACAGGGTCAGAAGCTCCAATCCTTTTCCCCAGCACAAAAAAGAACAAATGGCCACACATTCTCCATGTCATGTCATCACAACTGTACCACCCAGAGAGAAGTCATCAGTAGCACTATACATCTATACATGCACCAGGCACTGCTAGAGACTCATAAAAATCAATATTTAAATATCTGAGTATTCATTTTTGAGTTTCAAATAACATCCCCTTTAGATACTCTCCGATTTGGGTCTCCAATATTCTAGCATCTCCCTAGCATTCCCTCATTTAAGATGGGAGCTGAATCCTCAGGAACAAGTCAATTAAAGGGCCCAACACATCTGTGGGATGTCTCTTAACAGCATAGCTACAGATTCCATTTTAATATGTGTTCTCACATGTGCCCCAGGTAGCCTGTGTCGCTCCAATAACCCCAGGGTTCTTTTGATTCAAAAAGGAAAGCTGCCACCTCTCTCTAGTCTCTCAGTTACTCACAAGGTACTTCAGCATTTGTCCTGGCCTAACTTCATCTGCATCTCTATCAAAATAGGAACAGAAAAAAGCATATAAATAAATATGGCCTCCTGTGCTAGCAGCAATGCTGATGAAGTGAGATTGCCTCATTTTGGTTTTGGTTTTGTTTTTCTTTTTTATCTCTGCTTTGCTGGGGTTGGTGGTGTTAGGTGTCAGTGGAGTTTGTTATAAAAAGGTCAAACACATAACTTTGCAGCTTTCAGCCATCTCTATTCTTTTCTTGTGCAATTCGTCTCTCTGATTAAAGTTCCAGATCCGTCTAGGCACTGTTGGCCAGCCCTTCACATTGAATGATTTTATGCATCATTTCCTCCCAGCATTGCTGAAAGCCCCTGCCAGGTCCAGTGTACGCTCTGCTTTAGGTTTCGAAACAGCTCATGTCCACTGGCATTTCTTTCAGATTATCCATTGGTTTTTTTCCCACTGGTTTCTTTCCTCTTCTTACCTTGGTTTTTTTTTTTTTTGTTGTTGTTCTTTATGTCCTTCCATTTTTTTTTTCTTTTTTTAATGTGACAATGAGAGAAAAAGTGGCCATTAGAGAGGCATTCTGGAAGAGAAATAAGTAAGATTCCTGACTTTGTCTCATGTTTTCGTTTTCTTAATATTTTTTTGGTAATTTTTATTTGTGCAGCAAGGAAGATTAGAAGTTCACTTTAAAATTTCTGACCAAAGGGAGATGACAAATTAAGTGGTGATGTCAGTGTTAAGAAGACCCAAGAAAGAAGCAAACATAAAGAAAAAAAATAAACCCCAGAGTTAGGGAATGATAATTAGAGTCACATTATTTTACAGCTGTAGGAATTTAACCATCAGCCAATCCATCCCCTTCATTTGACAAAGAAATCAAAACCAAGAAAGGGAAATGATGTGCTCAAAGTCATATAACTGGATGGCAATAGAACCTAAACTACAATATGGACTTCCTGCTTGGGAGTCTGATGTTTCTTCTTATATAGCAAAGGGTATGATAGGCAGCCTCAATTTACTCCTGAGGAAACTAAACGTAGAAACAGAGTCTTCAGGCAATCCAACCTTCCACCTCTGTCAGTTACAATTTTGCACATTTAGCTAATATTCACGGAGATAAGAGAATTTGGCATATAGGTTGCAATACAGATTGAGGTTTGGGAGGTGGCATTTAAATAAAAGTTTCATTGAAGTTATTTATTGGTATTTACATTACAAATACATTACAGATTATTGCCACTTCATAAGAAATCTCTCCTAAAAAGCAAAATGGCAAATGACACTTAAAAAAAAACATACAATGACCTCATCTGAAAGTAGAGGAAACATTTCCCATCTGTAGTACCATCCACAACCTCTCTATTTGCTTAATGAACAGAAATCTATTATTTCTCCCACCCACACTCCACTGGAAAAAAAAAGAAAAAAAGGAAAATTTTGTCACAAACATAGTCAACAAAATGAATGCCATCATTGACTGAACAGATAGATGGATATTATATCTATAAAGCTATAGAAAGATAAATCTGTCTCTAACACTTTTCTTTATCCAGTGTTTATATCCTTTGCTTCTTTTTAGCAGATAGCATGCTTCTTCACCAGTCTTTGGAATCATGAATGGCTATTATCTTGGTCATAACTTTTCTAGTTTTCAAAGTTGTATGTTTTGACAATATTGTTATTTTATGAATTGTTCTTCTGTCTCTGCTTGTTGTACTCTAGACTATGAATTGGAGAATGACTCTTTTTCCTGTAAGTTCTAGTTAAATATCTTGGAAAGAAGATTTTTTTGGGGGGGAGGGGAAAAGCAAGGCAATTGGGGTTGAGTAACTTGACCAAGGTCACACAGCTAGTTAAGGGTCAAGTGTCTGAGGCTGGATTTGAACTCATGTCCTCCTGACTCCAGGGCTGGTGCTCTATTCACTGTGCCATCAAAACAAGACTTTTATGAGACAAAGGTAATGCAAATATTTTCCAAGTGTTATATGATCAAAATTATTCATTTTATTTTCCATGATCCTCTCCATTCCTTGTTTGATCGTGAATGTTTCTTCTTTGCATAGATGTGATGTGTAACTTCTCCATATTACTTTATTTTTTTCCCTCCATATTACTTTAATTTGTTTGTGATATTACCTTTTGATGTTTAAGGCAGATTTTCATTTGAAGCTTATCTTTGCATAACGTTTAAGTGTTTAAATTTAATTTCTTCTTTATTTTTATTCAATTTTCCAGTGATTTGTTAAACATTGTGTTCTTATCCCAGTATCTAGGGTCTTTGTGTTTGTTAAATATTATTAAATATTATCATATAAGATACATTTTCTTCTATATGTTGTACACCTAATCTGTTCCACTAATTGATCTTTCTATTTCTCAATTAGTACCAAATTCTTTAAATAATTATTGTTTTGTAGTGTAATTTGGAACCTGGAGTTGTTAGGTCCCCTTCATTCCCATTTCTTTTCATTATTTCTCTTCTGATTCTTGAACGTTTTTCCTCCAGATGAATATTGTTATTATTTTTCTAGTTTCATAAAGTAACCTTTTGGTAGTTTGATATGCCATGAATGAGTAAGTTAATTTATCAAGCATTGTTATTTTTCTTATATTGATTCATCCTACTCATGAGCAATAATGTTTTCCTGATTACTTTCACTGTCTTTATTTCTATAAACAGTTCTTTCTTGTTGTAGTTGTACAATTCTTGAGTATATCTGGTAAATGTTTTATATATTCTATAGCAATTTTAAATGGAATTTCTAACTCTTCTTGCTTCATTTTGTGGGTGTTATAAAAATAACACTAATTGTGTGTTTATTT
>CM053592.1:19673073-19683324 GCA_028646515.1 Pseudochirops corinnae
TATGGAAATTTCTCAGAAGGTTTTTATGCATCTATTGACTGCTTATTTTTATTAATATGGTAAATTAAGTTTATAATTTTTTTAAAAACAATATTATACCAAACCTTCATTCTTAATAAAAATCCAATCTAAGATATGTGGAGAATTGATATGAATAAATAAGCATATGAACCATTCCCCATTTGATAAGAATGTACGTTTTTTGGAGAGATAAATTCAAGTCATGAGTAGACATATGAAAAATTACTCTAAAACATTAATTATCAGGAAAATATTAATCTAAGGTGCTCCAAGGTTCTGCTTCACATTCATAAGATTGGTAGTGTTGACCAAAAAGAAAAAAGAAAACATTGGTGGGGTTGCAGGAAAAGAAATATATTAAATACATTGTTGGTGGAACTCTGAATTGATTCTACTAATAATACCTAAAAATACCAATAACTAGTATTTTGTATCACACTTTAAGGCCTATAAATACTTTATAAATCATAATTTTTAATGTTACAACAACCCTGGGAGATGGATACTATTAATATATCCATTTTACAGTTCAGGAAACAGGCTTAATGGTTAAATGACTAGGTCAGGGTCACATATAAAAAATGTCTGAGGATGGATTTGAGCTCTGGTCTTCCTGTTCCCAAGTCTAGTGCTCATTCTGCTGTTATTTGGAACTGTACCTCAGAAGTCGCTAAAATGTGCCTACCATTTGACCCAGAAATATCACTATTGCAAAGAACAAAGAAAGTGCAAGGACTTGTATGTACGAGGATCTTTATAGAAGCTCTTTATTGTGGTGGCAAAAATCCTGAAAATTAAGAGGATCCTCATCAATTTTGGGATGACTTAACAAATTATATCTAATTAATGAAATGGAAATGTTTCAGAGAAACCTGGAAAAACTTGTTTTAACTGTTGCAGAGTGAAATGAGAAGAACCACGTAAATGATGACACTGTAAAGACAAACAACTTTGAAAGATAAGAACTCTGCTCAATGAAATGATCAACTACTATTCCAGCTCATGAGAGGTGATGAACTGAAGATGTAGAGTGAGACATTTTTTGGACATGGCCAATATGGTAATTAGTTTTACTTACCTATGCATTATGCATATTTATTACAAGCATTTTGATTCTCTTTCCCAAATGGGGTGGGGGTAGAAGATGAGCTAAGATTCAATTAAACTTTTTCTGAAAATGTTAAATGCCAAGTATGAAACACTTTAGTTCTGCAGTTTGATTACACAGCTACTTTCAATGATTTTCACCTCATCATTGAATATTGATTAAGCAAGTATCAGGAATGTGCTAGGCATTCCAGCATAATATGAAGAGGACAGATTTTAATGTTAGAATGCCTAATTCATTTGCCTCCTTCATACTCAGTTTCCTCATCTATAAAATGGAAATTATAATGCTGCCTACCTCACACTGTCAAAAGTGCTTTTAAAATGGTAAGACATTATAAATATGAGTTGTTTATTAATTGCTCTTTTGTTACTCAATCTATTAGAGAAGAGACAACTAGAAAAGATTTATTTTTTACCACTTTTATCCAGATTGCATTCTACCTAGAGCTTTTTGGGGTGGCAGCTAGGTATAGTACATGCTTTGGAGTAATTCTCTCAATTCATACTCATTCTAGAAGGCCAAGTCTCCTGATGGAAGGTTCTTCATCTTCTACCAGAATTCTAGGGAGCCCAGACATATTGATGCTCTCTTTCTAATATGATAGCTCATGAGCCCCCATAAGTGTCCTTCTCTCCATGATTATCAATTCATATCAACTTGTCAGTGAGATAAAATGGGTATTTAGAAACAGGTCTTTGCTCAGGTGGTATAGTAAGAGCAATTGTTATGAAATCTCACCCCATCCCCAAGTCTACAGCATACTCTACCACCAATACATAGAGAAAAGTGGGCTCAGTGTAAAAAGTATATAGAGCAACTCACAAATCCTAGTTGCTGGATATCCTTTCTCCTCTCTGTGGGGGTATTCATGAAGTTCTCCCAAGACTTGGTGTACCTTTTCTGCTGAACTTCTTGTAAAGTCTTGGAGATGCCTTTCCTCAATATGTTTATTTTTTCCTTAGCAATTCCTTCTCAGGGATTTGGCTGGAATACCCCCAATTCCTCTCCCTGACCATACTTTAATCATTAAGTTCTGAATTGGCTTGCTACATTATATAAAACTCATAGGGCACATGATCAAGTCTCCTGAACCAGTCTGAAAGCACTTCATGTGAAATGTTACTTCAGTGCATGCAGAGAATTTCAAAGATTCTAAGGACCTCAAGGACTCTGCATCTCATCTAAAACCTTCTATTGATTGGTTGAGTTCACAGGGGTTTTCTCTACCTGCCATCATGTAGCATCTTTGTTGGTTACTTTAAGTGCTTTAGGTTATTGGGTGATTGGTTGATTCAATCAGTTCCCACTCTTACAGAGACATTGGGATTAGAGCATCTGGAAACTAAATGTCACAAAGCAAATAAACGATTTCGGAAGGGGAAATATTAAAGGGAAAATGATTAGATCAATGACAAATATGTTCCATCAAGGTAAGTTAATAGTATAATAATGAACAAACATGCACACATATGATTCATGTATTGAAAATAGAGTTCTAATCATGAAAACAGAATTCTAACAATGATAGTTAGCATAATTATTTCTGCACAAAAAGTTGCATTAAATTAATACCTGCCCTAAATCCAATGGATCCTACCTAGATATGAAGCCATGAGGACTTAACTACTCCTAGCAGAAAGAATAGAAAAAGATAGAAAAGGAAAGAAATGGAATGTTGCTTAGTGAGCAATCCTCTGCCTACCAGAAAAGTTCTCTCCCTCTGTCCAGGGAATTTGAGAGTCTTCAAGCTCCCCAAAGCTCTGTTCTTCAAAAAAGATCAAGGTCAATTTAATTCTTCCTTTTGACTGACCAAAAGGAACAAAGATTATGAAGACTAAGGATGACCCCAACCCATGCACATAGGACCTGTCTGCAGTCCTGCCTACTGCATATAGGTAAATCAGATTACCTCTTCTCATTACACATCTTCTTGCTAGAAACCACCTAATCAAAATCTTAGTAGCTGTTGTCTACAGAGACACAAATACACACAGCCTTCCCAGGTCACACTTATTTCTTCCTCAACGCTAGAACCTTTGCAATATCTCCCCTATATGCCCTTCTCTCCTCTGACATGACCATCACTCTTGTGCAGGCCCTCCTGCCTGAACTATTGCAATAGCCTGTTGATGGGTCTGCATGCTACACATCTTTCCCCTTTCTTCCATTTAACTACTAAAGTGATTTTCCTAAAGCACAGGTATAATCATTCACACACACACACACACACACACACACACACACACACACCCACACACACACACACACCCCTCCAAACACACTCAATAAACTCTAATGGTTCCCTATCACCTTCAAGATAAAATATAAAATCATCTGTTTGGAGTTCAAACTCATTTATAAACTTGCTCTATCCTACCTTTCTGATCTTATACTTTATTCCCTATCACAAAATCTTTTATCCATTAACATCGACAGTTTTTCTCTGGCCATCTCACATGCTGAAATGCTCTCCCTACTCATCTTTACCTACAGGCTTTCCTGGAATCCTTCAAGCCCCAATTAAAACCTCACCTTCTATAGGAAACCTTTTCCAATCCGTCTTAATTCTCATGCTTTCCCTCCATAAATTATTTTCTATTTGTCTTGTATATAACTTATTTGTACATATTTATTTTTGGTGTCTCCTCCCTAAGCTTATGAGCTCCTTGAGGACTGGGACTGTCTTTCACCTCTTTTTGTATTTTCAGTGCCTAGCACATTAGGCACTTTTATTGGTTAAATATTCCTCACATCTTTCCCTTTCTTCTCCTTTCATCTCAGACAGTAAACCAAAATTTCAGGTTCTGCTAGCAAATAATTAAGAATTAAGGAGGTCGGGGTGGCTAGGTAGTGCAGCGAATAGAGCACTGACCCTGGAGTCAGAAGGACCGGAGTTCAAATCCAGCCTCAGACACTTAAAAAACCCCCAAACTAGCTGTGTGCCCATGGTGCACACACCCAATTGCCCTGTCTTCCTCCCTCCCAAAAACAAAAAAATCAAACAACAAAAAAAAGAATTAAGGGGGTGAGGGGCTCTGTGCTGACCAAGACGGCACTGTCCCTGATGCTCCTTCCACAGCTGTCCCAACTCCTATCCAGGGCCTAGTTCCCATACCATACTTTGGTTTGTTCAGCATTTTACATTCAGGACAACCAAAATGAGAAACTCAACTGACTGAAAGTTATAATAACCTTGGGTACTACTGCAGGCCTGTGGCCTTTCCTCCTCCAACAACATGAAGAAGATATTTTAGAGTATGAAAGAAGGAAAGGGTTAGAATAAATGGTTTGAATCTTCCTCTTTCCTAATAGTGTGCTGTAAGAACTGATGACAACCAGTTTGTGGGTTCATTGAATGACATATCAGAAAAAAGCTTGTGTTAGGATGCCTCAATGGTATCACAGGATGTCCAAATAAAAACTTATCCAAAAAAGGATACCTGTCTACTTTTCAAGTCATATACATCCTATCAACTTATAGAAAAATCAGTTTGGAACCAGTATTTAATCCTCTTGTGCAGATGAGGGGGGCCTTACTTACTTGAAAGGAATTAAAATAGATTAGAAAATTTAAAATGTCAATAAAAATTAAAAAACCTCACTGCCTGAAATTGAATACTGATAGTTAATATTTTCAGTATTTCTCATCTCTGTCATCAGATACAACATTGCCATGGCAGTAGTAATTCTGGGAAGTCAGTGGAAATTTTGTTTATCTGGTATTTTTACTCTCATTATGCCAAGCTGATTTTTTCCTTATGTGAAGTTTTATTTCAGATTCAGAATTTTCATTATTTAATAGTTAAGCAAATTGGGAAGACAGAGATGCTTCTAATTAGAAAAGGGTTTCTTCTATTCTTTCTTCTTCTATTCTTCTATTTTCTTCTAGCATAGTCATTTGGAGTTAGAAGAAAATGTAGAGATGGGTGCCTGATCTAGCCTCATATCTGTATTCTTTGGAAGTTTAATGAATTACCTTTGAATTCATATCCTTTCTTCACTGTTGCAGGTGCTTAATGCAACCTACTAGCTCTTTTTATAGGTCAGTTTTATAGTCTGATTCGATAGATAAACTGATAGGGAGTGAGAAGATACAGAAATGATGAAGATGGTCCCTTCCTTTGAAGAGTTTACCATCCACTAGAGCAGGTAAGGTTTGCCTAAGTAATTTTGATACCAAGTAGAATGTAAAGTTTCCTGGAAAAAACAAGAGAAATGCTCTGAGAAGTCACAAGAAAGGATAAAAAGAAGGAGGACCCAGAAAAGCACCTGCTACCCAGTGAAAATATACCAACCCTGATTTGTCCTTAGGATTCTTACTCTTAGATAAATAAGAAATTCTGCTTATATAAAAAATAATTAAGGGGGTCTTCCATTCCTAGAAGAAAGTTGTCTCATCATTTCAGTTTACATTATTCACTTTTACCCAGATCCAAGTAACTTGTGGGTTAACTACCCTGTATCTATAAAATACAACAACAAAGTTTTTACTCAATAAGTGATCTGTTGTGGGGGGTGAGGCACAACTTCTGTCCAGAATTAAGTTAGGGAGGAAATTTCTCCTCCACTTAAACAGTTAGAAAATGTCATTTATCAACTATATTGTTATGGTAGGCAGAATCTGGGAGATCTCTTCACATTTTATGAAAATTTCATTTTTTTTGAATGTTTTTATTCTCAAATGTTAACTTTGAGACAAATGTTTCAATGTGAATTTAGTAAATGCTTACTAACCACTGGGCTGGGTGCTAACAATACAAAGACAAAAATGAAATGGTCCTTTCTCCCAACAAGCTTACAATTCCCTTTGGGGTAGGAAGTGGATATTTTTGTCTATAGGTAGATATTTATATGTAAATATAGATCTATATTTGTATGTAAATATAAAGATAGATATATGCACAAACACACACACATGCACCCTGAAAAAAGCACAAATAAGCATGAAACAAATACAGAGGAATTTTAGAAGGACCCTTAACTTCTGGGGCAACGAAGAAAGTCCTCATGATTAAGGCAACATTTTGGGTAATCCTTCTAAAAAACTAGGATGTGGATATAATGAGGGCTAGATCTCTAGATAAATAAAAGGATAGTAATATGTATAGGGAAGACCAAGTAAAGTCACTTTGGCTGAAATATAAAGTTCCTGAAAGAGAGCAATGTACCACTACTCTGGAGAAAATAGACTGGAACTGCATTGTTATAGGCTCCTGAAGACAGATGAAGGTGTTCGTGTTTTATCCTGGAAGTATCTGGAAACTGAGAAAGCTTCTTGGGCAGGGAGGAGAGAGGAGGAGGTGACATGCTTAAATTGCTACTATAGGTATCTTAAGTTGTAAATTACCTTGGATGGATTGAAGGCAGGAAAGACCGGATGCAGGTAGACCAATTAGGAAGACATTGGGCAAGATGTTATTAGTTATAGTGTAGTGGAGAGAAAAGAATGGATGGAAAAGGTGGGTATAAGGTAGGAGACACATCAGACTTAGTGCTGATTGGATGTGAAGGATATAGGAGAGTGACAAGTCAGGTATGTTGCTAAGGTCACAGATCTGAATGAATAGAAGAATGGTGGTACTGTCAATTGAAATAGGGAAATTAGGAGGAGGGTAGATTTCAGGAGAAGAAGTTCTGTTTTAGAGTTATTGAATTCATGAGGCTGATTCCCACAAGTCTGTTTTCAACAATGATCAGTTTTCTCATTCTATTTGTTTTCTAAAAATAAATGTGCTGCTTTATGTTCTTAATGATCTTAGAAAATCAGAACCAGTGCTAGGGGTAGTCAAGGAGAACACTCAAGGTAGATCACAAGGATTTCCATAGAGGGGGTCATGATGTGGATTATGTTGAGGAGACACACGTTGAATGGTTTTGGTTTTTTTTTTTTGTGTGTGCCAATTTATGTATTTTCAAAGACAGAAAGCCCTGCTTTCCATGGCACATAGGTATTTATTTTGCGATAACCATTATAACTATATGAAAATCATTTCACAGAAACACATTGGTGTTATTGTGAATATTCAAAACTTTGGTCACAGAGAGCACATTAAAAAAAACACTTTATCTAGAGTACATAAAGCATTGATGCTAGCTAGATTTATACTTTTATTTTTCTTTTCCATGTTTTTCCTCTAAATACTTATTCTATTTCTATTATGCAAGTTCAGTTCCACTCATGGTAATAAATAGAATGTTTTTTCTTTTCATCTATAATAATGTAAGTCATACAGTAGATAGAGTGATGAACCTGGAATCAAGAAAACCTCAATTCAAACATAGCCTCAAGAGTTTACTTAGTTGCATGACCCTGGGCAAGTCATTTAACTACGGCTTTAGTTTCCTTATCGTTAAATTGGGGTAATAATTTTTTTTGAGTCCCCTTTTCAGTTATGTCGGACTCTTTGTGACTTCATTTGGGGTTTTCTTGGCAAAGATACTGGAGTGATTTGCCAATTCTTCAACAGCTCATTTGACAGATGAGGAACAGAGGCAAGAAGAGTTAAGTGACTTGCTTAGGGTCATAGGGCTAGTAAGTGTCTGAGGCTGATTTGAACTCACAAGGATGGGTCTCCCTGACTTCCCAGCACTATCCACTGTGCTGCTTGGCTAGCCGGGGGATAATAATATAACCTACCTTAACAGGCTTGTTGTGAGGATAAAATGAAATAATTGTAAAGACCTTTGCAAACTTTTACAAGTGTTATATAAATGCTAGCATCTGCCTTTTGAGTATCTTTTCTTGGAGTCCTTTGGTATTTGCCTCCCTACTTTCTCTGTTCTCTGTATCCAAGTTCTTTCTCCCCTTTCTCTGAAAACAACTGTCAATCATTTAGTAACTCCATTACGTGTTCATCTTCAGAATCCAGACTGCATACATTCCAGTCACCCTGATTTATATAGGTTCTCTAAGAATTCTCTTACCTGCCTTATATTAATAGCCATTTTACAAGGTCTTCATTACTTCCTAATTCTGCACATTCCATTTCCTTATTTATCTTGCTAAAGGCAGAGTTGGGAGAGAAGTTCATTATCTCAACTATTTTATAGTCATCATTAATGTCAAGTCCTCATTTGTGATAGACCTGGCTACTCTCAAGTATTTCTTTCCCTCAAGGCACTTAAAAAACACTGTATTGGTTTTCTTGATACATTTGGCTAGCACTAGCTAGTTATGCAATATTGGCTGCTTTTCCCATCTGGGAGGTTTGATAGATTTATTTTCATATTGTTTAATCCTTCCTCTCCTTTATCTTTCCCAGTGAAGTTTTCTCTTTCTCTTTCACAAAATCAGGAAGAATGTTAGAGAGAAAATTAACCATTGATATCATCTGGTCCAAGACCACTTTTTTTTTAATAGATGAAAAGATGGAGATCTTTCAAGGTGGAGTAATTTCATAATGTCATATAGCTCAAAGGCAAAGATCTCTGTCTGTTTGTCTCTGTCTCTCTTTGTGTCTCCCTATCCCTCTCTTTCTCCCCCTATTTTCCTCTCTCTTCATCTGTCCAACTTTTTGATTTTTTTTCTTTGCCTTCTCACCAACCTTCTATTATTTGTTTTAACTATCTCCAGATCTCAATACTTTAAAGAGACACATGGGCTTCTTTTGTTCTTTTTCAGGGAGATTATCCATTAATGTCTTTAGGGATTCTTCAGATTTCTTCCAGACTCATGGATTTTAATACTTCCTCCCAATGCCCCATAGTCACCAGTTTTTTTTTAATTCCCTAAACCATGCTTTCTGGAAATCTAATACTCTTCTAGGACTGTCTCCTGTGAAGTCATTCCTTACTGTGCTAAATTCAAGTAGCTCATGTTCAAGGTCACTACAATTCCTTAATACTATTACATTTTCCATGGCCTTATTCTTTTTATCAGAAAGACCACATCTCAGTGGGGTATCTCTTCTGGTGGGTTTTTCTCTTTTTTGATAATTTGCTCTGTATTTGACCAAGATCCATGCATATTTTTAGTGTTAGCCTTATAGTTGTCTGAGTACAAAGTTCCCTGTAAGTATGATGGAATTGAAAAGGCTACATCTTGTGTATTTGTTAGTTTGGTTTATTAAACTGGGGTTTTGTCTGAGAAGCTGTATTTCTGTAGTAGATACCTCACCACCCACCCTTACCCTACCTTCCCCCTCCACCACACACACACACACACACACACACACACACACTTTTTGTCCCAGTGGAAACAAAACAAAAAAGGAAGCCTCAAAAGGAGCTATCTACAGTTGCAATGATTGCAAAAGCTATTCTGGTTGTAATTTTTAATTATATTATATGAACAGCAGTCTATCCACACAATAGCAAAAATGAGCACATGCTTCTAGGTCAGTAGAGAAAGCTTAACAATTGACATTTGAAATACAACCACAAATAATGGTCATTGCAAACTTAGCCCTGAAGAATGGGACAGCAGAGAGTTTCCTAAAAACATCCCCTCTTTCTGAAATTCTTTATCAGTTCTGATTAACCAAAGTCCATTTTGAACTATTGAGCCTTAACAGAGTGATTACTTAAAGTTTCTGGTTTTAATGATTAATCATGCTATTTAGGTGAGTATAAATGTTCTTATATGACATTCTTTGCGATCTATTTAATGAGGGTAGAACATAAACTATTTGTGCCCAATCTGTGGTACAGCCTTCTGAGCTCATGTGCATCTGATCAGTCAGTCAGGCACACTGTCCCTTGATCCCAACAGAGTGATGCCATTTTGGTCCTTTTCAAATACCAAGGACAATAGCCAACCAAGAGGGATGGGAGAAGCGTTTTCTTTAAAACAGAACCTTCAGGTCAATTTTGCAGTAAAATAATACGGGGTTGAAATAGATAATAATAGTATTTCCAACCAAGATTACGTTTCCAAATCAACTCCATCCCTGTAAATATAAATGTCATTGATATTATAGTCTTCATATTTAAAACCAAATTTTCATCTGTTATTGGCAATTTTGCTTAAGAATTTACTCTTGTGCCATTCACAGGACTAATCTTTCAAAGACCCAGGACTATTTTTAAGTTATGAATTTCCGCTTTTCACCCTTTTACATCTTCTCAGGGGTACTATTCATCTGGAAAACCAAAGTAACTTTTTTCTTATGTTTTTTTTT
>CM053592.1:19683824-19725206 GCA_028646515.1 Pseudochirops corinnae
TATATATATATATATATATATATATATATATAAGAGTGTGTGCATATGTCTGTACATGTATACATAAGCAGAGGGCACAGGATGAGCTGAATATGAAGGGATGATATCTAAAAAATAAAGTTAAGAGGTGAGTGAGGAATGTATTGGGAGGATAAAGGTAGAGATAGATTAGGGCTAATTATCTCATATAAAAGAGGCAAGAGAACACTGTTACAATGGAAGGGAAGGGCAGGAAGGCAAAAGGGAATGGGTCAACCTTACTCTCATTGAATTTGCCTTAAGGAGGGAATAACATACACATTCAATTGGGAAACTTACCCAACAGGAAGGCAGAGGGGAAGGGGATAAGAAGGGGTTAGATAAAAGGGAGGGTAGATTGGGGGAGAAGGTAGTTAGAAGCTAACACTTTTGAAAAGGGACTGGAGGGTCAAAGTAGAAAATAGAATAAGTGGAGGGAGGATAGGATGGAGGAAATTATAGTTAGTCTTTCGGAATATAACTACTATGAAATGTTTTGCGTAACTATACATATACCATCTATGTTGAATTGCTTGTCTTCCCAGTGGGTGCAGGTGAGGAGGGAAGAAAGGAAAGACTCTGAAACTCAAAGTTTCAAAAACAAATGTTAAAAAAAAATCAATAAAAAAATAAATGGTAAGCAGGTTGATTTTTAGGAAAACATTAAAAGACTTGCATGAAATAATGAAGAGTGAAATGAATAGAACCAAGAGAATGTTGTATGCAGTAACAGCAATATTGTTTAAAGAGTAAATGTCAATGACTCTACTGTTCTGAGCTATATAAATATTCAAATCAACAACAAAAGACCAATGAAGGAAGCTGCTATTCACCTCCAGAGAAAGAACTGGTACATAGAACTAGGTATTGTATAGTTTCACACATATATCTTTGTCACATGTTGGCCTTATCTAAGTGGGTGGTGGGGGGGCAGCCTGTAATTCAAATGTCACAAAAAAAATTTTAAAGAGATATTTAAAAAAATAAACCCTATGAATCTGAAAAAAAGAAAAATACCTTCAACTTGTTCTTTCTATCTCCATTATCCTTCTTCTGCCCTTTGTAACTAAATCCCTCAAAAAGGGTATTTACAAAAGATGTCTCCACTTTCTTTTCATTGTCCTCTTAACCACTTACAATAGATTGGTTTCTGACCTTATTATTTCACTAAAACTGCTCTCTCCAAACAGACTAATGATATCACAGTTGCCAAAAACTTTTCTTAGTCCTCATACTCCTTGATCTCTCTGAAGTCTTTAACTCTGTTGCTCTCCTTCTCTCCATGATACTCACTTCTCTCTAGGTTTTTTAGGACATCATTCTCCCTTGGTTCTTCTCCTACCTATCTGACTGCTCCTTTTCTGTCTTCTTTTCTGAGTCCTCCTCCAGATCATATTCTGTAATCATAGTTGACCCTCAGGGTTCTGTCCTAGACCTTCTTTTATTATCCCTGTATACTACTTCACTTAGTGATCTCATAAGCTCCCATAAATTTAATTATCATCTCTATGCTAATGACTCTCACATCTATCTTTCCTGGTCCTATCTCTCTGTTCACCTCCTATCTTGAAGCTCCAATTGCTTTTCAGACATCTTAAATTGAATGTTCAGTAGACATCTTAAACAAATTACATCCTAAGCAGAACTCATTATCTTTCCCCCTACATCCTCTCTGTCCCCACCTTCTTTATTACTAGAGAGGGCAATATTATCCTACTAGTCTCTCAGGCTTACAACTTAGGAGTCATCCTAGATTCCTCCCCATTTCTTATCCACCCAAAATCAAGCTCTTGTCAAGGTCTATCAATTTCACCTTTTCAACATCACTCAAATACCCACCCCTTCTCTCCTCTCATATTGCCGCCATACTAGTATAGGCCCTCATTACCTCATACCCTGATTATTGCAACAGCCTGTGGGTGGATCTGCCTGCTTTAAGTCTCTCCCCACTCCAATTCATTCTCCATTCAGCCTATAAAATGATTTTCCTAAATCATAGGTCTGATCATGTCACACCCATCCTTTACTTACTCAATCGACTCCAGTGACTTTCTGTTGAAATAACTGGAGTTACAGTGGCAAGTTCCAAGAAGAAACATAAAAATCCTCTCTTTTGCATTCCCAGGAGAAAATGTCAAAATGCTCTGTTTGGCATTTAAAACCCTTCATAATTTGGTGCCCTCTTAACTTTCCAATCTTCTTACACCCTACTCTCTGACATGTAATCTTTGCTCCAGTGACACTGGCCTCCTGGCTGTTCCGTTAACAAGGTATCCCATCTCTTGGTTTCAGGCATTTTCTTTAGCTTTTCCCCATTCCTGGAATGCTTTCCCTCATCTTCTCTGATTCCTGACTTCCCTGACTTCCTTTTAGCCCCAATTAAAATCCTACCTTCTCCCTAATATCTCTTCATTTCAGTGCTTTCCCCCTGTTAATTAGTATTTTATTTTGTTTTATGTTTTGCTTCTTTTTTTTGGAGGGCAATTGGGGTTAAGTGACTTGCCCAAGGTCACATGGCTAGTTTTGTGTGTGTGTGTGTGTGTGTGTGTGTGTGTGTTTGTGTTAAGTGTCTGAGGCTGGATTTGAACTCAGGCTCTCCTGACTGCAGGGCCAGTGCTCTATTCACTGCGCCACCTAGCCACCCCTAATTAGTATTTTATATTTCTCCTGCATATAGCTTGCTTTGTATATATGGGTTCACAAGTTGTCTTCCCCATTAGACTTTAAGATCCTTGAATGTAGGGATTGTTTTCTTTGACTTCTCAGAGTCTCTCTGCAGCAGCAATCCAGCTGGTCATCATTATCCCTTTGAGGATTGGCCAGAATTGGAGAGAAGAGTGAATAGGCAGTGATAGATGGATGATGAGTACAAAAGTATTGGTCCTGTTTCAGTAGAAGGGAAAGGAAAGGGAGTGATAGCAAAAATCACAATAACATTAGGGTGGAGGCCAGAGTCAAGATGGCTGTGTAGAAGCAGCAAGGCTCCACAGCTCTCTCCTTAACTACCTCAAATACCTATAAAATATGACTGTAAACAAATTTTAAAACTCCAGAACTCACAAAATGACTGAGTGGCAGAGCTTGCACTGAAGGCAGTCTGGCAGGCAGATGGGAAGGGGTTCATCACAACACACTGGGAGCCCAGACGATCACCACATGAACCCACAGATGGAGCCCTAGGGCTGCCAGAACAAGCCATGGCTGGAGCACCAATCACTGGCAACTGTGGCCTTTACCAGAATTACCAACCAAAAGAAACAAAGACTAAGTAAAAGGACAGTGGAACTCAGATAAATTTTGGGGAGAGGTTTGGGCCAACTGCCCGAGAGCTAGGAGTGGCAGAAGCAGCCCCTGCAGCCTCCTCCACATGGCTGCTTCAGAAGCTCCTGGCCTGCAGATTGTAGGGGGGCCAAGTGATCATTCAGAGGGTAAGTACTCTTGCTTTGAGCTGCCTGGATCAGATTGTGGTCTTGGGTGGTGGTCCTGAGGTGCGTTTTCAGGGAGCCAAAGCTGGTGGGGGCTGCAGCAGCCTCCTAATAGCTCTGGCAGCTGCAAAACCCCCAGCAATTTGGGACAGAGTTTTCCCCTATGAAAGCAGAGTTCTACTGAAGCTAAAAGTCAAGTAATTGATGGGCAACATGAGCAGGCAAAGGAAGCAAAGCAAGCCCAGCAATGCAACTTTAGATTCCTTTTTTGGGGACCAAAAGGATCAAAGCATGGAATGGGAGGAAGACAACACAGTCAGAACTCCTGCACTAAAAATTTCCGAGAAAAATATAGACTTGTTACAAGTCATAGAGCAGCTTAAGAAGGAGTTTGAAAACCAAATAAGAGAAGTGAAGGAAAAATTTGGAAGAGAAATGAGAATGATGAAAGAAAATCATGAAAGGAGAGTCAACAAACTGACGGAAGAAAATAACACATTAAAAATAGATTAACTCAAATGGCAAAAGAGGCCCAAAAAGCCAATGAGGAGAAGAATGCCTTAAAAAGTCAAATTTGCCAAATGGAAAAAGGATCTCAAAAGCTTTCTGAAGAACATAATTCCTTCAGAATTAGAGTAGAGCAAAAGGAAGCAAATGACTTTGTGAGAAATCAAGATACTATTAAACAGATCCAAACGAATTAAAAAAAATAGAAGGCAATGTAAAATATCTCCTTGAAAAAACCACTGACCTGGAAAATAGATCCAGGAGAAACAATTTAAAAATTATTGGACTACCTGTAAGCCATGATAAAAAAAAAAAAAAAAAGAACGTAGAAAGCATCCTTCAAGAAATTCTCAAGGAAAATTGCCCTGATATTTTAGGACCAGAAGGCAAAATAGAACTTGAAAGAATTCACCAATCACCTCTTGAAAAAGATTCCAAGAAGAAAACGCCTAGGAATGTTATAGACAGGTTCTGGAGTTCCCAGATCAAGAAGAAAATATTACAATCTTCCAAGAAGAAACAATTTGAATATTGTGGGAACACAATCAGGATAATTCAGGATCTAACAGCTTCTACTGTAAGGGATCTAAGGGCCTGGAATATGATATGCTGGAGATCAAGAGAGCTAGAATTAAAACCAAGAATCACCTACCCAGCAAAATTGAATATAATGTTCCAGGGGAAAATATGGTCATTCCATGAGGTGGAGGACTTCCAAGAATTCTTGATGAAAAAACCAGAACTGAATAGAAAATTTGACATTCAAATACAAGAAGCATAAGAGGGTAAACATGGAAAAGAATTCATAAGAAACTAATCAAAGTTGAACTATTTACATGCCAACATGGAAAAGCGATAATTATAACTTATGAAACTTTTCTCAGTATGAGGATAGTTGAAGGGAATATAAATGTGTATATATATGTATACATACGCATATGTCTATATAGGAGGGTATATATGCTTATGAATACATATGTGAGTTTGTGTATATATGTATACATAGACAGAGGGCACAGGATCAATTGAATAGGATGGGATAATATTTTAAAAGGTGAAATTGAGAGGTGGAAGAGGAATGGTATGAGAGGAAACAGTGAGAGACAGAATGGGGTTAATCCTCTCATATAGAAGAGGCAAGGGATAACTGTTACAATGCAGGGGAAGAACAGGCAGGCAAAGGGAATGGGTCAACCTTACTCTCATTGAAGTTGGCTTAGGGAAGGAATGACTTACACTCTAAATTGGATATCTTGGCCTACAGGAGAGTAGGGGGGAAGGGGATGAAAGGGGGAAGGATGGAGAGGAGGGCAGGTTGAGTCGAGGGTTGTTAGAAGCACAGACTTTTGTAAAGGGACAGGGACAAAGTAGAGAATAGAACAAGTGGGGGGTGGAATAGGAAGGAGGGAAATATACAGGTACTGGGGTAGGGAGATCCATCTTGTCCTACTGGAAAGTCAGAGGGGTGATGGGGAAGAATACAGGAGAGAGCTGATTGGGGGGAGGGGGTGAACCATGGGATCACTGTTTTGGGGTGAAAGACAGGGAGAAAATGTGTAAATCAAAATCTCATGGAAATGAATGATGTAAACTAAAAATAAAGAAAAGTTTAAAAAAAGAAAGCAAATTCATCACATTTTCTGTCTGCTTAAAGTGGATGTTGTAATGTCTCTTTCTTGTTATAGAGAAAATACAGAGCTAAAACGAAAGCTGTATGAAATGTCTTTTTATGTCAAGCAGTTCTGAAGCTTAGAAGCTACCTTTATGCCCTGCACAAGCTTTTGATTCTCTGAAAAATTTCAAAGTGTGTTAGATGATTGTATACTATTCACTTCCCTATTATGCCCCTCTAAAGGCCAGTGTTGAATTAAGCAAAGATTAATAGTCATTACAGATTATTAAGACAGATACTGAATTACATATTTATCTTTCATTATTGTTAAATTTTATCTTCAATTGTATGGAAAGTTGTGAACAAGAATATTACAAATAAAATGACAAAAAAAATTTCATATAAAAAGAGAAAGAGCATGTATGGGTTGTATTCTGTATCCACTGTAGTGAGAACATAGATTATTTGAAATATTAAAGTGCAATTAAATCACATTAAAAAAAACCAATTACATTAGGGTCACTAGAAAAACAATGAGTAACTGAAAAGGAAGGAAATGAAAACTGTGATCTGATATCCCTGGCTGCTGTTTTCTGAGTTATTCCAACTGACCTTGATTTTCCTTCCAGTTTCCTCTTTTTTAGAAAAAGTGCCTCTCCAAGGAATAGTTTATCTGTTAAATCAATGGATAAAAGAAGAATCTAGGACCAAAGAAAATAGAGAGAAAATAACAAAATATATCATTCATCATTTTAATTATATAAAATTTAAAAAAATTTTTGTAAAAACTAAACCAATTCAACCTAAATGATAAGGAAATCAGGAAACTGGTAGAATTTTTTTACAAGTATCTCTGATAAAGAAGATATTTTTCAAAGATATAGAGAACTGAGATAAATTTATAAAAAATTCAAATCATTTACCAATTGATAGTCAAAGGATATGAACAGGTAGTTTTCAGACAAAGAAATAAGAGCTATTGATAGTCATAAGCAAAAATTATCTAAATAACCATTAATTAGAGAAATGCAAATTAAAATAACTCTGAGGTACAACTTCATGCCTATCAGATTGGCTAAGAAGAAAAACAAATCAAATTATGGATGTTGAAGAGGACGTGGGGAAACTGGGACACTAATGTATTGTTGGTAGAGTTGTGAACTGATTCAACCATTTGGGAGAACAGTTAGGAATTATGCCCAGAGGGACATAAAACTGCATACCCTTTGATGCAGCAATGCTACTGTTAGGCCTCTATTCCAAAGACATCAAAAAAGAGGAAAGGACCTCTTTGTATAAAAATATTTATAGCAACTCTCTTTGTGGTAGCTGAGAACTGGAAAGCAAAAGGATATCAATCAATTGTGGAATAGTTAAACAAGCTGTGGTATATCATTGCAATGGAATATTATTGTGCTATAAGAAAGGATAACAAGAATGACTTCAGAAAACCTGGAGTGAACAGAACCAGGATATAGATTAGATATAGATATAGATATGGATCCTCTCATTAGGCTCTGGGCATTGCTAATATTCATTCTTCTTTCAATATAACTTCAAATGCTCATCCTAAGGGAGTGACTTAGCTTTTTACATCTTTGAAAAAAAAGTTCAATTTTAGCTCTCTGAACTTTCCTCCACACACTCCAAACTTTTATTTAGTTTCAACTATCCTCTTTACATACTTTGCTGTCTGTAACACCAAAGCAAAATTCACAGCACCCATGGCAGCTATGAATATGCTGGTGTAGTTGTGAATCACAAAATGCAACAAGCTCTCCATGTAAAGGACAGAACCAAAGCATTTATTCAAATATCACAAAGCCTAATCCCCAAAACAGAAAGCCAAATTCATCATAGTAATCATGAAGTTGGTAGACATAATCAATGCAGTGAACACCCATATTCCCAAGCCTTCCCAAACCTTCCCTCTGTCAGGCCTTCAAAACAAAACAGACTCCCTTAAGTAAGAATTCCCCTCTCTCACTTATTCTAGCTGCTGTGCCTCCACAGCTGCTTGCTCCTAGCAGTTCTGGCTCTCTCTCAACTTGTGCTCGGTTTTTTTTTTATTCTGGTCACTAGCTCCTCCCTGTTCCACCCCTTCCTGTTGCATCAGCAAGTTCTTCCTACCGTGGGTTTCACAAGTTCTGTTTCTTAACAAAGACTTGATATAATCAAGGGCAAGGTTCAACTTAAGGAAGGCACTAAGTACTTTCTTGCTTGCCATTACAAAGAGCAAGGAAGATCTTCAAATCCCCATTACCATTACACTGTCTCAGAGAATCTACTTGTGTCCTAGATCTTTCTCCTAAAGGACTAATTAAACATCCTCTCTCATCTTTGCATGATTAATCTCTCCCTTCCCAGTAATGCCTTCTCTTCTACCTAAAACATGCTCAATTCTCCCAGTTTTGACAAAACAGATTTTCAAGAGTCCAGAGGGAATTTGGGGAGTATACCACAGAATAAAGTTTGTTGAGAGAAATCATCCCAGGAGAGACAAGGAATCTTCAAAAAAGAAATTCTGAAGATACATAGAGAAGTAATTCCAATGGGAAGGGAAAATGAGATTTTTCTACACTTTTCTTTTGAAGAACAATCTGGAAAAAAGCGTTAATTCACCAACTCACATATATTTTAGGAAGAAATGTACATAAAATGCAAATGAGTCAAAACAACATAACTTGAATGTAAAGAGCCATTTGCATGGTCATATAGCATCAGGAATACCAAAAGGTCAGACTGAGATGATGCTTAGAAGGAAAGGTCAGAAGAAGGGAGGGAAAGGAGTTTTTAATCTCTATTTTGGAGAAAAGGGGAAATTCAAAGAAAGTATAGAATCTTTTCTTGGAGGTGGATGGGACAATAGCAGAAAACAGAGAGAAGGCAAATCTGCTAAAGTCTTTTTGATTCCATTTCCTCTGCAGAGTGGAATGACATTTACACTACAAATGACATGTCAAAAATGACTAAAAAGAAGTTGATAATCAGGAAAAGTAAGAGGATGATGAAAAAACACTTAGTTACCCTTGAGGAATTCATTTTGCCATGGATTAAGGGACATGATCAATGAGCGAGCCACCGTTAGTGATATTTGAAAGATTGTGGAAAATGAAAGAGGGTGCCACATGGTTAGAGAAGGTACAATGTCCTATTTTTCATATAAAAGGAAGTGGACAGATCTCCCAACTATAGAACAGTAAGATTGACATCAATTCCTGGGGAAATTCTAGAGAGAACATCAAGAAGATGATTGCGGAACGTAAAGTCAAGCAGTGATTACAAAAAGTCAGCCTGGAATCACGCAGATCTAGCTATGTTCAACTTAATTCAACTTAATTTTATTAGTTCTAACTTAATTTCTTTTCTTTTTTCTTTCCTCTTTCTTTTTTCTTTCTTTTTAAAGTAGTAGATGCTATGGCTATAGTTTACCTAGAATTTAGTAAACCTTCTGGTAGATGTTTTTGTGGAAAAGATAGAAAGATATATATTAGCCAATTATACAATCTGATCAATTCAGAACTCATTAGTTGACGGGAATCAAAGAAGATGCAATGTTTCAATGTCAACATGTCAGGAGGTCTCCAGTGGAGTACCCAAGGGATCTGTGCTTGGTTTGTTCTGTTTAACATTTTTATCAATGACAAAGATAAATGCATAGATGATGTGCTCATCAGATTTGCAGATGACACTAAGCTGGGACATATAGCTAACAACACTGATGATAAAGTAAAAGTCTATAAGGATCTTGACAGGTTGAATCTAATGAGATGAAATTTAATAGGAATAACATTAGATTCTTATATTTGGCTATAAAAATCAATTTAGCAGTTAGAATCTCAAAATTTATAATATTTAAAACTTACCTACCTCTCTTAAGTATTTCTGTTAATGCCTTTTCATATTCTCAGTCATGCATCATTAAAACATTGGGGTAATCTCTGATTCCTTCCTTTGCTCTTATCCTCAAGTACAATCAGTAAACCCTTCTTAATAACTCTACATTGCCATTACATCAAAATCAACCAGCATTTATTACTTACTGCATATTATTTATATCTCCAGGAAACTGAGGTCACCAGTGCAGTGGGTAGAGACCTACATTTGGAGTCAGAAAGATTCATCTTAATGAGTTTAAATCTGGCCTTAGACACTTACTAGTTGTGTGACCCTGGGCAAGTCATTTAACCCGGTTTGCCTAAGGTTCATCATTCACAAAATGAGCTGGAGAATAAAATCGCAAACCACTCCAGTATTTTTGCCAAGAAAACCCCAGATGGGTTCACAAAGAATAGAGCATGACTGAAATGGTTGAATAAGAACAAAATTCACATACCACATTTGTGAAGATAAATAAGGAGGGATGACAATCTCTCCTTAATTTTTATAAACAAGTCAATTGTTTTTATAATGTCATTTTCTAATAACTCCTCTATTAAACCCTTCTCTATAACAAAAAACCCCCACAATAAACTTCTGTTAACAGTGTCTGAAAGTTGGTGTCCCACTAAACACAATTGTTCTAATGCATTTCTGCAAATGGAAGCTTCATCAATTCTCTGGTGTTGAGAAAGATACCTGAATTTGAATACCTTTTAGTTTGTTTTTTTCTTTACATCATTGTGGTCATGATTGATATTGTTATCAATATCTTCATTCTCCTTATTTTTTCTATATCAGTTTGGACCAGTCTTTCCAAGTTTCCTCTTTGTTGTTCCTTATGATGCAATAATATTTAGACAAAATAACTATTTTGCTCAAAGTCATTCTTAAAGCAAAATTATTGTTCCTATATACAATATTCTCTTGGTTGGGTTCATCTTGCCATTCACTATTTCATACAAGTCTTTCCATCCTTTTTCCAAAATCATTGAGCTCATCATTTCTTACAGCACAGTATTCCATCACAATCATATACCACAAATTGTTTAGTCATTCCTCAATTGACAGGCATCCCTGCAAGTTCCGGTTCTTTGGCACCACAAAAAGAACTGCTATAAACAGTTTATAGAACATATAAGTTCTTTTCCTTTTTCTCCAATTATCTTTGGAAATAGACAAATAAATTTACATGATAATTTTGTTGTATTTTTGAAAGGAATGGTGGCAAGTTGTACATAGTAGATTTGTTGTTTCATATACAATCATCTTTTTAGTTTACTATTTTATGAAAATACTTATTTCATATCATAAATTAAAAATAAAATTTAAAAATACTGATAAAAAGAAAAAAGAACGCAATAATATTCCATTGCATTTATGTATTACAACTTGTTTGCTTATTCCCATATCGATGAATAACCACATTGTTTCTAATTATTTTGAATGAATGAAATATTTATGTATATGCATATATGTGCGCTAATATATAAAATTCACTATATTCAATGCATTGTGTTAACCCTGAGATAAAAATTTTAAAAACCCCAGTGCTTTCAAGAATCCCTTATATTATAATAAGAGAGACAATACATGAGATTTCACTTTCAGGTCATCAGAAGGAGAGGTCCTCTGGTCTTTAGTCTGTTAACTAGCATTTATTAGGCTTCTATTATGTGCTAGACACTGTGCTAAGCTTTAGGGATACAAAGAAAAAAATGAAAAACATTCCTAGCTCTCAATGAGCTCACCATCTAATAGCAGAGATGACAAGCAAATAATGTGCAAATAAAATATAGATGGGACAAATTGGTAGTAATTTTAGAGGGGGTCATTAAGATTAAGGAGGACTGGGCATGGCTTCATGTAGAAAGTAGGGCTTTATCTGAGAGTTGGAAGAATAAAAGGAAACTAGGTGTGAAAATTGGGAGAGAGAGCATTGTAGGATCAAGATATGGTGAATGAAAATGTCTAGAGTCAGGAGGTGGATGCAAAGCAGATGGTAATGCATTTCCTTTGATGTCATTTCCACTGACAACTTTGTACCAACTTCAACTGTTGAACCATTTGAAAGCTCCAATGACTTTGGTGAAGAGAACTTTTCTTTCTGAATCTTCAATAGCTGTGGCTGCAGCACCTAGAAAAGTAGCTGTCAGGCCATATCTCCACAATGATTGTTTCCTTGGATGATGGTGGCAGATGCTATGAAGAAAGCAAGACTCATATAGTCTAAAGAGTACTGTCACTCCCAGGACTTAGACTTACCAGTGGGTTGTAATTGGTCAGTATTTGGTGTTGATAAATGATGGAATTGTGGTGAGGAGGAAAGTATATCCCTTCTCCACAATGATTACTCCCCTTTATGGATGACGGCAGGGGGACACAAGCTGGAAGAAAAAGCAGTGGTCTGAGAAACACTGTTATTCCTAAGATTCTTGCGTTCAGAGTCATAGTCTTTCTCTAAATGCTTCTGAGAGGAGGTGCTGGTGGTGCTGGTGGAGGTTGGGTTTTTATCACACTTGTCATTTCCTATCTGTCCCTCAAGGCACATTTGAAGACCGTATCCAACTTATCCCTAGAGCCTTTCTTGTATACCTAACTTATAGCCCTCATCTCTAACAATAGCTTCAGTTCACTCTCAGGACCTTCATCCTTCAGGGTATACTCACCTTATTAGCTTCATGGCTACTGGAATCCAGATAAATATGCTTCTTGTAACTGGTAGAGTTATTGCTAAACCAGGCAAAATATTTCTCAAGAGTCAGTTCCTCATAGGCATAACCACATTAGACTAGTAAAGGAGGCAGGGAATCAGAGATAGGACTAGATAAACTGACAACTGTTTGTGAGATGAGATTTATTTTAACAGCTGAGGAACCCAGGAAAGCTAAATTATGACTATCCCATTTCTATTTAATAATTGAGTCTTTCTGTGCTGCACCCATCTTGATACATGGACCATCCAACTCAAAATAGTCAGTTCTTAATGAATGACAATGGTTTTACCTGCATCATCATTCAATCAGTGTGGGGAGCATGTAACTTTATGAGTCAATCATTTGGTCTCATAAGTTCTCAGTTGGCTTTATTTGGCCTGGTCTTTATAGCCAAATACCTCCAAAATCATGGATCATGGTCAAAAAGGCTCAAGCTGAGATTCTGCCAGATGATCTTCTATAGTTCCTCCAAGGCATTAATTAGTTCTGCAACCCCCTGGAAGGAGGAAGACTTGAGGAGATTTGATAGAGAATTTAGTGGAGGACTGTGGGTTCTCCAAAATTCAAAGAACTTCTTTTAGACTGTGGAGAAGTAAACGTCCATACCTTGAACTGGATAGGGCTTTCCCTATCTACTGTATTCCCCCAAAGTTGATTGAGTAGGATGGGTCCTAGGTTTTCTCCTACTGTCCCTCTTATATGGGACACAGTCCAGTCTAGGGCTACTGCAATCATAGCTTCATCTGACCTACTCATTACATTATTTAATCAATGACTACTAGTGGTCATGGACATCAATGCCCTCTGGAAGTAGGGGCTCTTTGAGATCTCTGTTCAGCTGATTGTGGTAGTATTCAAAAGAGTTCAGGAGCTGTAAAGTCAGGGAGGATTGAAATTCAAATATGTAACGGATTTCTTTTTAAGTGAAAATGAACTGTTTTTGACTAGTCTAGAAAGGAAGAATAGAGGGAAAAAGCATTCACAAGGTCATCAATCCCACAACACTCACTAGTGGTCTAGGCTGCCTAGTAAAATACATTGATGAGCTGAGGAAAGACTTAAACAGTATGAATGATAACTATATTTCCCTGGGATCATCTGTAACTTTCCAGAAGCCATGTACCTTCTTTGGGGGCCACATGGGATTGCTGTAAGGAGAGTTCGTATAATTAAGTACTCTGGCTTCCTTCATACTCATCCTTAAACAGAAAATGCCTTTCACCACTCCTGAGATACAATAATTGATTGGTATGACTATATGAAATGGCTCAGGCAACTCTAAAGCTGTCGATCTCTAATAACAACTATTATAATACAGATCGTGGTCAAGGATCTATATACTCTCAAGCTTCATTTGGAGCATACAAAAAAGTCCAGTCTTTTCATCATTTAAGAACCACCACTCCACCCACCATTTATGTAATTTCCAATAATATTTTTTTTGCTTTATAGTAGAATTGATCTATATTCTACCCAAACTAGAATGCCATTCCTCAAATATATCTTTTGCTTTCATCCTTTCTTCATGCCTTTGATTACAATCTTAACTATGCCTTAAATTCTCCCATACATACATATGTCAGTTGAAATCCTATCTACTTTGTAGATAAAAATGCTACATCTCTAATGAAGTTTTCCTGATTCCTTCAGTCATGAGTGATTTCTCCCTCCCTCCTTTTATAGCAACATGTTTATATTTTCACACTCTGGTTTTCTTTTGTATTTGGGGGGGGATTTTATTGTGTGATTTTCTTTCTGAAAGGAATGCTCATTTTCTTAATTTGTATGCAGATCTTATGTTCTATCCCTTAATAGATATAAAGTTTTTTGAAAACAGAATCCTCCCCACTCCACCTCCACTTGATTTTTGTACTTCTCTGAGTCCTTCATATAGGGCTTGGCACATTGAAAGTGTAGTAAATATCTGTTGGACTGGAAGGGATTTAATTCCCAGTGTGGGTGGGAGGAGGGTGTTGTAAAGATTGTGGTTTAAATGTAAACTTCAGGCAACTAACCAACACATTTTAAAGTCTTACTGATGATTCCAAAAATTCTTCCCATGCATCTTGGGATTCCTTTTTAAGGATCTTCATTTAACCTCTGACAAAAGAGTAAGGCTTAAAAATACCACAATAGTTTCTTTTCTTTGGATGAGGAGATCTATGTAAGGGTAAGAAGGTGACCGTTGTATGGGTTTCCTTCTCAGTTATTGAACAAAAAATTCTGATTTTCTACTTTTCTCTTTCTAATGACACTGTGTCTTTTATTGGAAGTAAGGAAGGAAGAGGTGTTTGGTATGTCTTAAACTTAGTTTGACTGTGATGATGGCTAATAGAAATACATTAAAATATTTCCTTTGATTCTGGAAATACCAGTCTGCTTGAAGCAGGACATTCTTTGCATCCTAGGTGAAAAAGAACCCATGGAATTGATAAGAGTTTTTGGACTGCTGCCAGGTTGGGTGCTCTTGTGTGTGTACAAGTGTTTCATGTACACCTTTCTATTGTGAGTTGGCATATTTTGCTGTATATATGTATTGGTATGTATGTGTACATATATATGAGTGTGTATTTGTATGCATATGTATTTGTGTGTATATATGTTTGTGTATCTGTGTGTACATGTGTATGTTAGTGTGTATGTGTGTGTTGAAGACTAAGAGGAACTGTACCACTCACAGCCAAGAATTTCAGAGAAGAACCATTTATGATTCAACATCTTTCTTCAGATGCAGAAATTCAGAGACCCTGTGAGTTCATAGTAGTCTCTTTCTTTACGCAGTGAATATTTTGCAGCTACCCTAGGGTGAAGAATTTTACCATATGGTCCCCAGTTCCTCCTGGGCACAGCACATTCAAGTAGGGTATCACTTTGAGACCTGTAAGCACAGTGGGTTAAAATGTGGTGTTAATGGGCCAGTTAACACAGTGGGTTAGAATGTGGTGTTAATGAGTCCAGGGTCAAAGGTTTGATCCACATATGAGGCAGTCAGCCATGCACAGAAACTTTGATCCATGGATATAGATTATGTCCTGGCCCTAACCAGGGACCACCCTTGTTCAGTCCATTATCACCTGGCCCATTATCTAAGAAGCTTTTGCCTCACTCATCTCTCTAGATCAAATCTTGCACCACAACAATTCATATTTTACACGATTTCCAAAGCAAGCTTCCCAAATAACAAATCTGACTATGTTATTCACCTTCTCCATAAACTCCACTGGCTCTCTATTGCCTCTCAGAGCAGATAAAAACTTATTTGACTTTGAATAGCCATCAAAACCTTGCTCAAATTTTCTAATCTTATCAAGAATTATACCTTTTCATGTATATGGTTCAAATTAAACTATTCTTTCTTGTGGAGGAAACTCCATTTCTCACCTCTTTGCCTTTGCACTCACTGTCCTCATGCCTACAATACATTCCTTCCTCAACTCTGTCTCCAGTTTCATTCAAGTTGCTAATTTCTTTCAAAACTCATTTCAGTGACAAGTTCTCCATGAAACCTTTCCTAATTCCCTCACAAAATCACCTTGTATTTATTTCACATCTATCTATCTATAGAGATGTTGTCTCTGCCAATAAAATACAGCAGGGGTGTGTTGGAAATAACTCCTACGGAGTTGTAAGAGCTGATTGTTAAATTTTCAGTGTGAGAATTTACACCACAAAAATCAACAAATTCTACAAACCATGACTTAATTTGTTGTTTTATTATTGTCTATAATCAAGAACATAATGAAGAAAACATAAATAATGTTAATAAAACTTAAAAGTGTGTTGTGCCTACATCTTTACAAGGGAAGCCAAGTTGTTAAACATTTACCAGCACACCCCTGAGTGTAAGTTCTCTGAGGGCAGGAATTGTGTCTTTCTTTTGAATTAATACAAATATGTCTCAAAGGAGATTAAATATGAATATGTTGATGGGTCATTGAAATTCATCCCCATGACATTAAATCTAATAAAGGGTATACCACCTCAAATTCTTACTAACCAAGTTAATCATCTTGTCTTTCAGACCAGCACCTAATTAAAGAGAGGAGACATGCATCTTGAGCCAGGATCCAGATAGTGTAAGAGAATTTATAGAAATAAGTCCAAAAGGGGAAATAACTTCTTCATCCAGGTTTTCTCAATAGTATGTTAGAAGAAAGTGCAGGCTGAAGGTAGGTTATTGTCATCCATCACTTCTTCTAACTGAAAAAGATGAAATCAGGAAAAGGAAATTGTAAGAAAAACTCATGTCCCTGAATGTCTACTCTTTAGAGTACAAAATTTAGGTACCAAGAAAGAGGAAGTAGGGATCATGATGCAATCAAGCACATTTGACCTTCATAGTTGTTCTGAGACTTGATGGAATGAAATCTATGACTGGAATCTGTCTTGGGGTGGTTATATTTTATTCAAAAGAAATGCTTTGTTGTTGCCCTTCACTCTTGAAGAGGACCAAAATGACATCACTATGCTAGAGTCAAATTACAGTGTTTCTTACTATGGATGATTAGACCAATAAAAGCTCAGAATGTTCTATCACAGGTTGGGCACAAATAGTCCATGTGAACATTTAGGGTGGATTCTCTAAATCTGAGCACTTTTCTTTTAGGCTACTTCAATTCTGCTTTGCTCATAGAGCACAGTACCTTCTCTTATGTGGGCATGTCATGCTGGGCAGTCCTGTGCCAGTGTCCCCCATGTCACACAACTTGTTCCAAAGTTCTTAAGAGGGACCTTGAGAGTGTCCTTGATTACTTCTTCTGACCACCATGTAAACACTTGCTCTGTGTGAGTTCTCCATAAAACATTCTTTTTTAAAAAAAGAAATAGGATCAATAAGAAAGGAGAGGCAGCATATCATATTAAAATCATTTCATATTTATCATTATTCACCATAAATCTCATATGAGAAAACATGGAAGAGAAGGAAAAGTATTTGGACAAAAATAAAAGGAGGTACAAACAGAAGTGATTTTTATCATCTTGTTATCACTGTCTACAACAGACCACCTGGACAGAAAGATAAAATAGATGAGATGTTCATAAAAGATGTTTCTAAACTATCAGTGACAATGAGTATTTACGTATCAACAATTATATGCCAGATTGCTCCAGATTACTAATAACATGAGAAATGAAAATTAATACAATCCTGATACATCATCTCACACCTACAAAATTGTCAGATGAAGACAAGTTGGGGGAAAAAAATCAATGTTGGAGGGACTGTGGGAAAACAGGCTCACTAATACACTCTTAGTAAAGCTGTGAATTGTCCAGTCATTATGGAATATAATTTGGAATTAGGTGGGGAAAGCAACTAAACTTTTCATATCCTTAGAACCAGAAATCTCAAAGCTGAGTATATAACCCACCCTTAAGGAGGTTTAAAGGAGAAAGACCCTAGATATATAAAATATTTGTGCTAAGAAAAACCTTAAAACAAAGCGAGTGTTCCCTTGCTTTTTGGTTTATATCATTTCTCATATGAGAGATCTCAAAAATTCCTAAATGCTTTTAAATTTGTGTCACCTCCAGGATAGATTTTTTTTTTCTGTAATGTCCAACATTAATGGATTAATGGATCAGGTCCAGCTCCTCTTCCCAAACTCATCTTCTTAAATGCCATTGCTAATTTCTAACTTAGTTCCTCAGGTACAAAGGCAATCAGATAACAGTATCATAGATGTGGAGCCAGATGAAACCTGAGAGGTAATCTTATACAACCTTTTATTGATAAGGAAACCAAGTCTCATAGATTTTGTAATCAGCCTAGGCATGATTTTTCTTGCCATTTACAAATACTTCTTTGCCTACCAGAGGCAGTCTTGGCTACAGAGTTGCTTCTTGTCCCAGGATGCTATAGAGATAGACTTCCAAGGGATTCATGAAGTCCTTAACATCACAGGAAAAAAAAAAGTTAACAAAGGTATTCTTCCTTCCAACATTGGGATGAGGTGGGCTATATACACTGGTTTTCTCCATCAAGCCCCAGAAATCTCTTCATCCTAGGAGATCATTTTAGTCCTGGAATTCATGCCTCCAAAAACACCCTTTGCCCCTACTACCTCTCCTTTTGATTGAATGGCTCCTTCAAGAACCACCACTTAAGGAGGGCATCCAGGTCAGTAATCTCTTATTTCTCACAAGGCTTCAACAGAGACTTCTCAGATGCCCCCCTTCTAGGTACTTCCCTCACTCTCAGCCACCCTTTTTTCATATTTCATTTATATGTTATCTTCATCAAAATGAAGTGCCTTAAGGTCAGGGAATGTTATTTTCTACTCCTATTTGTATTCCTAGCATATAGTAAGTGCTTAATAAATGCTTGGTGATTGAATGACTGATTGTGCTAGCTACTTGTAATAGTAGCTAGCACTTATATGGTATTTTAAAATTTGCAAAGGATTTTGTAAATATCATTTAATTTTATCCTCACAACAACCCTGAGAGAGAGTTGCTATTAATAAGTGATATTCTCAAAGTCACAAAGGTCATAATCAATGGAGCCAGAATTCAATCTAGTTGCCCTGCCTTCAAACTCAGCACTTTTCCCATTGCACCTCATGTCTAGCTATTGTTCTATTGCCAGCAACAAAAATATTTCTCTAAAAGAATAGCAGATATTTTTGTGTATTTTGTTCTCCTATTTTCATCTATAAACATTCTCATGATGATCTGATATAGCTGCATCTTCTGCTAAATTTTCTACAGGCTCATTTTTTCCTTAATGGCTTTTCATTATTTTAGGAGGCAATGTTACTTATAGTGTCCCATCACTCTCTTCTGTATTGTTTTATGATTGAATTTTAATTCTAAGTCAATGTTGATACCTTGTTAGGTTTGCTTGGCAAAGGGATTCATTTGCTTACTAGGGAGTTTTCCAGATTTGGTTTTTGTTTGTTTTCTCATTGTATTAACTTCTTTGTATCAGTTAAAGGAATCTAGGAAATGGGTAAAGTCAGACTAGATGTCTTTACATTTGTCCATTTCCTTTTCTTCCAGAAATTATTTTTAAGGGTTGGGTTGGAATTGCTATAATTGCATTCAGTATCTTCTGATACTTATTCCTTCTTGAGATCTTGTACTTACTTTGATCTAATCTTTCACAATTAAATGTAGTTTATGCAGACTGTTCATTCTAAAATGACTAATGTTAACCCATCACTAATGTTTTCCTATCTGTTAAAATGCCATGAACTTCACGTGCTGTGATGTAGCTTGGTTCTCCCATAGACCATAATCTCTGTAAGGGCAGGAACTCTTCTTATCTAAGTTTTGCACCTCCCCAGGATCTTCCTACATCAGTCCGAACTTAGCAGATTGTCTTTGACACTCTCTATTCCAAGTGCTACCCTACTCTCTTCCTGAAGAAAGTACTCACTCTGTACAATTGTGAGACAAGCCCTTCATGTCTCACTTCTAAATTCTGAGCATGTTTCCAAACATGGTTTCCTCTGTCCCCTTTTTGCACACTTTAACACTGAAGGCACTGGGGATCACTGGTGAGTAAGGGAGAAGGAGGGAGGGAATAAGTATTTATATCATGACTACTATATATGAGGTACTGTGCTAAGCATTTTTTTTTTTTTTTACAAATGTCATCTCATTTAATCCTCACAGCAACCTCCTTTGGGTTTAATTATTATATCTATGCTAGTGACTCCATGATCTAGCCCCACCCTCTTTTTTGATGCTATTATGATCCCCATTTTACAATTTAAGAAACTGAGGCAAATAGAGGTTAAATGAATTGCCCAAGGTTAAACAGCTAACAAGTCTCTGACCCTGGGCTTGGTGCTCTATCCACTGCACCACCAAATTTAACTGATAGGATTTTGTCAAAATTGTAATAATATTTCTCTACTTTTTCCTCTGGCATGCATACAAATAAAGTGGTTTCTTTGCTTATATGGGATCCAAAGGGAGAGAAGATGAAACCAACCCCACCAACTCCTTTATTTTGCTCTCTGAGGAGAATCTGTGAGTCATCCTTTCATTTAACTTTGACTACTCTATCTGATCTTATTTAATTTATAATGAGGATGTCAATATAAATTTGGTTAATTTCTCTTATTAGTGTGTCAACTCAGGGATCATTGTACTAAGATTGTGGCTAAGAAAAGTGTATTGACCATCAAATTAAAAGTATGTGATCCTTGTCAACCTCCCTCCTACCTACCTTCTTTTTCTGATGGATTGCCAACATCACTAAGGAGGGACATAGGTCACATCACTTTTGTTTTGGGATGGAACTTGTGATTCCATTAGCGTATGAAATCCCCCTTAAGGAAACTCTCTACTATCACAACATTATTCTACAACTAATAAAGGAACTGACTAGTAAGATGACTTATCTAGGGCCTCACAACCACAATGTATCAATTCTTCCATCTTCTAATGTCAACTTTTTATTCATCATACTATGTTGCCTAATCCAGAAAGTAAAGATAAAATGAAATAAATTGAACTGTCCTAACCAAGTAGCCATGGTGATCAATCTTTCCTTATTTAACAGAACTTCTCCTTTAGTGAACAGAAATATATTATGTTATCAGGCCTTTTGTAGTGGCACCCACACTGGCATACCCAGGATGGCTGCTAGTACAGATTCTTAGACCTGCTTTACTAGGAAAGATAGCTGTTTAAGGGGACAACAATCTTTTAAAATTATATTCACTAGTTCAGGGGAAAAGTCAGCACCCTGAACTTCAGAGAAAATACAAATAGAAAATACAATCAGAGAAATAAAGACCAACAGACAGGGATCTGACTGCATGAATCAACTATAAACTTTATATACATCCCCGGGTCAAGAAAACCTTTACATATGAACAGTTGGTGAGCTCTGAACATACAGCCCCTCAGAATTTTAACCAGAGAATCACAAGATCCTTCTCATAAGCAAGTTCCCAAAGCAAAATACCAACTCAGACTATATATATATACTTCTCAGAGCCAGAAGACATCACAACCTTCCCGACTCAGAGCCTAATTAGAAATTAGCAAAAGGTGTGAAAGCCTACAAGCAAGCCTCCCTCCCCTAAACAAGCTTCCCTTAATGGGCTCCACTTGAGGCCTATTAATGGGCAGGGAAGATCTTATATCTCATTAACATTACACTGTTAAATCGACCTTTACAGTTTTTGGCAACAAACTAATAGGACATTGTGGATAATATATTTCTATAATAAGAAGCTAAAAGTTTATACCAAAGAAAGAGCAGGAACAAACTTCTGGATGGGGCTGAATCCAGACTTAGTCTTCTATGCCAATACCCCCAACCTTACCAGCCCTGCCAAAAGAGGAGCAGATCCAGGTCATAGCTCCTTCTGCCATAACTCTTGGGACTTTATTGTTCATCTGCCACCCATCTCACCCTTATGGCTTCTCCAGTTGCTTTCATTATTACCAGCCATTTTGGAGAAAACAATCCCCACCCCACCTCCTACTCTTCTCTTCTCTACCTTACTCATATCATACAAACAGTTATAGTGCCCTCTAAAATTCCCATTTCAGGGTAAACAAACTTCTTTTTATCTTCAACTGTATCTCATACTCTTTCCATCTACTAGTCTAAGTGGAGGTTGCATCACACCACATCCCCATCTGTCTTCTCAACACTGTTCCCACTCTTTTCCATATCTCCTGATGAAAAGACCTTAAAGGGAAATTTGGGATACTCCTTGTATGACACTGTCACTTGCTGACTTCATTTCCTTTATGTCACAATCTTTCCTTCTTTGATGTACACTCAAAATCATTTTTCATGCAATACAGATTTGCTTGAACATGTTCTAATATTCCAATGGACCTGTAATGTGAATACCTAATTACAATAATGCAAATCATACCTCATTCATTGTTGACTCTTTTTCATGACTTCCCATATATCTGCATTATGGAACATTGCCAACGTGCTATGAGCATGCCTTGTAGTCTCTTGAAATTGTGTGGTTTTCTATGAAACATACGTTACTTCTACACAGTTCTTCTTATATGAATAGTCCACTTTTTTTCCTGTTTCTTTATTTCATGTTTTAGTAAGCAGAAGTTTTTAAAAAATTTAATCTTATTTATTTATAAATTTTTTATATTTGTAAAATATTAAAATATTTTAAAATATAAAGTATAATTAAAATATTTACAAAATAAAAATATTTATTTATAAAATAAAATATTTATTTCATTATTTATTTTAAAGAATCATTTTTAACATGAAATGATACAAATGAGATTTGTACAAACATGAATCCACATCTGTCATAACACAGATGATAAAGGACAAAGTAAAAACAAATTGGCTACTATTTAAAGTTTGACACAATTGTTTCTTATATACCTAAAATCTTTTTTACACATAACCATCTTGGATCAATAGTAGCCCACTCTCCATTCAATTTTGTCATCCTGAAAAAACAAAGATGTTGAAGCTTCTGCCTCTATTTTTTCCAGGTTCTATTTTAGTATGATTGATAATTGTTTTTAGTGAATACCATCCCCATGGGAAGTTATGACACACCTACTTTGTTGACCAAGGACATTACCACCTCATTCACCAATTGTCATACCCCTCCTTCCTTGTTGCTGTTGTTGACTTTATATCTATTTGGGTTGTGTAACTTTCATTTCACACTTTCCAGATCCAATTGGATAACTGCTTTTGGACAATTCATTTATTCATTTTTCATTTGTTATGTGCTAAAAGAGAATTTTCTTTATTCATTTGCTTTGGTTTCTCCAAAAGGCCCAAAATATACTTTGATTTGTTCTTTAGATATAATTGGGTTCAATTGATCAAAATAGCTATTTTCCCCTTGGGGAAGTATTTTTCCTTTTAAAATATTTGCCCTTTGAAATTGGGGATCTTTCAGTAAAGGCTTTCTGGAAAGTCAGCTTTCAAGTAAAAGAATGTAATCATAACATACTTTTAAATTTAATCTGAATTAAGATTTTCTACTTCCCATCCTTAAGTTTTGAAATCAATAACACAATAAATGAAGCCCTGGTTTCTAGCATGCACTGATTTCTAAGATGCAAATGCTCACACGGAAAATTTAACACTTGGCTCTTGAAAGCTGGTACAAGTTAGCTCCAGCATACAACTGGAGTTCCATTAACTTGTCATCCATTTTGAATTCTATAAGTGCCAGGACCTTCTCAAAACTGGCAGAATCTCTGAAAAACACAAACCCCAATACCCTTGATCTTCCAGTGTCCAGACCTATCCTAAATAGTGTAAATCTAATGCCTCTCCAAAACAAGGATAGCATAAATATTCATCAGTCTTGCTTCAGTCCATGTCTTCCAAAAAAAATACCATCTTGCTTGTTCATGCTTCTGCTGTTTGGGGCCCCTCAGCAAACTCCTCCATATTGCTTATTCACATTGTCCACAGAAATATGTCTATCAGCTGAAAATAGCAGAGCTGCAGCAGCAGGTCATTGTTTGTGGCCAGATGTAAAATGGTGTTCAAAGAGCATAAGCATACATTTCTCTGATTACTTCCTCTACATACCTTCTCCTATGCAATCATTCATTTGTAATATTTTGCATACATACAATAAAACGTGCTCAATAAATATTTAATTAAATTATATGATCAGCAGCGTAAAGAAACTACAAACGAAGAGCATAATTAGGAAAGTTAGGAAATGTATTAGGAAGTTAGGAAATATAAAAATAATCACAAAAATTAGAAAAGTATGGCAATATTCATGGAAATGTAAAAGATAAGAGAAGATACAAGAAAGAGAAATTCTCATTAAGAACTCACTCCCCCGTGTTTCTACCACACACCTTAACTGCCTCCTCATGACCCAAATTCCTCTTTACTCAACTAGTTAAGCAGTTGACTTACCATCTTACTCTCCTGTTGTCATCCTAGATCAGTGGTTCTCGACCTTCCTAATGCTGCAACCCTTTAGTACAGTTCCTCATGTTGTGGTGACCCCCAACCATAAAATTATTTTCATTGCTACTTCATAACTAATTTTGCTACTGTTATGAATCATAATGTAAATATCTGATATGCAGGATGTATTTTTATTGTTACAAATTGAACATAACCTACAGGTTGAGAACCACTGTCCCAGATGATCTCAATTTCCAAGCTAATGCTCCCTTAAATTCCCTAACATTCTAATTCCTCAGCCTACTTAAATCTCATGACCTATTCTTTGCTTCCACCTTAGCCACACATAGGGACAGTCAAATATTGTACCTCACCATTACTTAAAAGTATTCCATTTCCTTATTTAAGTATTCCAATAGTCTTCTATCTGTTATAACATAACATTTCATCTCCACTTATACCTCAGCTCTCCTTGGCTAGGTGGCATGATGGATAGAATGGAGGACCTGGAGTCAGAAATACTTGAGTTCAAATCCAGCCTCAGAAACTTAATAACAGTATGATCCTGAGCAAGTCACTTAGCCTCTGCATAATCAGTTTCCTCAACTGTAAAATGAATATAATAACAGGGTTGTTGTGAGGAACAAATGATATATGTATAAAGCACTTAGCACAGTTCCTGGAATTTAATAAATGCTTTTCCTTCCTTTCTTCCTTCCTTCCTTCCTTCCTTCTTTCTTTCTTTCCTTCTGGCCTGCCTTTCTGCCTGTCTTCTCAGATTCTTTGGCCTTGTGGAAACCTCTTCCCCTAATTTACCTTCTCTGATCATTATTCCTGATCTGATGTCATTCGTAAGCCACTTCAACCCTGCACTGACCTCTACTTTCAAATCCCTTGTCATCTTGTCCTGGACACGATACTTCTTTTCCAAACTTCATCCCTTGGCTTTCACGATCCACCTTCTTTGCTCCATTTCTACTTAATGGAGTTGGAGGAAGTCCTGCTCTTTACAAAGTCATGTTTGTGACTTCAATTGGGTTTTCACTATAGCAAGGTAATCCCTTTATTACTCCCTAATTGATTTTCTATATCATTCCACCCAGAAACTTTTCTAAAACATCTGTCCTCCAGCCTCCCACATTTCCCCCTGCCCTGCCTCTCTCAAATGATGACCTTATATCATACTATATTGAGAAAACTGAGTTCATGTAATTTGAACTGCCTCTTCTCTCTATTTCAATGCAAAAAAACCCTTGATAACTTAGCCTTTCCTCTCATATTTCCTTTCAGTGACTCTGTGATTTTAATTTTATCACTTCTACAATCCACTGAAATTTCAGTTATTGTACCACCACCCCCATAATCTTCAACTTCTTCCCATATTACTGGTTTCTTGTCTGTTATTTACCATATCAACTCCTATGCTGCTGATTATTCTTTAAATATTATATACTCTCTCTGTTGGTGATCTCAACTACCTTGGGTTTAATTATTATATCTGTGTTAATGATTCCCTGATCTAGCCCCAGTCTCTTCTCTCAACTTCATCTATGCATTTCTGATGGTCTGTTGGACATTTCAAACTGAATTTCCTGCAGATATCTCAAACTGAGCATGCCCCGATCAGAATCTGTCTTCCAAAATCCAACTCTTGTAAGGTGGCTAATTTCTGTTAAAAAGCAGCACCATTCTTCCAGCCTTCCGTGTTCATATTTTTAGCATTATCCTTTACTCTTCCCTTTGCTTTACTCCACATATCATATCAATTGTAAGATCTATGGTTCCTACCTTCACAACATTTCTCACACCTGAACATTTCTCTCTACTCACATAAATGTCACATTCAGGCACTTCTCACTTCTCACCTAGATTATTACAACAATTTCCTAACTGGTCTCCCTACCTTAAGTCTCTCTCAATTTCAATCCAACCTCCATACTACTGCCAGCATGTTTTTGTTTAATTACAAATCTAAACTCTCTCTCTCTCTCTCTCTCTCTCTCTCTCTCTCTCTCTCTCTCTCTCTCTCTCTCTGTCACGCACGCACACACACACACACACACACACCTCAGTCAACACTATAACTTCATCTTGCATCTAGAGTGAACTAAGAACTCCTATGCTTAAGTTAAAAAATTCTTTCCAACCTGTCTCAAACCTATTTATCCATTTTCATCACAAATTCCCTCCTCCAGCTCCCCAGATCCAAAGCAAAACAACAGCAGCAAAAAGAAACAAACAAAAGACTGGGCTTCTCTGTTCCTCACATGAAATTCCATATTCTGTGTCTGTACCTTTCCACTTGCCATCCAAGATATATGGAATGTGATCTCTCCTCGATTCTGTCTCATAGGATTCTTTTCTTCCTTCAAGATTCAGTGTCTTCAAGATTCAGCTCAAGCAACACCTTCTATATGAAACCTTTTTTAATGTCCTCAGTTTTGTCCTTCCTTTCAAACTATCTTGCATTTAACTACTTTGCATTTATTTGTCTATTCTCTATATAGTGATTTTCTATGCACACACACACACACACACACACACACACACTTGTGGTCTTTCGCAATAGATTGCAACATCCTTGCAATTAGAGATTTTTTCATTCATTATTTTTGCAAACAAGTAGAAATGACAAGCACATAGAACAGTGCCTGGCACAAAGTATACATTTAATAAGTACCTGATCATTGATTGATTGAAGGTATGTCAACTACTGGAGAGAAAATCCTGGGATGCAGCGTCATGGCTGTGAGAGCCTGATTTCCATTAGGTCTAGTAGATGGAATGAGTGTGAAAAGCAGGTCCAGAAGGAAGGGATTTTTTAGAAAGAGAACTGGAAGGCAGTTGAGGAGCACAGTGGATAGAGCACTAGCCCTGGAATCAGGAGGACCTAAATTCAAATCCAGCCTCAGACAATTACTAGCTATGTGATCCCCAGGAAAATCACTTAACCCCATTTGGTTCAATCTATCAATAAGCAAACAAAAAAATAAATAAAGATGGAATTGGAATTATAAGAGACATAACAGAACATTTGAGCAGGGTTGAAATAGGACACGAGAAAGGATAAGGTTGAAGAGTTGGGTTTGTTCCTTATATGGATAGTGATTGATGAATACAGTGACAGAAACAGGATGTAGGAGATTGTTATCTACTGAGAAAATAGCAGATGAATAGTAAATCTCAGGTTAAAGTAGGGTTGCTGTTGCTAGCAAAGGGCCAGAGTTATGAGGCCTCCTACTTGATATGTCTATGTTGTAGAAGTGGGTGATGTGGCATCTAGGTCCACTGGAGTAGAGAGCACATTTCTGGGTCTGAAACTTGGTTGTCCCGACCTTATAGTTCCTCAAGCAGGAAAAGGAAGAGCAGGATGTGCTGCTGGTGGTTAGAAGGCAACAGATGGCCTTGATGTAGAATTAAACATGTTAAAGGATATGTTTAGTGTTAATGATTTTCTGTATTTGTTGTCTATGCCCTATCCCTAAGTCTGTTTCTGTCAAGGTGCCATATATAGTTTTAAAAATGTATATTTTGTTCCTTTTCAATAATCATCAGAGATATGGCATATCTGAATTTTCTAAATTTCTAAGTAGACTTAATTTTCTGTTTATCTTTTTTATTATACTTTTCTGGGTCTGAAAAGGACACTGAGATACTCCTCAATTTTTTGCCATCTCTCTATAAATACTTTGTCATGATCTTAGATGTAGATATTATAATGTACCATTTGTCTGGGAGGAAGTGAAATAACTAAATTTATTGGCTTTCATGTTAATTCACTTTATGTATTAAATATTACAATTTTTTACATATTAAAAATTTTAAAAAGTGATATATCCTGACTTCTAGCCAACATGGCTACCTGAACAGGAAGGAGATCACCCAGCTTACTTATATCTATTACAACATCCTTGAAGTTTTCACTAGACTAATGATCAAATTCATTCAAGACTATTGTAACTTCATGTACCCCAGGACTACATATGAGTTCAGTCAGAAATCACAATGCAATAGAAAAAGAGATTGCCAGAAAATCTAGTCTCAAAAAGAGAGGTGTCAGCACAACCAGAAGATGGCAAGGGATATGTGTAACCTTGAAGACACTGCTTTGTTTACAGAAACAAAATGAGTGGACTGCTCCCCCCAATAAAGAAGGGAACCTTGGAAGAGACGAGAAGTGAAAGCAAGCAGCAGTAGCCACCACTCTTCTGTATGGAGGTGCTCAAGCCAAACTCTTCTGGAAAGAGCTAAAGAAATAAATATAAGAGGTAGAGGAAAAAATAGAAAAATAAATTAGACTGATTTAAGAAAACCATGAAAAGACAATTAATACCTTGATAAAAGAGGCACAAAAAAATACTAAAGAAAATTTAAAAAAAAACAGAAGTGATCAAATGGTTAAAAAGAAAGAAAGCAAAAAAAAATTATTGAAAGAATTCCTTAAAAAATAGAATCGGGCAAATAAAAAAGAGGTACAAAATCTCATTAAAGAAAAGAATTATTTAAAAATTAGAATTGCCCAAGTGGAAGCTTCCATGAGACATCAAGAAACAAACTTTTGACAAAACCAAAAGAATGAAAAAAAATAGAAGAAAATGTGAAATACTTCCTAGTAGAAACAACTCATCTGGAAAATAGAAGAAATAGTTTTAATATTATTGGAACATTCTCTGAATGTCAGAGTCACTTTCTTTTCCCACTAAACACCATCCAAGGAGCTATGACTATGTTTGGTAGACCAAAGGCTCTGGGAGTCAGTACAGACAATCACACCAGAGATCAGATCCTAACACTGTGTATGTCAAGGATGCCTGCAAAAATGGTGGAAGAAAAGGGGCACATGGAGATATTGGTGCTTATTGGGGACCATACCATTATCTAAACATAAATGATACACATCCTAAACCACAGAGAAACCAAAGAGCATAATTAGAAGCAGCTGCCAAAGGGATTGAGCAAGTAACCACCCAAAAATAAGTACAAAATCATTGTGTGCACAAATAACCAACTTATCACCAAAGATATGAATGGCTGGATTAATAATTAGAAGGAAAATGGCTAGAAAACAAGTAAAAACAAAGATGTTGTACATAGACACCAATTCACTAAGCTGGATAATATGTCTCAGGACATGAATGTTGAGTTGGAATTTTGTACCTGCTTGTTCAAAAGTTGAAGGCAATGCTGAAGCTCAAAAATTAGTCAGAGAAGCAACTAGAAAGAAATGAGAAGAGTCAATCAATGCTTACAGATGCTGAAATTTAGTTCAAAGTGTCTCTCTATTTAACCCTGAAATATAATCTCCAAAACATATTCTTTTTACCTTTCCCCCCCTTGTATTGGCATTGTATTCCATGGCTATCTTTGACTGTTTTCTTCAAACACTTTCTTGGTTTTTCTGTGTGCAATTTTAATTTTTCTTTAATAATACAAATAAAAAAGAAAGGCATACCATAAACAACTTTAGAAATTGTTCCCATGTACTAGTCTCTGTCAGATACACTTGAACTCTCGCTTGCTCAACTCTTGCCCTAGGCCAACTAGAAAACAATCTGGACTGCTTGACCACTCTCATGACTTGGGTAAATAGGATTCACCAACTTTTCCTTCATGTAAATGAACTGTGAAACAAACCTTGCCATCTGCCCTGATACTGCTTTTTAAGGACTTCCTGGCTTTACCATTTACCCTGCTTGTATTCCCTACAATTTCCCATGATCACCTGAGCTAATAACAATCTAAAGACTCCTTCCTGGGTCATGCAACCTACCCCTTTGATGCATTCTTGTGTCTTTTAGGACTTAGAAATTCTAAAATCTTTTCATTTAACCAGTAGGCGAACTCTCTAATATGTTGCCACCCTACCCTTCCAAGTATGAACTTGACTATAGACTGTCTTTCTCTAGTTGTTACCCCTAGTGCTGAGCATAGCACTTGGAACTTAATGGGAATAGGAGTTTAATAAATGCTTTTTCATTAATTTATAATGCTTGGTTTATGGCTCCCCTGACCCTCCTACGTGTCATTTTTTGCTTTAGGAAATAAATACTTCTTTTTCCATTTAAGAAAAATTGTAAGGATTTGGCAGAGGTAGAGAAAAATTAGCAACAAGGAGGAATTTTGGGAAGAGGCCCAAAACGAATGTTTGGTGATATTTTGATCAATGGTGATGTTGAATATTTCACGTTTAAATTTTGTTTTTCCTTTTATTTTTTGTTAAAATGTGCTTTACTTTTATAATTCTGGAAATTGGTTGCTGTTAGAGGTTTCTTCTAGATTCTGGATGTCAAAATCAAATGATTAAACTGTTCCTATTTTTTAAAACAATTATTGGATTACCTGAAAGTCACAACAACAAAAAAAGAGACTAAATATCACTACTTCAAGAAATTATCAAGGAAAAATTGTCTAATATCTTAGATCCAGATGGTAAAATGGAAATGGAAAGAATCCCCTAATCACCTCCTGAAAGAGATCCCAAAATGAAAACTCTCAAGAATATTATAGTCAAACTCCAGAGGTCCAAGATCAAAGACAAAATATTGCAAGAAGCCAGAAAGAAACCCTATAAATATCATGAATCCACAATAAGAATCACATGAGATTTAGCAGCTTCCATCTTAAAAGAGTGGAGGGTTTGGAATATGATATTCTGGAAAGCAAAAGAACTACAATTACAACCAAGAACAATCAACCCAATAAAACTGAGTATAATACTTCAGGGGAAAATGGATATTTAATGAAATAGAGATCTTTCAAGCATTCCTGATGAAAAGACCACAACAGAATAGTAAATTTACTTTCAAATATAAGAATCAAGAGAAGCAACAAAAGATAAATAGGAAAGGGAAATGATAAGGAAGTTAATAAGGTTAAACCATTTACATTCCTACATGGGAAGATGATACTTGTAACCCATAAGAACATTCTCATTATTAATGCAGTTAGGAGTATATATAGACAGAGTGTATACTTGAGTTGAATGTGAAGGGATACTATCTAAAAAAATACAATTAAAGGGTAAGAAAAGGAAATGCACTGGGAGAAAGGGAAAGGAAGGGGTATAATTAGGTAAATGATTTCACATAAAAGAGACAAGAAAAAGTTTTTACAGTGGAGAGGAAGATAAGGGAAATGTGAGGGAGGGAGTGAACCTTACTCTCATCAGAATTGACTCAAAAAGGGAATAACATACATTGAAATCTATCTTACCCTATAGAAAAGTAGGAGTGAAAGAGGATAAGAGAAGGGGTGTGATAGAAGGGAGGCTAGATTGAGGGAAGCAATAGTCAGAAACATTTTTGAGGAGAGTCATGGTGAAAGAAAGGAGAGAATGGAATAAACAGAAGGCAGTGGAATAGGATTGAAGGAAAAACAGTTAGCAACCATAACTTTGTAAAAAAAATTTGAAGCAAGTTCCTCTGACAAAGGCCTCATTTCTCAAATATGTAGAGAATTGAGTCAAATTTTATAAAAAATAGTAACTATTCTCCAATTGATAAACGATCAAGTGAGATGAACAGTTTTGAGATGAAGTAAAAAGCTATCTAGTCATACAAGAAGGTGCTCTAAATCACCATTGATTGGAAGAATACAAACTGAAACAATTCTGTGGTGCTGCCTCATACCTATTAGGTTAGCTAATAGGACAGAAAAGGAGAATGACAGATGTTGGAGGGGATGTGGGAAAAATGAGACTTTAATGCACTATTGGTGGAGACATGAACTGGTTCAATCATTTGTTAGAACAATTTGGAACTATTCCCAAAGGGCTATAAAACCATGCATACCCTGTGACCTAGCATTTGCAAATCCAAAAAGATATTGAAACAAGGGAAAAGAACACATACGTATGGAAATATTTATAGCAGTTCTTTTCTGGCATCAGAGAGTCAGAAACTGGGCAGATACCTATCAATTGTGGAATGGTTGAACAACTTGTGCTATGTGATAGTGATGGAGTACTATTGTGTTGTAAGAAATGATGAGCAGGATGCTCTCAGAAAAACCTTGAAAGACTTACATGAACTGATGCAAAATGAAGTATACTGTGTACAAAGTAACAGCAATATTGAAGGATTAAGTAATAGAATTAAGTCAGTAATGGAATTAAGTATGAAGAATTAAGTAATGGAAACTGCCCCCATAGTTGATAACTGTGAATGACTTATCTATTCTCAGCAATAAAATGATCCAAGATAACTCTGAAGGCTTTTGATGAAAAATGCTATCCATACCCAGAGAAAGAACTGATAGAGTCTGAATACAGATTGAAGCACTTTTTTTTAAAACTTCCTTTATCTTTTCTCATCTTCTTTCACAACATGACTAATATGAAAATATGTTTTGCATGACTACAATGTATAGCCTAAGAAAACTTCTGGAAGTTTTGGGAAACTGGTAGGCTCTGGCAAGAAGAGCAAAGAAAGCATTGAAGAAAGGGATTTCCTGTGTCACCCTCCCACCCTTGTGGCTTCCACTGACATCTTCCTTTAACTTCTCTAGGAATAGGAAATGTCACAGGAACAAGTAGACAGGCTTTAGATTTTTCTTACAATCTGGTTCCTAAAAGTAAGTGAGGCAGAGGCATCACAGAAGATGGAGATTTAGAGGGCTAGGAGAAAAAGGTTAGAGGTCTGTTATGGGAATCTGAAGATCTTCCCTGCCCCTAAGCCCTTTGATAGGCTTAAGTGGCTCTGAGAACCTTCCCTGATTTGAAAGTATACTCTGCCCTCTAATAGGCTGAATGTGGTCATATAGAGCCTGTGGCGGGAGGCTAGTTTTTCAGGAATGCCCACACCTTATTACTTTGTGATCAGGCAGTGGGTCAAGAGGGCTGTGACAGTCTTCGATCCAAGAGAAGACTTTATATCCTGCTAATGTGAGGTTTTGCTTTGAGGCTCACCTTGAGAAGAGTTGTGTGATTTGGCCAGATGAGACTCTGGGCAGCCATTGAGCCCCCTGGCTTTGAAAAATCCAGATGTTGGTGCTTCCCTCTCTGGTAACTGAATAGGTATGGATGTAATGGTCAGATGATTGGAAGCCCGTCTGCTGATCTGTTTCTTTGTCTGCTTGTAACTTCTACTTGTAACTTGTGTTTGTATTCAGTTTGCATTCTCTGAAGTTCAGGGTGCTGACTTTTTCCCCTGAACTAGGTAGATATATGTTTGACTGATTAAAGTAAGATTGTTAACCCATTTTGAGTCATTTTTCTTTAGAAAAGGAGACCTAAGAACCTGTGTTAGCAGTCATCCTGGGTATGGTAGGGTGCTTGCTGATACAAGGTCTAACCTTCTAACTCCTGGCTGCAATGTACAGGTGGAAGCCTGTTCTTTTAAATGCTTATGTGCATTTCTATGATATTTGAAATTTTATTAAAACATAGAGCCATTTATGATGAAATTCACATAAGACTCTTAAGTGTATAGTTTGAGGATTGAGGCAACGTAAATTAATCCAAAAGGAAAAGAGAATTTTCCCTAGCTCAGGGTGAGATGCTGGTGGTGGTGAAGAGCTTAGTGAATTTCTGCACCTGAAATCTTATACCTGCTAGAACGCTTCCAAATCCAGAGAGAGATATTTAATAAGGAAACAAGCTAGTTGTAAAGAGTGGTTGAAGTTGGGTGTGTTTATTCAGGTAACTATCCAACTAACATAATGCCCCAGCTACATCAAAATGTAGCAAGAACTAATTTCAATTCATGGACCAATCTTGGGGAAACCAGTTTTTCTTTAGGATGCCTTTAAGAGTACTGCTCAGAGAAGACTGCGCACATGTTGTTGGTTTTGCCTCCCACTGTCTGAACTTGACCAAAAATACTCGTTAGTGTACATGACATCTCCTGACCCATAGGGGTGGTGCCTAAGGTTTATTTTGTCTCCTTTTAAAATCCGGCCTCCTTTGTCAGGGGCCAGTTTCCATTACTTAATTGTCAAAGCAGCAACATACCAAGATCAAAAGGATCCCACAAGGCAAAGATGGAAAGGCAAGATCAGGCTTATAAAAAGAGAACCAGGTATCAGTAGAGAGTGAGAAAGAAACAAAGAAGAGGGGGATATGTTAATAACACCATACTCTCTACTAGAGGCAGGCCCCCTTAAAAGGAGAAAGTCTATGTATAGACAGATCGTGCTTGCTGGCAGGTTCAGCTGTGTATCCCAATAGATGCAGCTTTTCTTTCCTTACTTTCAGTTTTCCTGCTCACGGATTTGACTGCTGGTCTCTCAGCTCTAAATACACATTACACAGTAGGTTCTGTTTGGTCACCGGCTATCCCTGCAGCTGTACTGATTGCTCACAGGGAAATGCCACATCTGTTCTCCAAAGGAATTTAGCAAATTAACTATGAACAAAGTAGCCTGGACCTGATATGGTTTCACACATGGTATGTCATGCCAAGAAGAAGTCTGTCTGCTTGTTGTTTTCAAAGATATGAATAGAAAATTCCCAGGGAAGATTTTCAATGTTTAGAGAAAAAAGAAACATATAGAGTCATAGAAAGTAGCAAGGGCCCTGGACAAAAAGTAAAGCTTTTTGATGAAAATGCTTGGAAACAATTACATTTACAGAGTAATGAAAATGTTGACTTAGTGCTTTTGAGATTTATATTATTTTAAATTATCTACTTCGATTGAATGTGCATTTTATTTAAAATAAATCATGGACTGATGTTAATGAAGAATAATTATTAAAATAAAAATAGCATTTTCTTGAAAACTTTTATAATGAAGCACAATAATTTGCTAGCTTAAATGAGACCTTTGGCCCTAATTACTAGTTTCTTTGTGCAAAAATGTTTATGATTAGGTTCTTACTGTAGAATGGAAGAAACATTCCTATGTAAAAAAGAAATTATCATATACTGACTAATACTAACAACTAAAAAATGACTAAAATGTACATTTAAGTGGAAACAGAATTCTAATTAGTCTGTTTGCTGATTTTTGTTCTCTATTATGAATACTGAGATATGCTCTTCTCATATAGAAATTTGAAGATACATTTTGGTGGTTTTTCTGATCACTTTCTAGCTATTTTGGATTCTTTGAAAAATATTTCTCACATTTCCAGTACTCCAATAGATCTATGATCTCCTCTAAGTATTGCTTCTAACAATATAGACATTCATTCCTGTTCTTCTTGTGTGAATCTCATCATGTGATGATCTCATCACATGTATTACTACATAAGCTCATCCACATAGGTTTTTCCTGTATTATAAGCCAAAATCTTGAGTGAGCATGTATCTTATCTAGGAGAACTTAACAATGTTCTGGTGGTTGATTCAATCAGTACAATATCATCTGCAAACAGGAGGATCTTGAATATCTAGATATCCATAGAGAATTCCTTCTATGGATTCTGTGTTGGAATTCTAATGACAACGGTCAGTTCCTTTCGTGAGTATATATCTTCCTGTTTTGTGCCTTTATGGCACTAATAATCAAAGAATCAATTGACAAAACTGTCATAATTGTTACATCTTTTAAGATGTCATGTATAATTCTGAGATTTGTTTGTGTGTCTTATTTTGTTTCTGGTCAACAAACAACATACCTCAGTATGTCTTTCATTCACTGCACGTTTTAATGAAGTACGTAATTTTAAAGATTTACACTAATAGATAATGTCAACTTGTTCTCTTCTGATTATTGAAAGAAAACATTTAAAGTGAAAGGCAAATGGTTTGGTCATTAAATATATTCTCTCAATTACTTTTTTAGTAATGTTTTATTGGTCCCCTCCCATCATTTATATACCTTGATAATCAATACTTCACAGTCTTCAAGATTTCATTGCTTCCATCATCAATTTTTGCTGTGTGTTTCTGGTCTGGTTTAACTTATTTTCCCCTCTTTGTTTTCTTCTCTTCTTTTTCTACTACCTCAAGTAGTATTGCTAGGATTGTAATGTTAGAGTTGAAATGTTTTGATTTTATTGTCCTTGATGGTAAAAAATATTTTGTTAAAAATGTTCACAGATCTCTTTTGTTTTTCATCTGCTTAATAGTCTTTTTCTATTTTCATCCTTGAAATGATTCGACATGATTTTACTCATTTGGATCTCTCAACAATATTTTTTAACTAACCTTTATCACTTCGCATGTGTACTTTTGCAATAATCTTCAATTTGGAACCCCTGTCTCAAGTGTCTCCTTACTCCAGTAAATTCTTTACTCAGATGTCAAACTGATCTTCCTAAAGGGTAAATCTAACCGTATCACAACAAGTGTAAAATCACCTATTTGTCTTTTAAAGCCATTCATAACCTGGCGATTTCCTACCTTTCCATTCATCTTATACCTTACTGCCTTCCATGTCATTCAGTGAAGTTGGCAGTTTTGTTAATCCTTATACAAGACATACCATTGCCCAAATCCATGTATTTTCATTTGCTGTTTTCTGTGCCTAAAGTTCTTTCCGTCCTCCTCCTACTGATTTCCTCAGTTTTGTTCAAGTTCCAACTAAAGCCCCACATTCCATAAGATGCCTTTGATGATACTCCTTGATAATTGTTCTTTCCCTATTATAGTATCACTAATTTCTCTTGTATAGATCTTCCTTGTTTGCTGTTTATAAATCATCTTCCCCATTAGACTGTGAGCTCCTTAAGAACAGGGACTCCTTTTTTTGTTTGTTTATATTATTTTCACTTTTATATCTTCAGTGCTTGATATGGTTTCTGCTTCATAGTTAAGTACCTAATAAATGCTTGTTGACTGATTTAAACTTGTTTTCCCCTCCATTTTTTTTTATTATTTTGTGAAGGTATAATCTTCATAATCTTCCACCATCTCATTCCATAATTCTTTTGGGAATTGTATCAACTAAATGTGCTCCTAATGATGGGGCTTATTGGCCAGTTCCTTATTACAGTTATCTCTTTCATTTACTCCAGGCAACTATATGCTCATCAAAAGTACAGAGAATACTATGTGTTTTTTTCTATTTATCAATAGCATTTAATATGGTGCCCTGAACATGGAGGACATTCATTAAATGTTGCTTGATTAATTGGCAGAAACATCTAAGGTAACTCAGAAACTTAAACAGTAGGATCTTTTTTCATATACACAATTCTTAAGTGCATTGGAGAAAACTTAAGGCTGGGCAAAGAAACTAATATAAAAGGCTAGTGAGCTAATGAAATTTTATACTACCTGGACTTGTCAAGTGTTTGGACAGCTTGAAATAACAATTCTAGTAATACTAATTACTAATAATAATGCAAATAGATACAAGGCATTTTACAAATATTATTCCATTTTATCATCACCACAGTCCTGGGAGGTAGGTGCTATCATCCCCATTTCATAGTTGAGGGGTCACATAGCTAGGAAGTGTCTGAATCTAAATTTGAACTCAGGTCTTCCTAATTCTAGATTCAGCTCTCTATCCCCTGCACTATCTAGTTGCCTGAGATAGACAGGACAGAATACTACTGTTTAATTCTGAGACACAAAAGGGAAGAGAATTGATCAATTCTGTGTATCCCATAAGCTCCTTAATAGATCCCATAAAAATAGGGATATTTAGGATTACATCTGCCATTTGGAATTCAGGCAATGAGAGAAAAAATTCAGTTGGTCAATCCAGAAACATTTATTAAAATTTACTGTGTGGTAGGATGTATGCTAAGAGCTGGGGATATAACTATAAACAGAAAGAAAGGCAGTCTCTGACTTTAAAGAGTTGTCATTTTAATGGAGTAAGAACACATGTAAAAGGGGGAGCATGGTGGAAAGTAGCTGGCATGGATGCATGATGGATAATGTCAGGTGGTGAAGTTAACAATGCAACATGGAGAAGAATAAAGGCATGGTTGGGCTGGCCTTCTTCCTTAAATTAGATGCTCTGTGAAGAACAGGGGGATCAGAGTAAGAGATTCTGGAGTAAAGGGTACTCCTAAACTGAAAAGTAATCTGAAAGTAGAATGAGCTTCGAGGGTAAAATGTTTCTATGACATGGTAGAGAAAGTCCTATGTAGATGTGTCAGAGAATTCTAAGTTTGCATAATTTTTGAGCAGTAGAGATTCACTAGTCTAGAAAGGTAAACACATGATATTAATCATACCTCTCCACCATTGGTTGTGTAGTGCCTATGCCTGGAATTCTGCCTCATTCTTTGTATCTAAATTCTTCCCATGCTTCAAGGTCAAGGTCTGGATCAGAGTTCACCCCCTCCATGAAACCTTCCCAACTATTCTATCCAATACTGGTCTTTCGAACCCTCAGTATTGAGTTTTTGATATTTATCCTGGAACTTAATGATTATACAAATTTCCTCAAGTACCAAGTGGTGAACCACACAGGAGAATAATGTGCAAATAAATTGGCTTTTAGTATAGCTCCTTTAATTCACACAAAGAACTTCTAATGTCTTCAACTGAAATATCATGGGATGAAGGGAGTAGCAGCAATGAGGTAAAAGGGATTTCAAGTGAAAGCTCCACCAAGGCTCAGTTGCCAGTGGAGGTGAACTACCTTGGAATTGAAGACATCTATCATTTGTCTCATCTGACATGTGTCACATCCGAATCCCCATCGCCTCAAAGATAGGGTGTTCATGTCTCCATGCTGGTTGTGCTTTATTTTCTCCTAGAAACAGGGAACTAATGTTACCTTCCTTCTTGCCTCTGTTGTCATAAATAAGGAGACTAATCAAGGGTCAATAAGTTCTTGGCCCCATTTCTGAGTCCATAAAACTATTTCTATTAGGTATAATACAAATTAATGGAAAGGGTGATTTTAACAGTTTGGCACACAAGATATTTATACAATGGTACAGAGGCCAAAGAAATGCCTAGAGAAATGAGAAGTATGAAGAGACTTGCAAAGCTTGCCTCCTCAATAAAATTATAAATTTCCCAAGGGATCATGTATCCCAAGATCATCACCACATTTCATTTGAATTCCCTCTGTAGGATCATACTTATATGCACAAAAATGCTGCTCACTAAATTTTATGCTTTTTTTTTCTTGATTTTTGGAGGGCCAATTGGGGTTAAGTGACTTGGCCAAGGTCACATGGCTAGTTTTTTGCATTAAGCGTCTTTGAGCTTATTTGAACTCAGGTCCTCCTGACTCTAGGGTCGGTGCCCTGTTCAGTGAGCTACCTAGCCGCCCCAATTGCATGCTTTCTTAAATTGATGCAATATTGTGAACTCTTCAAAATTGTGTTGCATAAATAGATATTTAAGGTATAATCAGGTCTTTTAACGATCATGTAAGTACTCAGTCCCTGAGAACAACGACTAATTTATAAACATCACTGGCCTCCCCTTTTTTTCTGCCTATCATGAACTCATACGCCACTTTTCTGTTTTTCAAAAAATAGTCCAACTCCTAACCAGTGTGGGAATTTATCTGACACAGCATCTATTCCCCCTCAGTTGATCATAAATAGGCTATATTCTTACCTTTCATAGATTTGCATTGGTTTACAATCTAATTTCCTTTTTATTTTTATAAGATTACTAAATTCCTAGATTAGGAATGCTGTGAATATGGCTCATTTACATTTTAGCAAGGTGTTTAAATGAATTGTTTTATTCTTAAGGAAAACATGGTGAAATATGTGACAAATGTACAAATATATGAAATTAGAACAGATTGAATGACAAAATTAGTAGACATGAATTGTTTTATGTCAACTTGGAAAGCCTATCATGAAATGTCCCAATGATTCTATGCTTGGAACTGTGTAGTTTAACTTTTTGCTAATGAATTGGATAAAATAGATGGAATAATTTTCAGTTTTGCAGATAACATAAAGTTTGAAAGGATTAGGGTGTTGTTTTATTTTTTTAAGATTGACAGGCTAGAGCATTGGAGTAAAACTAACAATATAAAGTTATAAAAAGGCAAAAGGAAAGCAAATTTAAACAATGAACATGTAAGAAATGGGCAACTAATAATTGATTATGTATCAATAGTTCTCTGAAAAAGGTGAAATGAAATAAGCCAACAGTCTGGTATGGCAGTGAAAAATGTGAAAGCATTTGAGCATCATTGGGAGGCATAGCATATAGAAATAAGGAGTTGACAAGCTTCTGCCCTTCAGTCAGGGCAGACCACATATGTATGTGGAGCCTCGGCACCTTAATTTGGGGAGAGAATTGATGAGCTAAAATATATCTAGAAGATATGTATCTAACCAAGATGTTAGATCTTTGATCACATAAGGAGAGGTTGAAAGGATTAGGGGGAAGGATTAATTTTGGTTATTATTAACAGTCAGCAAGCAAACCTGTCAGGATTCTGTATAACTGCTGCAAAGATTTGATCATCTGCAATGAAACAAGTGGAACAATGAAATAGCATATAAGTAGTTCTAACTATTGTTTTATTGTTAGCTTTATATTTTCTGTCAAGTTCAAAGGAAGCGAACTAGGTTACAAATCCTAATTGTAGAAAGAATTGATGGGGCTTGCTGGTTTCTCCACTTCAAATTGTTCTTCCCCACCTAAACAGCAAAAGTAAGTCAACTGCATTTTAGTTTACTATTACTAACAGAACTCACATGATTGTTCATACAGATCACATAAGGTTAGCGAGCTGTGAATTAATTCTTGACCCCTCTCCAGATTCTCCAATGCTCTGGTCTGTCTCCCAATGTTCATGAGAAAACACTCCTTAAACAGAAGGGGATGATGCTATTGCAGAGCAGCAATCCAAGTCTAATTCACCACCCAATGGTTTCCATAGTCTATCCTATTCCCTTTTTTAAAAAATGAGACACTTCCCTCTCTCCTCTCTTACACTTCCACATTCTACAATCTTTCAATTAGTGCTGACAGTGGCTCAAAAATTATATCTGCTAATTCTTTCAGTGTCAAGCGTATATCTCATCGATGCCAGGTCATTTTAAGTCATCAAGGTGTTCTTTTACTACCTCCTTACTTATGATCACAACAAAACCTTAAGCACCTGTGAGATCACAGAAAACTGTACCTCTTCACAATAAGTCACACACTGTAACATTTCCAGTGTCCGCTTTCACAGGCAAATTTCAGGTCTCTATAAAGGTATTTTATTGTGTATCTTCCATTCTACTGGTTCCTTCCTGACTGCCTATAAATATGGACAAGTTCTTTAAAAACCCTAATTTGGGGGGCGGAGCCAAGATGGCGGCGTAGCAGCAGCAATATATCGCAGCTCTCACATAGCCACCCCAAAATACCCATGGAATAGGACTCTGGACCAACCTAGAACTTCAAAACGCATACAAAGATACTTCCCACTAAAGTCAGCTCGGCTACAAGGAACCATATCAGCACTGCAAACCGAAACCAGCCTGGCCTGAAGCCGCTGTGCCCCTGGGGCGGCCGGGTGGGAGGTACAGAGAAAGCTCTCAAAAGCTCTCAGGTGAGC
>CM053592.1:19725706-19768948 GCA_028646515.1 Pseudochirops corinnae
AAAAAATCTGAAACTCAAGTGATTGTGGAACCAAATCTTGTAAATTAAAAGTAAATGAGCAAATAAAAAAAAAGGAAAAAAAAAAAAGAATTTGTCATCTAAGAGTTATTGCCAGTGTAGACAATGATTGACCTGCTATCTAGTGATGCTAAAGCATGATGTAAAAAGTCTTTGGAGCATTTCTTTTTTGAATTAAATAGTATTCCCATTTTTTCTTCTTTCCTTAAGTATTGCTTTACAGATCTTTATTTTTTTTTATATCATAAGAGGTATCTGTCCCATGTATCAACCGCAATTGATATAACTAACAAGATGTTCTCAGTCTTGATACTTTTATAAAGTGACAATATATCTTTTGTTGAGATGCTAAACCAATCAAATATGTAAAATATGTAAATGTGAAAATTTCCTCGATATTCCTATTGACCACAAGCATAAACTACATGGGAACAATCTATTGTGGTTCATGTATCAATTCCCAACAATTTGGGAAGGAGAGAAGTACTTCTAGTCATTAGATAAAATTAGAGGACTAAGTGAATTGAGATTGGTTCAAAGAATTAGGTTCACTTAAGTATGTGTGTAACAGCAAGCACCCTGGCATACCCAGGATGGCTGCAAGCACAGGTTCTTAGATCTGCTTTTCTAAAGGAAAGCAACTCAAAATGGGTTAACAATCATACCTTAATCAATCAAACATATATCATTTATCTACCTCAGGGGAAAAGTCAGCACCATGAACTTCAGAGAATATAAACATAGGTTATGAGCAGACAAAAAAAAAATACAGACAGAAACAGACCAGCAGACAGGGCTTCCAACTGTCTGACCATTACATCCATACCTAGTGAGTTACAAGAGAGGGAAGCACAAACATCTGGGTTTTCAAAGCTGGGGGGGCTCAATGGCTCATCTAGCCAAATCACACAAGTCTTCACAAAGTGAGCTCCAATGCAAAACTTCACATCAGGGTATACATAGCCTTCTTCTGGGTCAAAGAATGTCACAACCCTCTTGATCCACTGCCCAATCACAAAGTAACAAGGTGTAGGCATTCCTGAAAAACAAGCCTCCTGCCACAGGCTCCATGTGACTACCTTCAGCCTATTAGGGGGCAGCGTATATTTTAAAATCAGGGAATTTTCTCAGAGTCACTTAAGCCTATATAGGGACCAAGGGGTAGGGAAGATCTTCAGATTCCCATTACCATTACAATATGAAAGAAAATTCCAGCAGAAACATTCCAACAACTGCTTTGAATTCAGACCTCAGGAATGATTTGAAGGGCCTACAAAAAGAATTCAGCTACGTGGCACTTGGTCTCACTAGATGGCACAGTGGATAGAGTGCCAGGCCTAAAGTCAGGAAGACTGATCTTCCTGAGTTCAAATCTGGTCTCAGACACTTACAAGCTGTGTGACTCTGGCAAGTCACTTAAACTTGTTTGCCTCAGTTTCCTTATCTGTAAAATGAACTGGAGAAGGAAATGGTAGACCATTCTAGTATATTTTCCAAGAAAACCCCAAATGGGGTCTCAAAGAGTCAGACACAGTTGAAATGACTGAAAAACAACAAGCAGAAGGCATAGCAGAGCAGGGGGAAGGGGAGATACAGAGTGAGTTCTGAAGGATTTCAAAGGGAGGATCATTCTCTTTCTCCTCCTTTCATTGGCCATGCCACTAAAGAGACTATGCCAGGAAAAAAAAATATTCATCCAGCTGGGAGTTGAGAGGACAAACTAGATACATGTAGGAAATGCAGCTTCATGAAGGAAGGAAAAAAACATCAGGCAATCCAGACCTGTGGGTTTATTGGCATGCATGTGCTCTCTAAGCTTGAGCCCAAATTGCCCTGGATTCTTCATACACTTGTGAGAGAGCATGTTCCAGTCATTGGAAGGAAGAGGGGAAGATACATTTATGCTTTGATTCTTGCTATTTCTCCTAACAAATATTCCTTTGTAATAGCAACGCTAATTTATTAGTTTAGGGAAATATCAATTGATATTGAAAGCACACGGTATTGGCGGTGGTGAAAGATACTGTTAGAATGTGCAAACTTCAAAGGTTACTCCTCAATCCCCGAAGAAAGCTGTCGCCATCCATTTTGTGGAGGCGTGATTTGACAATGCTCATGAGAGTTAGGACTGTTAGCCTGGTCTGTGCTCTTTTATGGACATGTTTGCAAAGAGAGGAAAAGCAGTTATTAATGCCTACTATGGGTCGGTCAGGTTACTTTGCCGCTGGTCACTTCTCTAGAGAGGAGGCCACTCTACTGGAAAGGTTGACTCTCTAATTTCCTGAGCTTGCTCTTCAGTGGGCAAGGCAGCTGCAGTTGTTTTCCATGGTCAGCCACCAGCTAGGTTGGAGGCTACTACACCCTCTTTAGCTGGAGAGCTACAAAGCTCTTTCAGCAGGAACAAGGAATTTTGTGTTTCTGATCAACAGAAGCTTCTTCCCTTTGACTCCCTCAGAGCTAAGGCTCTGTGGTTGGTTGTCACCTCCAGTCAGGAGATGTAAGAACACTTGTTATTTTTAATAACAAATTCTTCCTCATTCTAAAGCCCATTCCTTCTATATACTGCTCCATGTCCTCTCAAGGTGACCAGTCTTTTTTTCACCTTCTGTACTCCAGGAATCTTCTATGTAATTACTGGGGACAAATTTGTAGGCATTTTCGTTGTCTTGCTGGCCTTTTCAAAGCAATTAAAGTATTCAAGCTTCTTACTTTTTCTAGGGTAGGCAAAGTCTGTTTTGCATCCAGAGGATGTTTTTTTTTTTCTTTTTGGAGGGCAACTGGGGTTAAGTGACTTGCCCGAGGTCACATGGCTAGTTTTTTGTGTTAAGTGTCTGAGGCCAGATTTCAACTCAGGTCCTCCTGACTCCAGGAATGGTGCTCTGTTCACTGTGCCGCCTAACCACCCTAGAGACTGTTTTTATAGAGGGAATCACTATTTCTCCAGATTTGTAACAACTGCATTATCCTTGACTCTTCCAGCCCATTCCCCATTCCACATATTCAATTGGTTGTTAAATATTGGCTTTTCTACCTATACATTTCTTTCATCCTTTTTCTCATTACTCATAGAGCCACCACCTTAGTTTGGTTCCGCATCATCTCTCACCAGCTTTATCTCAATGGTTCTTTGCATTGTTCTTTCTGACTCGTCTTTCTCAAATCTAATCCATCCTTTACAAAGGTGATAAAATTAGATTCTTTTTTTTTGCTTTTTGGAGGGGGGAAGGCAGGGCAATTGAGGTTAAGGGATTTGCCCAGGTTTGCATAGTTAGAGAACGTAATACTATCTAACTCCACATCTTGTGTTCTATCCACATTGTACCAGCTGACTGCCTCTAAACTATATAACAATAAAAACTCTCCAGTCTCCTCAAAGCTTTGTTTTTGTAATGTTTCATCATGATATGAGTTACACATTTCTTTTAAAAAAGAGATTTTTCTTCATCTTCTTTCTTTTTTCTGACAGCCTGTCTTCTAGTTCTTTAATATTCTATGTAGTTCTTGAAAATGCGGCAACAGTACCTTTAGTCTCTGTGGGAGAGTCTTTTAAAGCAATTATTATATTTGTGTATGTGTGGATTCATGCTTCAGGGTTTCATAAGCAAAGGGAATAATTTAGGAATTCTAAAGACAATATAACACAATGCATTAGTGTTCACCTGCTCAGACCCCAGAGATCATAACCTTGTTCATTGGGATTCCATTGTTAGTTAATCAATCTCCCCCTGTCTTTTTCAATTAATGAAATAAGCCTCTTCCACAGTCTTTGCATACTTTAAAAAAATGTATTTAACAAAAATCCTTAGAAACATTCTATCAAGAATTGTCATTTAGATAATGACATTTGGAAAATCATGACTTTCAAAGGGTCTTTTGTACATGATTAGAGATGATGTCTTTGAAAGGACCAATTTGACTTTTCAAAGTGAGCTGATTGCTTATGAGCCCTGAACAAGGGCTAGGGAATTTCATTTTACTTAGCAAAGAGAATGTGGAAAATAGTAACACATGGGAAACAGCTTTCAGATACTATTAATGACCTGGTTTAAAATCCCTTAATAATTCAAGTAAAGAAACAATTGAATTATCACTTTCGACTCTTGCCTGTTTAGCTATTTTAAACAATATCATGGGAAATCCTTCTACCTTGGGATTGTTTAACAACCATTTACCTGTTTGGTGAATGAATTTGTTCATCTATGTATCACTCATTCATTCATTCAATCAATATTAAATGAGGGCTTAACTACATAATAGGACCTGTGCACAGTTTTTCAGACATATTGGAATGGCCTGTGATGCAGATGCTAGATTTAGTAGCATTTTCTCCAGGGCCTGTAACCTAGCCTGGGATTTTTCAAGTGCCAGAGCCAGTAAATTCAACTGTTCCCTATTCTTTGTGGCTGCAAAGAAATAGATACCTACTGATAACACTTCAGAAGAATAAGAAATCATGCTGTATTAACTTACCTATGATAAAAATGAAAGAATAAAAACAAATCCTATTTATATATCAGCTTATGGTTTCTAAAGTACTTTCATCACTACAACTCTGTGAGTTAGATAGCAGAAATTGTATTATTATCTTCAGCAGTACTTACAGCTGAATCATATGATTAATAACATAGAGCTGGAAATGAAAATCAGTTTTCTTCACTGACCAGTAACTTTTATTAGACTACACTGTGTCTCCTGAGATCCCTTGATTTAGATAAGTTAATGCATATATTGAAATAAAAGATGAGCTAGGACTTTTGAGACATGAGACAACAAAGATGAAGGACTAGATATTTTTTCAGGACACCGCCCCCCCCAAAAAAAAACCTCTCCAAAATAAGAATTATCTATATGTGCCATATAAAGCATGCACCAAACAAAGCAATTTCTGCTCTCTCCACAATCTAGAACACAAAGAATCCAAATAAGGTAAAAACTCCGTAAACCAAAAATGTAGGGCATAGTTCCAAATTGTTATCCAGAATGGTTGGACAAGTTCACAATTTTCTCAGTTCATCAGCACACTTATTTTCCTACATCCCCTCCAGCATTTTTCATTTCTGATAGGTGTGAGATGTTATCTCTAAGTTGTTTTAATTTGTACTCCTTTAATCTATAGTGATTTAGAGCATTTTCATGACTATAGATAGCTTTAATTTCTTTTTCTGAATGCTACATATATTATGTATGTATATATTTATATACATACACATTATGTGTGTATATGTATTTATATTCATGTGTGTGTGTGTGTGTGTGTGTGTGTGTGTGTGTGTATAACCCTTTATCAACTTGGAAGAACTTAATGATTAGTTGACAAGTATAAATGCAGGAATGAAATAAAATTTGAGTAATTCCCAAACCATTAACCAGTCTGTCAAGTGAAATTGTACTTAAGGGAATTCTATATACGTTTTTGTAAAAAATACATAAAATAAATAATTTATGATCTGTGTAAAAAACAATAAGGTACTTTTGGTTGTTGTTTGTTTTTTCATACCTACTTTAAAAATTATAGTGGTGTTTGCAATCAAATTTATCTAATTCATAAAAAATAAGCAAAGTTGAGAAAATATGGGATTGTAATAAGGGAGATCAAATTGAGACACTTTATATTTATTTTTTAAAATTATGGAAATTAAATGAAGCCAAGAAAAATGCCCCCCCATGTCATTGTGAGTGGAGCAAGTTTCTGTGGCTCTAGTATAAAATGAATTTTCCATAAAACTCAAGGAACAAACTATCATAAAACTTAATGTCGAATATGATCATTATAGAATTTTCAAGATTTCCCTAATCCCTTAGATAGCCAAAAATCAGATGTAGATGTTTTTATTACATGCAATGTTTAATGGAAAACAGTTCTAAATAAATCAAACACTGGCTGGAGAGCATCAGGCGAAATCTAACTTTAATCTAAAAAAAAGACAAAAATGTTGAAATTACAAAACTCAGTCCAGAGTTATCCTTCATCACCAGCTTACCACAGGTCACATTTGAACTGAGTTGGTTATTTGGGCAAAACATATAAGGGAGATCACGTTTAGTGCCAACAGCTGGCACTGATGTCTATAGCAAACAACATTCTAACTTGCCTTTCTCATCTTGGTTGTAAACAATCATCTTTGGAAAGTAAAGGAATACTATGTTTGAAAAAGTTTTCTGAGATAGAAGATAAAGAAAAGAAATAAGCCATTTGAACAAAGCAATAGCAAGATTATGGCAAATCAGGTTATCATCCTATCACCTCAGGAGTTCCTAGTCATTTACACCCAAGTAGAAATTAGTTTACCAGATACTTGTCTGAGAATATATTTTAAGAGGAAAGAGATGAAAAGACCATAATAGAATTTTAAAGCTAGAAGGAAACAAAGCCAGGAGTATGCTAAAGCCAACTCAGATTGACTTGTAAGAGGCCATTATTAAATGTTCATTGTCAGTATTTACACTAAGGAAACTGGTGAATGCTACAAATCAAGGTTGGATTCATTGTTTGTTGTCTTTCTAGACTTAATAAAATGATAGAGAAAACATGAATAATGCAGGTTAAGTTTAAAACTGTGCCATAGATAACTTTTTTTCAGAGAGCCAAATGTTACACAATTACCAGCACAGAGGTGATATTGTCCAAGTATCTTATTTTACAGGAAAGAAAACAAGTGGATAAAAATTAAAATCACTCAAAAGAATCCAAACTAGAATCGAATTTTGTGATGTACCTTCTGCCACACCATGCTGGTTTTCCTGTACATTATGCATTCCTGTACATTACCTATACAATGGAAGAAAGATATTAATAAAGATGGGAAAGGGTAGAAAAGAGGGTAGATTGATGTACCAAAGACAAGATTCCATTTGGTCTCGTATTTCTTCTTGTTCAAAATTATTTACACTCGTGAAGAAATCCAATCATTTTTAATATGAGCATTAATTAATAGAAAAGTTGAACTAGTTAACTATTTTTAAAAACTGATCTTATTGCAATTCACATACCAAAATATGTATTTCCTTAACACAGTACAATGAAAAAGATGATCAAATGTAAAACTGCAAATCTACTGTGTACAATTTGCTTTTCCTTCCAAAGTATACAACAAAGTTATCACATAAATTTCTTTTTTTTCTTCACTCCTCTCCTCCCTCACCCTAGAGAAAGGCCTCATATCTAAGGTGATATTTGAAATGAGTCCTGCTGGGGACTATGGGCTCTAGGAGTTAAAAGTGAGGACATAGTGGAGGCCACATGTATGGAACAAGCAAAACAAATAGCAAAAGTATGTAGTTTTGTGTCAGAGGAACAGAAAGAATGTTCTTTTGACTAGACTCTAGAATGTATGTAGCGGAGCATGTGTAACAAGGTGAGGTTGGGGCGAGGTAGGAAATGACTTTAAATTCTGACTAGAGGTCATATCTGACCCTAGAGGTAACAGCAAGTCACTGGAGTTTATTGAAAAAGGTTAGACCTATGTGTTAAGAAAATCACTTGTCGTAGGTGCATGAGAGGTTACATTAGTAACTTACTGGACAAATTATCTTTCCAGGAACACTGTTATTCCAATTGCAAATTATACCTAGTGATAGGAGAGGTCACCAGTTTCATGGGTTTGTTTATTTGTGAAAGCTAAACCTCTATACTGAAATAAATCTGTACTGAACCTCTGTACTGAAATAAATAAAGGATATGTTGTTATGTTATCTATTATTTCCTATTTATCATGCAGATTAGAAAGGTGAGCTATGCTTTAAGAGCTAAATATGAATGCTATCATGATCCTGTTCATAACTTAATGATGCCTTTGAGGAATTGGGTTAAGTTTTAAGCAACATTTCTTAAAACCACTAAACTATAACATGTCAAATGTGGTAGATGAAAACATTAATATGTTAATGTATGTTTTTCTGTATTGTCTTTGCAAAAATAAGCAAATCCAAATCGGTAATCTGAGAAAGATAAATTAATATCAATATAATGACTACACATATTAAGAAACTGACTTTTTGCCTATTAAGTTCACAAAGTGTACATTATTCTATATTACCTCGTGGTCAAGAGTTGTTGTGTGACACAAATAGATAGACAGCAAGATAGACAGATACATGTGCACATATAATATACATATATATGATATATACACATATATCTGTGTATTTAATATAATGCATATTAATGTGTGTATGCATATATATGTATATATGTGTTTATGTTTATATAGGGAGAGAGAGAGAGAGAGAGAGAGAGAGAGAGAGAGAGAGAGAGGTAGACAGAGGAGGACAGAAAAGGACTTTTCCTGTTAGTAATTCTTTGTAACAAAGAGAAAAAAGATCAGTAATGTCATGCAACATATCAACTGCTCACATTACATACAACTTTCCGTATTCAAAGTTACCTACTCTAAAGAAAGGAAGATGTATTTGTTCAATGCTTCCATAAGAATCATTATAATTGCAGCATTCAGATCATTGATATTGTTTTATTATTCCCATCAGCCACTTTCTTTACTCTTATTCATGAACTGTTGAATGAAGCTGGTGCTTCAAAACTATGCTGACTAAATCTACCACAAGTTTATACTATATAGTCTTTTCTTTCTTTCTTTTTTTCTTATGGGCTTAATAATCATCAGCAAAGAAATATATAGGAACAAGAATACAATAGAGGATTGTATATGGAACCATAAATTTCTGTTACATAGGTTAAGTCAACATAGTAACTCTCCCAAACTTATTTGGCTTACCACTCCCTTTAAAAAAAAATTACTTAGCACTCCTACCCCATAAATTGAAATTTTAAAAACTTATTTACTATTAATTTACAACATTTAGTTCTACATGTTTTTGAGTTCCAAATTTTCTCCCCCCTCCCATGGCAGCATGCAATCCAATATAGGTTCTACAGATACCTTCACATTAAACATTAGTCAAGTTGTAAAGAAGAATTAAAACCAATGGAATGAATAAAGAGGAAGAAGAAACAAAATAAAATGAAAGAGAGAGCAAGTAGCTTGCTTCAATCTGCATTAAGGCTCCATAATTCTCTCTGGACGTAGATAGCCTTTCCCATCATGAGTCCTTTGGAGTTGTCTTATAACCTTGCATTGCTGAGCGTAGCCCAGTTGATCAAAGTCAGGCATCACAGATTTAATATGTCTATAATTGTGTACAATATTCTCTTGGTTCTGCTTCCCTCACTCAGCATCAGTTTATATCAGTCTCTCCAGGTTATTATGATGTCCATCTGGTCCTCATTTCTTATAGCACAATGGCGTTCTGTTACATTCATATACCACAACTTGTTCAGCCATTTAATTAATGGGCAACCCCCTTGATTTCCAATTCTTTGCCACCAGAAAAAGAGCTGCTATAAATTTTTTTTATATGCTGTTCCTCCTCCCACTTGTATGATGTCTTCGGGATATAGCCCTAGAAGTGGTATTGCTGGGTCAAAGGGTATGAACATTTTGTAGCCCTTTAGGCATAGTTCTAAATTGCTCTCCAGAATGGTTGGATCAGTTCACAACTCCACCAACAATGTATTAGTGTTCCAATTTTCCCATATCTTCTCCAGCATTTATCATATTCTTGTTTTGTCATGTTAGCCAATCTGACCAGTGAGATGTGGTACCTCAGAGTTGTTTTCATTTGCACTTCTCTAATCAATACTGATTTAGAGCATTTTTCATATGCTTATAGATATCTTTATTTATTCCTCTGAAAACTGCCTGTTCATATTCTTTGACCATTTATCAGTTGGGGAATATACCATATAATCTTGAGTAGGCCTTCACTGGGACAAAGCAGTCTTTTTATTTCTCCCTAATTGATTCACTATCCCACTCACTATAGTGACAAATGATTTCTCTCTCCTTCAACCTGTCATGTCTCCACTCCCAAACTGGCTTAGCTAAACTTTCCTAAAATTTCATAAGAAAAAATTGAAGCCTTTTGCCCAGAGCTTCCTTTTCTTCTTTCCTCCTCATCTCACATCATTCATATGCCTCCCCACTGTCTCCTATTTTACCCTTCTCTCATGTCCTTCTGGTCATTCTTTTTTGCCAAGACAAACCCCTCTATGTGCACAAGTCACTCATTTCATCCCATCTTCTCCAGCAGATTGTCACCTCTATCATCCCCACTCTCTCACTAATCTTCAATCTCTTCTTTCTTCTGGCTGCTTTGCTGCTACTTACAAAAAAGGCCATCTCTCCCCTATCCTAAAAAAAGCACTTTTTACTTGTCCATCTAAGCTAGCTATCATCTCTTGTGTCACCTCCATTTTGTGACTTGACTTCTTGAGAAGGCAATCTACAATAGCTACCTCCATTTGCTTTCCTCTAACTTTCTGGAACACTCTACAATCTAGCTTCTTGATCTCTCTCTACTGAAGCTGCTCTTTCTAAATTTACCAATGATCTCTCAATTGGCAAATTTAATAGTTTTTTTTTTTCATTCCTTATCCTTCTTGACCTCTATGCTGCCTTTGACACTGTCCATCCTCTTCTCCTCGATATTCTCTTGTCTCTAGGTTTTCATGGCACTATTCTTTCCTGGCTTTCTTCCTACTTGTCTGACCACTCCTTCCCAATCTTATTTGCTGGTACTTGCTAACCATAGGTGTCTCCTACAGGCCATGTTCTGTTCTTATGCTATACTATGTCACTTAGTTATCTTGACAGATACCATGAGTTCAATTATCATCTCTATGAAGACGTCTTCAGATCAATTTATCAAGCCCTAACCTTTTACTGACTTCCAATCTCATAGCTCTGTCAACTCAAACCAGAATGCCCAAAACTGATCTCTACTGTCAAACCTTCACTTCTTTATGGCTTCCCTATGATTGTCAAAGGCACCACCATCATTTCAATCACCCAGACTTACAACCTAGGTATCATCCTAGACTGTTCAAACTCCTTCATTACCCTCTCCCCCAATTAGTTTTGCCAAGTCATCTCAATTCTATCTTGGAAACATCTTTCGTATACTTCCTCTTCTCTCCTCTGATTCTGAAATGAATTTGAAGGTATGAGCTCTCAGGCAAAAATCAAGTCCTAAGTCAGAGAGATCACTAACAAAAATTCAGACTTTGGTGATGAGGAAATAGAATTTTGGATAAGACAATTAAGCATGAAGCTATCAGTTGTCAATGGCTATGACTCTGTATTCCAAATAGCTTAGCCTGTAGTAAGAATCTCTTTCAAGAAATGAAAACTCATAGTGGTCAAGAATCAGAGAAACAGAAATAGAAAACCCTCAGAAAGTCTGTTTCCTGAGGAAGGGGTATTTCTCCTCATCATTCTGACAGCTAGGTACATTGTGACATGTGATTTCTCAAAGATTTGTCCTTAGAGCTTTATCCTAAAGAAGCATGATGGAACCAACTCACATCCCTGAGAGGAATAGCCAGCACTTGAGCTGGAGCCACATGCTCAAAGCAGAGGGAATCTTCTTAGCCCTGAGCATAGTGGAGCTGTCTGTGGTTGTAAATGGCAATAACCATGAAACCAGTGCAGTAATACCGAGCAACAGTCAAATGAGACCAGTAACAGAAGTGTTCATGTGAGACAAAGGAGCAGTGCCAAATCACCAGAAGATAGCAGTGATGTTGTAGTATTGAAGAAATAAGTTAATCCCTCCCTGTGTGTACTCTAGTTTTATGTGTGGGTATGCCACTCCATACATGTTCACTGGCCACATGAAGTCACTATATATACACATCTCCATGTTCATTATTTGTGTTCACTTTTTTCTACTGATGGTAGTTGGATTTGTAGGAGTATGGGCTCCAAATCAAGTTTATGAGGGGAAAGTTTTGTTGCTTCTTTGCTTACCAGGCTATGTCATTAAATGTCCTTGTGTTAAATTAATGGAGTCCTTGAAAAAATCAGTGGGTGTTCATAAGCTAGAATTCTGAATGGACATAAACTCACATAACACTTTTAACTTGGGGTAACCACCATGCAAATTATGAGAGGATCATCCCAAATGATTATTACCTTTGTACAGACCAGAATCTATAAAGAGCTAGGGTTCTTAAATTTTTCTGTGAGATAGATCCTTCTGAAGTGTAATGAAGTCTTGGAATAATATTTAAATGTATAAAATAATACACATATCAGCACAAAAAAACCCAATTATATATTTTTAAAAGATTATGTAATCTATTTTCCCCTTTGAGATTTACAGGTCTGAAATCTTACTATACAGAATTTCTGATCAAGGAAGTTCTGAACATCACACCTTAAAAGGGAAAATAGCAAACAACAGTGAGTCTAATGGAGGTGATAAGGGCAGAGGAGGGTGTATCAACAATGCAGAATTCACCATGCCTACAGTAACTATAAATATGCTGATATGGTTATTAATCACAAAATGTAATAGGCTCTCTACATGGGAAATATAGCTAGAACATTTATTCAAATACCAGAAAACTGAGTCCCAAAATCAGAAAGTCAAAGCCATCACAGTAGTTATGAAGTTGGCACTTGTGGTTAATGTAATAAAAACCCACATTCTCAAGCCTTCAAAACAGTACAGACTACCTCAGGCAAAGATCCTCCTCTCCTTACTCACAGCAACTGCTCAGCGTCCAGGCAGCTTGCTCCCAGCAGGTCTGGCCCCCCACAGTTCCCGCTCCTGGCAGTCCTCAGCAGGAGTCTTTAGCAGAGATTCTGGCTGGCTCAGAAAAAGGAGTTCACGCTGCAACTGCTGCTTCCAGTCACCACCGCAGAAACTCTAGCTTGGCTCTGGCTTTTTCTTGCTCCACTCCTTCTTGCTATATCAGCAAGTTCAAGGGGCATGGAAGATCTTCAAATCCCGTTACCATTACAGAGGGTCTGGAAAATCCAGGAACAATGGAAGGAACTGGAAGTGTAACATCTGCCAGAGTAAGAAATGGTAATAAAGGTAGGGTTGAGACACAATTACTGTCCCTTTTACACTAGTGTTTCACTTCCATGATTAAAAAAAAAAAAATCTGATACTCCTACCTGGTCATGATCTGCTATTATTACATCTTTTCCTGCATCTTACCCCTCTCAAACCTATTTTTCACTCTCATCTTAACCTCTAATCACTTTACCGCTCACCATTTTCTCAGGCAATTATGCCCCCAACTTCATTTTTCTTCCTTACTTTATAACCAATTCAACTCCAAACTATCCTCTGCTGTCAATCTGTTATTCCTTTGGATAAACACTATTCATGCCTTGCCAAAACCCAACCCTGGATCATTCCAACCATTTGTCTCCTACATTCTTACCCAGGGGTTGCTGAATGGCAATGGAGAAAGTCATACAACTATCCCAAGGTAGCTGGCCATTGTTAAGTTGGATCTTATGAGTTGCTCCTTGGGTACATCCTCCATCCCACTCATGTACTTTGACAGAAAATTCTATTTTATGATCCTAAAGAGTCCCTCAAATCAAACTTTTCTCATTCTATGGGAAACATTTAAAGAAAGTTAACGAAAGTTATTCCTACCTATTAACAAAAGTTATTCCTATCTAGAGTAACTTGAAGTATCTTAGAATTCTCTGACGCCATCTCTGTCAATGGGATATTGTATGTTCTGTCTCTAGTATGCCCAGATTCATCCTGTATAAATGCCTTATTAGAGCCCTTAATGCATATAAAAACCCTGACTCTGAAGTTTCTTGGTTTTTATCTCCTGTGAATTTCTGTGAGTTTCTGCTTCCTTTTCTTTTATTCTTTATTGCTACCCTTTAAAGCTTCTAATTTGGTATGTGTATATGTAGAAAGATAGACAGATAGATAGATAGACAGACAGACAGACAGACAGACAGATAGATAGATAGATAGATAGACAGACAGACAGACAGACAGAGAGATAGATAGATAGATAGATAGACAGACAGACAGACAGACAGACAGATAGATAGATAGATAGATAGATAGACAGACAGACAGACAGATAGATAGATAGATAGATCATCACATGTATATATGCATATGTACATAGGTACAGTGTTTCATTGTGGCAGTTTCTTCCCAGTATTTCTTCAGAAATATGTTTTTATGAATCTCAAATCCTAAAGAAAAATCAGTCAAGAAACTGGAAAAAGATATTATGATGTACGTGAATGGATTAAAGATTAGCAATCCACACAGAGACATTATTGGTTTGAAGGAATCCACTGACATAAAGTCAAAAGCAAGAGCAAGAAATGCTGACACGTGAAGGCCACATTACAAGGAAATGAGATAAGAGCTTGTAGGAGGAAAGAAGTGGCCATGATCTAATCAGTCACCCTTGCTTGTAACTGTCATCATGTGTCATCATCTTGGCCCTGTCTCCTGCACATGTTGAGTCATTCTTACAAATAAAATAAGTGCTAATGAGTTTACTTACATACTATGCTTTGGTCAAACACTATGAGTGGCGTTCCAAGAAATAACAAGCTTGGAAGCAAGATAAGTCATTAAAGTGGCCATTTTAGAGCCTGATTCTATGTGGTGCTATTAATCTTGCAAGGAGATCGGAATGTTACGGTATTTCACGCTGCCCCCATAACATTTGCTAACATTGTCCAGTGTTTCAATATTTCCTATAAACCGCAGCTCTTTATAAATCCTACTAAACTTAATATTTCCATTTATTGAACAATTCCTAATTTCAACTCTTCTCTGATCCCCTAAATCTAATTTCCAAATTTTATAATCTTTCCCTGCATCTTTTGCATCCATCCCCTTCTCTCCCTTCACTTAGCTACTATCTTAGTTTAAATACTCATCACTTCTCCTCTAGACTATTAAATGACCTGCTAATTGATTTTCCTGTTTCACCCTAAAACACACACACTCCAATTTAAGGGGTGTTATGGTAATTACACTTAATTGTGAAGTTCTTTAAAGAATAGTTCACTTCAGTCATTGACATTCCTGCCAACTAATTCTACTTGTTCTTGTTTCCTTCTCTTTTAGAAGAAATTCTGGCTCTTGTGCCACTTATGATCAATAACTTAGTTGAGTGTTGTGAAAAAGAAAATTTACGTTCATTTACTTCCATAGCAGCTATGTTAGATACATCTTCTTTCTTCTACTTACTCATTTCTTTCAAAAAGAGCCTATTCCCTTTCCAGCTATAACTACTTAAAGATGCTGTACTGTATCAGCACCTAAGGAATTTTTAGGGTAATTTAGGACATTAATGCCTGAGAAACTGGGTGTATAGTAGATAGAGTACCAGGCCTAGAGTCACAAAGACTCATCTTCCTGAGTTCAAATCTGGCCCCAGACATTTACTAGCTGCATGAACTTAGGTGAGTCATTTAACCCCGTTTGCCTCAGTTTCATCATCTGTAAAATCAAACTGGAAGGAAATGACAAATCATTCCAGTATCCACACCAAGATAATTCCAAATGGGGTCACAAATAGTCAAACATGAATAAAAATGACTGAACAATAGCAATGCCTGAAAAAGAGGTGAATCTACTTCCTTTAACCAAAGAACATGGGGACAGAGACTTCCTTCCAGTGAAGGATCAGAATCTTTTATTCACTCCTGCTAATCCATTCTTATTTCCTCTTGATGTCACATGTATCACTAGAGTAAATGGGGCATGTTCAAAGATATAGGGAATTCCCACATAAGCAAACTCTACCAGTGTAAATCACTATTATCTCTACAACTTAGAGTCATTGAGAGTTACCTAAAGCACAGAAAAGCTGAATGTCTTACTCAGGCTTATGCATCCAATTTATGAACCAGGGAAGACCCAGATCTACTTGACTATAAGGACAGTTCTCTATCCCCTATATCAGGGGTGTGGAACCTGCAGCCTAGAAGCCACATGTAGCTTTCTAGATTGTTGGGTGAGCCTTTTGACTGAGTCCAAGTTTTACAGAACAAGTCCTTTTGTTAAGAGGATTTGTTCTGTGAAGTTAGGACTCAAAAGGCTGCACTTGAGGACCTAGAGGGCCACATATGGCCTTGAGGCTATAGGTTCCCCACCCCTGCTCTGTACCATACAGCTTCTAAGGGCTTGGAAAATAAGAAATAGTATTTCCAAGACAAACTTCCTTAACTGCACCAATAGAATTTGCTAAATTCCTCACTAAAAACTCAGAGAAAGATGAGCTTATGGCAAGACTTCATTTGCAGTTCACTAATTTGGAGCTTTGATCACTCTTATATTAACTGAACTTGAGTTTAATCTGGGTATTTTCTGTGTTCAATAACTTAATATCATAAACCACATTGCAAAGGGACTTTAAAATTACTAAAGGGGCTCTTTCATTCATTTTATGCAATTGACTTGTTAATTACAAATCCTTGTTATCTTCTTATTATTATAATTTCTGGCTCCCTATGGATCTCTATTAGGCAATCTAGTGCTAGCTGGGTTCAAGTAATTTTCCATGCTTCTGCAATGGGGATCTTTATACCACCACCATCCCCATTGAATATAGACACTTGGAACTCAGAAGGTACCTTGACCTTTCCGATGGGTGAGGTGGGCCCCTTGCTATAGTACATGTGTAGACAGAGTCTTATCATTCTGCCCCTGTGGTTGGCTTATCTCCCCATAACTTGACACCTTATTAAAGATAATTAGTTCATCAGTAAAAAATCTACCAATTGATTATAAATTGAAAGGCGAAAGAACTTCTACTGTAATGCTCTCTCTCTTCCTATCTTCTGAATATGTTCATAGTATTGAAACTCACCCTTGGGCTTCCATTGGTGGGGTAGACAGTATCAGGGAATATTTCATTATTCTCACTAGCAACTAAGAAGGGTGCTCACTCATGGAAGCAATAACATGTTGCTGTCAACACAAACTTGAGATTGGACCTGCTATCTTTGGCTGTCTCTTCTATTTGAGATGATCACAAGATTGGTGACAACTTGGTGAGCTGGAAATTTTTAGGAGCTCGTTGGTCTATCAGAGATTCCCAAACTTATTTGGCCTACTGATCCCTTTTTTAAAAAAAATTACTCAGTGCCCCCCTCCCCACTAAAAATCTGCTTTCTTTAACCCTTTAATGCTTTAAAAAAAATTGCAACATTTCAAAGTACTATTGCCCTGCCCCCAGATCATCCCAGTGCCACCCAGGAGGCAATATTGCTCATTTTGGGAACCTGTGGGAGAGGCTAGTTGCTCAGCAAGGAAGATGACCACTTCCAGTACGATGAGCCCAAACTGTGCCCTGGCTTTCCAGAGTATAGAACCTTGAATGAGTTTCTGAAATAGTAAAGAATTGAGGTGAAGGTGAAAATGCCTTTTTGGTAATTCTGCAATATTTTTTATAATATATTAATCTTCAAACTCCTGGGAAGCTATAATAGGAGTAGTGGCTTATTGTGTCATTTCTTCTTGTCAATGTATACTTTGAAGTCTTTTGTATTTTAAGCATATTTTTCTGGGGACTATTCCTGATCTGTTTTACACATTAAATATCATTCTAGAAGAGACCTTTTAAAATCCCTTTTAGGGGCATTCTAAACATGAGCAAAATTGAAGATTTAAGAAAACGATTCTTAAAGCTTTATTATTTTTTTTTTTGTAATGGACCTTTTTATAGGTAGAGGTAAGCCTGCCTATGGACACCTTCTTCAGTAATGGTTTTACTTGCATAAAATAAATAGGATAAAAAAGGAAATAAATTATACTGAAGTACAGTTATCATTTTTTAACATTCACAGATTCCCCTACTTTATGACGTTTTCCCTGGGACTCCAGGATGGGGATGTAATAAGCCAGAGGATGCTTAAAGATCCCAATCATTCTTTGCAGTTAGGCCCCTCCAGGACATAAACTCTCTGCCTGTGTGAGTCCAGGCCTCATGTCTTCTACAACTCACATGCATTCTTATTATCTCATACTGGCCTTCCCTCATCATTTGGAATCTGTGAGATGACCCTTTATAATTACTTTTAGATCCATAAAGTTACTTCTTTTGGGTACTAAATCATTTTTTTTCAAGTCTCGACCATGCAGGCTTCACAGGTGCTACACATTCCCTCACTGAGGGCACTGAGTGAATTTCCAAGGGCAGCTTTTGGTCTAAATAGAAGAGACTGGCTATTGTACTTGTTTACAGTCATTATATTACAGAAATGCGATAAGTAACACTTAACGTTCTACTGTTATGAACCTTTGTCTGCCTTCCAGGGCATCATTGGACCCTGCAGAAAGATCACATGACCATGAGAGCTTCCTCGCTAGGATGGACTTGTCGAGCATTTGACAAATTAGTGAGCTGCCAAGTTAAAAGTGCTACAGTGGCCTGCTCAGTCAATACAGAAGAAAAAGGAGACAAAGGAACATATCTCCCAACTATTTCTTCCCTCACCATTTGCCACTGTGTGCAAGAGGCAGCCCTTAGTCACTTAAGGCTGTCATGATGAGGCAGATACTCATGGTGTTTGACTTTATTATAGTCAAGCCAAATCAAATGCAGAGGCACTGCTTCCTCGGATGTCTATATTTCACTTAAACTGGGATAAAGCAAAGAAACTGGAATATTGTCTCATCATGCATTCTAAATCAGCCAGGGTAGAAAATAATGGGGAGTTAATCAGATCACTGAAACTCTAATTCACTTGGCATTGATCGGGCAAATTCCTAATGGGACAGCAGACCAATTTCAAATTACAGTAAGCTGACTTGTCCTGGAATACCAATGACCATGCTCAAGGATGAGCTCAAGCAGATTATGAGCTCTGCTCTCATGATGGGACGCTTGAATTATAATGTATGAATGTATAATATGATGCAGCAGTTTAGCTAATTAATAGGGAATTGATGAAAGGGGGCAGTTTTGAAAGCAGCCATATCACTTGAATAAACATGGGACAAGAGGCCCCATGGGAACAGGTAGTCAAGTCTTTAGAAGGGAAAGTATGCAGCATAAGCTAATGGAAAGTAATGCAATTAAACCAGGCTTTTAATTATATTAATCTGTGACTTCATGGTAGCTTAATGTATGCAGAATTGACTCTATGAGTACAAAATTTTCTAGGCATTCCATAGCCATATTAAAATATCAAGTTCAGAAAAAATAGAATGAGGAATTTATTTTTATTCCAAATACCTAAAGCTTTTTAGAAATAAATTACTCAATATAAAACTGTGTGGTGTGGTGTGGTGTGGGTGTGTATGTATAGAAAGGGAGAGAATAAAGGAGGGATCAGAGAAGACAGGAGGGAGGAGAGAAGACAGGAGGGACGGGAGAGGGGAAGAAAGAATCAGAGTATGTCTAGTAGAGTGTGCATTCTAAGACAGTAAGCAATAGGAGAATGAATAATGTCCGAAGGTAAAAGAGGCATCCAGAATAAAATAGGAACTATATCTTTCAAGGCCAGTAAGTCAATTAACGAGATGTTTCTAATCAGTTACTATGTGCTAGACACTTTTGCTGAATGCCAGAGATGAAAGAAAAGGAAAAGAATTGTTCCTGCCTTCAGGGAGCTCATATATTAGAGGAGGAAATAATATCTAACTGAACAGTTAAGTACAATATATAGATATAGATATAGATACACAGATTTATAAAAAATGGGTACATACATATATTTACATATGCAAATATTCACTTTTCCATTGAGGTAGGAGTGGTCAGAGACAAAGTATATTAGTAGTGAGGCATAAGAAACACATGAGCAAGGCACATTTCCTTTCCTCTCTTCACTGCTGTACTCTGGGAAAAGCATTTCCTTTAATGATAAAAAAAATTGATTCTCATATACAGACATGGATCCTCAATCTACCAAACAATAAACATTTATTTAAAGCTTAATCATATTTCAGGTTTTATACTATGGGGAAACAAAGACAAAAACGGCATAAGCCCTGTCCTCAATGAGTTTCCATTCTAATGGTTCATACAACGTGTACCTATATATGTGTATATATAATTCAAGTTACCATGAGTGTTACCATGAAGCTGTTTGCCTGAGGAAGACCTCTCCTTTCCCTTCTAGGAATAGAAGGCAAGGTACTACAAATTCCCCTTAGATCATTCCTATTCATACCCATAGGGCTTGGCTTTGAGTGACATGTTCTTCCCTTCTACCCTCATGAAGTAGATTGCCAAGTCAACACTTAAAGCTGGTCCAGCCTATTTCAGATAAAGAGATTAATTCACACTTTTAACTCAGAGATGAGCCTGCCTGAATTCACAGGGTTCTTTTCTCTGTTAAGGTAGAGAGCTTACACATATAAATTATTCAAAACAAAAACAAAAAATCATCTACTTAGCTCTGAGCCCCCCAGTCCACCTCCCAGCTGATAATTCTGGTATTTGGCTAGAGATTGGAATTTCTGGCCTGTTCAAATTCATGTGTATTCTCTTCCTGCCATTTTCCCCACGTACATACTTTTTCTACAATAACACTCAGAAAACAATTAAGAGAGGATCTTTAGCAAAAGCAAGTCAATTTTGAAATACTATTGAAACAGCGTGTAAGAGGCAGGGCAAAAATCAGGAAGCAGTACAGTGAGCTCATTTCTCTAAAACATCCTCCAAACCAGACAGAATCTTCACAGGAAATCCAAGAAAAAATCACAGTGAATGTTTCCCAACCCAGATCAACATAGGGAAAAAGAGACACCTGTGGACACTGAGGATGGTTTTCAGTCAGGAAAATATTGTACAGAACACTTCAGCACCTAGAGAAAGGTTGTGTACCAGGACAAGAGGGAGTTCCACACCCATATCATGGAGCTATGATGGGGACAGGTACCATCTGACAGTTTTGTAATCTAGTATTGTAGTGTATAAAATTCCAAGAGATAAAGTTTCAGGTAATAAAAATCAATTTATTAATTAGGCTGGTCTCTAGTCATCTTGATGAATATCTCGTCACTTGAGCCAGATGGCTCTGGAGGAGAAAGTGAGGTTAGTAACCTTGCATAGCCTTCAGTCACTCAAATCAAAGTCAACTGCAAGTCATGTCATCATTTCCCTGATGCCGTAGTCCTATTAAAAATGAAGGACAAATACAACAACAGCCTGGTCAGTCTCTGTAACTAAAGACCCTAAGAGAGAGCTCCATACCAATTTAAATTCAAGTCTGTCATCCTGATGGCAAATTAGTAGGAACTCCCCTAACACAGGAAACACACCCCTGGTTAGTGGATATTAAATAAAGAAGTGGGCTAAGAGCTCTTAACTCCTCCTGATTACTCATTTTGTGGGTAGAGGGGGATTAGCTGAAAAATGAGTCTTGGTCATGAGTTTTGAGCCACTCCCCTTGAGGAATCTAAGCACCTCAATGGATTCTTTCTGTTTGTTTTTTTTAATTTCTTCTTCATGAGCCAGGATGTCACATACTCTAATGAAGGGACCAAGGTCACATGAATAGCTCTCGATAACTCTTGATAGGGAGAACCAGATCACTTTAGCTTTTGTTTATGGGATAACCAGAGAATTTCAGACTAGGCCCTGAAAGGGGCTGGTATGTGACTACACTCCTCAGCTAGTTTCTGGAAATGATTTTTCTATGTGAGCTAACACTAACAAGTAGGAATTTTAAACAGAGAAGGGGATGTTACAAATTAAAATAAATAATCAAATGATACAGCATTAAAATTAATTTTCCTCATTACCTAGTTTCGTGTCAAGATCTAGGATGGACCAAGGAGGGAACCTATGCACAAAGGTGATACTTTTGGGTAAGGAACAGTGACAATGCCTGGGGCAGAGAGGAACAAGTTGAAAGTCAAGTAGCACCTTAAGACTTAGGCCAGAACCCAGAAACAAAGCAAGGTTTCAGTTCCAACTACTAGCCCAATTGTAAGCCTGCAGAGCAACAACCAGGGCATGAATTCTAAATCAAGCGGGAGATTATTCTGTTGCTCTGAACTACTAGAACTTCCTAACTGGATGATCATGGCTGAGTTCAGCAGCAGTCTATAACAATTGGAGGAAGTCCTCAAGACTCTTGTTCAGACCCAAACCCAGGTCAGGAACTTGGAAGAACTTAGACCATAGGGACATCAAGGAGACTTCACCCTGAATCATACTACTCTGAGAGCAATGAAAGATTGCAAGACTAGAACCTAAACTGTTCCCAACATCCTAGAATACCACAATATTGATTACCCTCAAGAAAGTATCAAGAGGACGTGCCTAGACCTTCCCTTCAGAAGTGTTTTGAGACCAGCTCTAACATCAAGTCCAAAGTAGCCTGGAAGAATTAGAAAACAAACCGACAAAAAAGAATCCCACCATAAAATGTTATCATGGTGACAGGGACAAAAACCAAAAGCTAAAAGAAAAAAATGACTCCAAAAAGGCCTACAAAGGAAGCCTCCAAGAAAAACACAGTTTAGGTATAAATTCAACCAGAATCCCTAGAAGAGATGAAGAGAGAGTAATAAACACTTTAAAATTGTTTTTCCAGCAAAATGAAAATACAAGAGGAAAACATTGGAAATGGAATAAGAACATTGGAAAAGGAATTAATAGCTTATCACAAGAAGCACAAAATTTCACTAAAGCAACATGCTCCTTGAACATCAGAATGGACCAAATAGAAGGCAATGCCTATGTGAGACAATGAGAAAAATTAAAATTAAAAAAAAGTCTGAAAAAATTACAAGAAATTTACAGCATCTCATACTAAAAGGGGCATCTAGGTGACACAGTAGATAGAGTGCTGGGCCAGAGTGAGGAAAACGCATCTCTGTGAGTTCAAATCTGGCCTCAAATGCTTACTAGCTGTGTGACCTTGGGCAAGTCACTTCATCCTGTTTGCCTCAGTTCCTCATCCTTAAAAAATTAGCTAGAGAAGTAAATGGAAAAACCAAACAGTATCTTTGCCAGCAAAGTGGTGCAGTGGATAGAGCACTAGTTAAATTCAGAAAGACTTGAATTCAAATCTAGCATCAGACACTTAACTAGATATGTATTCCTGGGCAGTCACTTAACCTTATTTGTCTCGGTTTCCTTATCTTTAAAATGAACTGGAGAAGGAAATGGCAAACTGCTCTAGTATCTCTGCCAAGAAAACCCCAAATGGGTTCACAAAGAGTTGGACATGACTGGAAATAACTCAACAACAACATTAATCAAGAGAACTGACCTGAAGAACAGTAGAAGGAGAAAACTAAAGAATCATTTGACTACCTGAAAGCTATGACCAAAAAAGAGTATAGATATTATATTTCAAAAAATGTTTTAAAAAAACTACTCAAATCTTTCACAACCTCTTAGTGAACATCTAAGAATCTCTTAGAACTTAGGCAAATTATAAAAAGAAAGAATCTCCTGGTTAGCTCCTGAAAGAAAATCCAATTTGAAAAGATTCAGGAACATTATAGTCAAAATCCAGAGCTCTTAGGTAAAAAAAATACTGCAAGTAGCTAGACAGGAAGAATTCAAGTACCAATGAGCCATAGCTAAGATTATACATGATTTAGAAGCCACCACTATAAAGGAGAAGAGAGCTTGGGGTATAACATTACAGAAAGGAAAATATATAGGCTTACAATCATGAATAACTTACTCATTGAAGATGAATATAATACTACAAAAGAAAAAATGCACCTTAAATGTAATCAAAGACTTCTAGGCATTCCTGGTAAAAAGATCAGTGCTACATAGAAACTGTGAAGTTCAAATACAGGTGCTAAGTGAAATAGAAAAAAAGATAAGCTTAAACAATCACAAGAGAAGCAATTATAAATTATTTTAAATTCAAGTATGGAGAGATGATACATGTATCCTTTCTGTGCCCTACCATCATCAGGTGTCAGAGGGAGTCTAAGTAGGCAATGCCAGGGAGTGGTTCCATTATATATTTATGATCATAAGAGAAAAATGGAAAGATAAAGAGGAATATATTGGATGTGGGAGAAGGGAAGGGAAGATTAGGGCTAATGATTGCACGTAATCAGGGTATACAAGTAGACATCTATACAAACATGGAAATTAAGGGAGGGACTAACACCAGAACCTCACTCTCATCTGAACTGGTCAAAAAAAGGAAGAACACACACACACACACACACACACACACACACACACACACACACTGTTGGATACAGACACAGATTTTACTCAACGGGAAATAGGAGGGAAAGAGGAGAAGAGAAAAAGAAGACCAAGAGGAAGGATAGACTTAATGGAAGGATTAGTCCCTAAACAAAACAAACTTTAACAAAGGATGATCAGCATAATGACAAACTATGATTCTAGAGTACTGATAATAAAACATACTACCCACTTCTTGATGGAGAGGTAAAAGCCTTGATTCAGAGACAATATCTATCGATCGATCGATCGATATAGATATAGATAGATATAGATATGTGTGTATGTATGTGTGTACATACATATGTATATAGACACTCGTGTGTATATTGTATATATACAGAGAGATAGATACATATACATGCACGTATATATACATACACATACACACATAAAATATACATACAAACACACATGCAGACATGGCCAATGCAGAAAGATAAAAGGCAATTTTATTTTTTCCAATTGAAAGATACATCATTTAAGTTTTAAAAAAATAGTAGTTGGTATTTTATTTGAGAAAAAATAAACACTTAGGGGAAATGGTGCTTTCTAGATATTGATCAAGCAAAGGAGTAAATATAGAGTGGAAAAATTCATCATGTTCCAGGATGTCCCAGGGAAGGCATAATTCATTCATCTCCCAGCTGGATTCTTTCCATAAGTATAGAGGAAAGTAAAGGAAGACTTTATGCAGTGCTTATGGTCAGTCCCCATCCAAAGAAATCATTCCCCATTGCTGCTTCTACTGCCACTGTTGTGCAGCTCCTACTATACATGTCTCTTATGGACTAGTTGGGTGTCTTGGGTAAACATAATCTCACCATCTCCAGTCCAAAGGATGTAATTGTTCTGTCTCTTCTTGGGCTGGAATAAGATTATAAGGACCAAGGGTCCTTAATAAGAGCTTAAGTTATTTATCTCAATATGTCTAAATATCTGGTTATATATGCAAAGTGAATAGAAGGAAGGTGGTCACTTGAAGCTTGAGGGAAAAGAATGGCTTCATGTAGAAGGTAGCACTTGAACAGATTACGGAAGTAAACAGGGAATTCCAAGGGTCTGGGGGAAGGGGAAGGAGGGATTTGATTCCAAAGGAAGATAGGAAAGGGGGACAACCTTAGCTCCTCATTGGCTCCATTGCTTCCAATTACATTCTGCAATTTCATCAAGGGATTCATTGGTCAGAGTTCTTATCAATCTTTCCCTTATACTAATAAACAGCACCTGCCCCTTTTAAAATAAAGCATATAAGAGACTGAGAGACATCTGTTTTAGATAGGTATGAGACCATATGAGGCAGTGTTGCATAGTGGGTGGAGAGTTAGCTTCAGATTCGGGAAAAGGTAGGTTCAAGTCTGCCTCTCACATATTCTAACTGTGTGATTCTGGACAATTCATTTACCCTCTCTGTGACTGAGACCACTACCTTGAAATATAAGTTGAAGAACAAATATTGAATCTCTTTCCTAAGAGCTCCCTAAACCAACAAAATAAAAGGTCTGGCAAAAAATAAAGATGGAGTATGGGGGGAGGGGACATATGGTACCAGGCAAGTCATAAAATCTTGAAGTATCCTCAAGCAACTTTCTAAGACTCTAAATTACAGATAATTTCTAATATACATCAATGATGGGAGTTTTAATGCCTAGATTTCCCCATACTAATGAAATAACAGAGGGAGGATCAGACCAAGCAAAATATGTGCAAATGAATATAGATACATCAAATCCCAAAACCTGATGGATGAAACAGTGGATTGTGCACTGGCCCTGGGGTCAGGAGAGCCTGAGTTTGAAAACCCGATTGGCTAGTTGATGTTACATAAAATCATCTTTTTCTCTAGCTGATTCAGATCTCTCTCTGTCTCTGTCTCTCTGTTTCTCTATCTCTGTCTCTGTCTGTCTCTCATATGTCTGTGTTTGTTTCTCTAATAATTGAACCACAGAAATCATGGTTCATTTTATCTATTTCAGCAAGAACCTAGGTCCATTGCTTGCACTAAAGATTCCATGGACCAATACTAGACATCAGGTTGAAGCAAGAAGATAGAGCTTATCCTTCTATAAAAGAAGAGGCAGATCCTTGCTGTTTCAAGTCAATGTAGTTTGCCTAATCTCTCAGTCTCCCAATCTCATCCCTATGAATTTTGTCTAAAGCAGACATCTATTAGGGTAAGTTAGGAAATTCTGTCTTTAAAAAATTCACCACCTTATTAAAGAAAGTTTCAGGGTAAAGGTCAGAGAGAGACGGAAATACAAGCAGAGTAAACGAGATAAGAATAATATGGTAAAGCTGTACTACTTTATGCTCAATTCACCATTATGCAGGTCTTTCACGACAATGCCAATGCTAATAAATTTAGTCCTTCATTCTAATAAATCTTTGTGTTTCATAAAAATTCAATTAAATAATTTTTGAATGCTCAGTAAAAGACATAGACTGTGAGAACCAAATGTTTTTCTCTAGTTTTCTCCCTCTCATAACTCAGACAAAAATATAAGAAAGATTGACCTAAGAACAGACCTCAGATCTAGTCATGAACCAACTAATCCAGATACATGTCTTGATTTTCAAGCACACAAACCAGAAGGGCTGCTCAAGAGAGTTCTGCAGTTTCTGGGACACAGAGAGTATAGAACATGATCTTCCTATTGAGCTCTTTCCAGGAGGACAGAACAAAACATTGTGAGAATAGTTTATCAGCAGACCAGGTTCAAATATGGTATACTCACACTCATATTTCCCATAAAATTATTATTCCCCTTATTATTGCAGAGTTTGGATATATTTAGGAGAGAACTGGAGAGGCCATTGGGTTTTAGATGTCTATACTTCAAACTATGACTAGATGTTCTCTCATTTTGTTTCAGAAACATACAAGAATAGGGAAATAAATTCCCCTTCTAGATAGCAACTGGTTCCTACCTGTTAGTGATAATCAGATACAGAATAGAATTTCTCCTTATGGTCCTTACACCTTTTAAAGAATGAAATTATCATAAGGGAAAGTCAAGAAGTCACCAGATGCTTTTGGCAGAGTTTTTTCCAACAGATGTCTAAATAGTTGAAGCCCCTAATTTTGACTACATTGTGAAAAAATTCAGCACTCTGTGTTTGGGGCTGAAATGTGATGAAGATAAATGTGTTAACTTAATATAATTGTAAATATTCTTTCTGAGAGCAAAACTTAAAAATGATAGGAAGCCATTCTTCTTTTGCAAGTCCCCATTATTCCTTCCAAATAAAATACAAAATTACACGATAAGGCAAAACAGAGATTCAGAGTTCAAATAAAAGTTCAGATAACAGTTTTTATTCATCAAACAGAGTAATAGTCACTTAACTTTTGGCAGACCCTGGAGAATCATTTTCCTAAAACCATTCAATCCCTCTTTTACCACTCCCTCTAAGCATCTTTCTTTCGGCCTGGTCAGAGGTGAGCTCAAGAGATCTTCTAGTAACTCAATTAATCAGACTTCCTCCTTTTTTTAGGCAGATCATTACCCTAATCACTTCAGGGAGCAGTCCTTCTAGGGCAGAGTAGACTTTTCTCTCAAGGAATTAGTTGAGCCTTGGGTAGGAATGATATTAGAAACATTTCAGTTAAGAATGTCTTTTTGGATCAATAGTTAAAGGAAGACTCAAAATAGTTTCTCATTCACATTAGATCAAGGACTTCAGACTAAAGTACTACATATTATTTTTAATATTAAGCCCAAAGGCCAAATAGAGAAGTGTTAGTATGTTCTCACAGTGTCTTGCCTCTGAACCAGGAAAATAGTGTGTTTCTCAAACTCTTCATCTATTTGCTCTTTCAGTCTAAGAGGGGCAGGGAACCAGCAACTGATCTATAGAATACCCCAATGATAAAATAAAAAAAGATAAAAATCTTTTTCTCCTTCTTTTAACCTTTACCCAAGAAGTCTTGAGACTTCTCCATACTGGTTTCTGGATTTCCTTACATGCATCTACTTTCTTAATAGGCAATGATACCCAATATCCAAACTTTAGCTAGTTTATTTCTTTTGAATAAGGTATACATGTCCAGAACCATGGTCAAGACATAAATTTAATTCCCCAAATATCAGTAATCTATATGAGGCAACATTTTCCTCCTGGCATTAAAATGTCTATTTCTTTTTATTTATTACCTATAGTTTCAATATTTATGCATAGTTACTTGAGGACATGGGTTTTACCAACTGGCTTCTTTCTTGGATTTTGTCTTCCGTCAATTTCTAGGTGTCTCAACTGTTAGTTTTCTTCTTTGTTTGTAACTACTCTCAATAGTGTTTAACTTAGGGGAGAAACAGTCTTGTCCCTCCCTAATCCTTTTCAATTTAAAATCCTCTAGATTAGAGTTGAAGCTTGAGTCCTTGAAGCTTGACACCAGATGATGTCTCTTCACTTATGGATCTGACTCTTTTCTTTTCCCTGATTCTGACCCCTCCGTTCTAGATATACCTTCCATTTCTGGCTCTCTGATAGCATAAAAATGACACTTGTTCCCTGATATCCTGGAAACTTATCATTAGTGGCCTTCACTCAAACTAAAGGTGAGGCTTCAATAGAGTCTGCTTATCCCCAACTCATAGTAGATCCCCATCCACAGCCCCACAAGCCCTGGATTCAGGTGGATCAGAACAATATATTGGGACAAACCCTGGACTGAGGGTCAGAAGACATGAATCCTACTCAAAGTGCCATGACTTACTAGCCTTCTGAGCTGGAAAAAAAAATCTCTGGTTCTACTTTACCAGCTTCAAAATAGGATTAATAATACCACTAAATTGTACTACAATTCTTAATTGTGATGTGAAAGTGACTATGAATTCTTAAAGGTGATACTCATGTAGTACATATATAAGTCCAGTGATGGATTGTACATCTATTGTCTAAAATCAAGCCTGGGGAAGTTCAGAGAAACTCTTCTCTAGTTTGATCACAGAGAGATGAAATCTTAACCATCATGCCTTTTGGAAAATATTTAAGTTACAGAGGGGTTATGACCTTCATCGATGATGGGAGCACACCCCACTAATAAAATTCTAGATATGCAAAGTCCTGAAGTAAAAATATCATTTTGGTCTGAATGTAAACTAAAATCAGGTTCAAGTAAGACTTGAGTGAGCCTATAATCAATGTCATATTGAAATGCATATTTTATTTTCCCTTTAAAGAAACCTCATGTTAGAGTTGTAGTTTATATTCAGAGCTGACTTACAATTCAACCAAAATACGATTTACCTTCCCTCCATTAAATGCTACCATGGGGAAAAAAAATGAGATGAATGAACACGATTATTTTCAAAACCATAACAAAGTGCTAAATAAATGCAAACTGTAATTATTATTATGTGAGGTAATTGAGGTTAAGTGACTTGCCCCAGGTCACACAGCTAGAGAGTGTCAAGTGTCCAAGACCAGATTCAAACTCAGGTCCTCCAGACTCCAGGGTGGGTGCTCTATCCACTGCACCAACCAACTGTCCCAAAGTGTTATTATTATAAAAGAGGTGTCACCTGATTCAAAATTCAGCTTCAGTTCACCTGCCCCTCATCCCATAGTCACCGACTTCCTCAGAGTTTTTTTTTTTTTAATTACACTGAGATTACCTAGAGCTATTTGTGTTATGGGACTAACCAAAAGACTAATAATTTTTAAAAGCGCTGAAGCAAGCAGGTAGCATATATTGCAAGTCTATGTAAGCACAGAGTCTAATATCAGAGAATAAATTTAAGCACATAGCAGGCAAACAAGTGATTTCCATAGAAGTAGGCAGGTAAGGTCCACAGTCTGGAAGGTCAGAGTCTACAAGACAAATTCTAACAAATAGGCTTTAACTTTCATCTTAGGAAAGACTTTTTGGCCTGTTTTATAATGTCTTCTAGGTATAGGTGATTTAAGGTCTACAGATGTTCACTGTAATCCAAACTGAAGTCACCTCTTATGCTGACTTACAAGGGAAACATTCTTTAATCTATTTGCAGGTTTTTGCAAAGCAGAATCGTTACTATGTATATTGAGAAAATTATTTTAAATCATTGAATTGCCTTCATCATTCTTCAGTCTAGATACATTACTTAATTACAAAGTAAATGCATTAAATTTAAGTGACTAAATGTAGTCCACTACCCTGCAATAGAATGATCTGACTTCTAATAATATTTAACCCTAGATAAAAGCATGTTGGTTGTGGAATGATGCTGAATAAATATTTAATGCTCTTCAGAACCTTCTGTTCTCCTCTATTGCATTTTGCAAATTTGCTGACTGGGGCAGGGTTTTCTCTTCTAGCACCGTCCTCTAACTCTAGAGACTGGTGGTTGAGGCTGAGAGGAAAAGGGAAATGCTTAGATTCAGGGTTCTACCAAGATCTCCCAACGGGACACAACTAGTGAGTACAACCAACAGAAAAGAAAGCAAGCTTGTGGTCTGAGGGAGTCTACTTGTATTTGAATCTAGGACCATTGCTCTAGAAGGAAAAAAAAAACTTTGAGTGTGCAGAGGGGAAGGAAAATATGAAGAAAGAAGATACCTGGGGTGGAGCCAAGATGGCAGAGTAGAGTCAGGAACTTGGCATGAGCTCCCACTCCAACCACCTCCAATACCTGTAAAATATAACTCGCAACAGATTTTAGAGCTACAGAACACACAAAGTGACAGAGAGAAACAAATCTCCTGCTGAAGGCAGCCTGGCAGGCTGACAAGAAGAGTCTATCTCACCAAGCTGGTACCAAGAAAATTCTGCATGAACCACATGGGCCTGGACCAAGGCAGCACTGACCAGCAGCCCAGACCAGCTGGAGAAGAGTTCAGGAGAGTGAATCACCAGCAGCTGTGGCAGTTTCCAGACTTCTCAACCCATAAATGCCAAAGAGAAAGTAAAAGGTCAATGGGGAACTCTGTTGGAAGAACATGACAAAAGACCATGGTGCAGCCCCTGCCCCAAGGGTGGGAGGTATAGCAGCTGCAGCTACTACTCCATGGCTGCCTCCAGATCTCCTGCAGATCATACGGGGACTAAGCAACCATTCAGAGTATAATCACTCTTGCTTTGACCACTTAGATCTGGTTCATGGTCTTGGGTGGTGGTCCTGGGGTGTGTTGCCAGTGTGCCAGAGCTCGAGGCATCTGTAGTGAGAGTACCTTCCTCATAGATCTGACAACATTTGTGAAAGCCCCGGTGATTTGGTCTGTTTCTCTCTTTAATCTGGAAGCAGAGTTCTACCATGGTGTAATGTCAAGCACAAGCAGCTTCTCAAAAGAATGCTACTGTGCAAAGAGTTTAAGGTTCAAATTACATAGTACAGTGAACACTCTGTATCTGCTAAATTGATCACTATTACACATGGCAAAGAGCTCAAAAGTCAAATAATTGGATGGCAGGATGAGCAAGCAGAGGAGCCACAAACAGACCATAGACTCCTTTTAAAGGGACAAAAAGGATCAAAACATGGAACAGAAGAAGTCAACAAAGTCAAAACCCCTGCATCAAAAGCTCCCAAGAAAAATATGAATTTGTTACAGGTCATGGAGGAGCTCAGGAAGGATTTTGAAAATCAAGTAAGAGAAGTGGAGGAAAAATTGGGAAGAGAAATGAGAATGATGCAAGAAAATCATGAAAAGTGAGTCAATAGTCTGCTAAAGGAGACCCCAGAAATACTGAAGAAACTAACACCTTAAAAAATAGACCAACTCAAATGGCAAAAGAGGCTCAAAAATTCAATGAGGAAAAGAGTGTCCTAAGTAGCCAAATTTGCCAGATGGAAAGATGGAAAGAGACAAGATGGAAAAGGAATTTCAAAAACTCACTGAAGAGAATAAGTCCTTCAAAATTAGATTGGAGCAAATGGAAGCTAATGACTTAATGAGAAATCAAGATATCATAAAACAGATCCAAACAAATGAAAGATTAGAAGGAAATGTGAAATATCTCATTGGAAAAACTACTAACCTGGAAAACAGAGCTAGGAAAGATAATTTAAAAATTATTGGATGACCTGAAAGTCATGATCAAAAAAAAAAAAAGAACTTAGAAATCATCCTTCAATAAATTCTCAAGGAAAATTGCCCTGATATTCTAGAACCAGAGGGCAAAATAAAAATTGAAAGAAGATACCCAAGACACTTGCTTTCTTATCCAAGAAGGAAGTCCATTAATGCTCCATATCTTTTCTGAAATTCTTGGTTGGTTACATGTTGCAACCTACTTATGATCACTTTCTACCTTTGGGCAAACCTCAATTTTAATGCTGCAGAGATTGTTATTCCATGATTTGCAGCCATATTGCACCATTGGAAGAATATTGTTGATTTTTTTAATGAGTATTTCAGGGGGAATCTAAAGTTAATGAAAATACATGATTTCCCTAAAGCAATTTAAATGTCCTATTTAATACTTTTCCTGTTTGATTATGTTCCCAGTTTATTTTCTTTTTACATTTTATTCCTAATATTTATTTATAAATGGGCTAACTTTATGGGTTGTCCTTCTAACAGCATATCAGTTCTCAATGTATTACTATGCAGTTAGAGCTTTGGACTTTAAAATTAGATACAAAAGCAAAAAAAAAAATATGTCATTTGGTGTCAAATCTGATCCCAATGGCTAAAAACAAACTGCTAACATCAAAAGGAAAGTCTCTATAATACAAGTATACCTGGAATTTCTTCCACATGCCCTCCTCAACTGCAGAGACCACTGGCATGACTCCCAGAGATCTTACCTTAATCCTAAAAACTTCAGGTACTGACTTCATAGTCAACATTTCTATAATTGTCGCTACCACTACTTGACATTTTCCCAAATACTTTGATCCTGCCCCAACACAAGTGACCTAACACAAGAAGTCTTGTCTTCTTCCTCCAGTATTGTTTTACCCTTTCACATTATTCTAGGAAGTGTAGTCTTTATATTCCTCCATTTAATGTAAGGCATGCCAAGAGAAGGGAGGTATAGAATTCCCTAGAAAGTGGACAGCAGACTTTAATGTAAAGTACAAACTGAGTTGCAACCTTCAGACACATACTGTCTGTGATACTCTTTATAACTCACCTAACCTCTCTGTAATCCCAATCAACACACCAAGACTATAGATTTTAGAACAGTGTAGCCCTGAATTGATAGAGGGAATTTCATCCCCTGACTACCCTATATCACTGAAATCAAGTCCAGATAAGGGGGGGGGGAGAAGCCCTCAGAGATATAATATGGCAACAAGTTAAGGGATACTAACTTTGAAAGGACTAAGATAGCAGACAAGCTAAAGAACAGCTGCAGATATTATAATTAGTAGAATGCAGAATATTAACCATGATGGCTTACATAGAGGTGTGGTGTGGTAGAAAGACCACTGGGTTTCAAGTCAAGACACCTGATTTCAAAATGCAGCTCTTTAACTTGTTCTTATCTATCTAGGGGAAAGAAAATTGTTGGGCCTCCCTAAGTCTCACTTACCTCATCTGTAAAAAAAAAAGCAGGCTGGACTCCAGTGATCTCCAATACTCTTCTAACTAGGCAGCTGGTGGAACAGTGGATAGATAGGTCTCAGATGTGGAGGATCTGAGCTCAAATCTGGATTCGGACATTTACTAGCTGTGAGATTCTGGGCCAAGTCACTTAAACTCTGTCTGCCTCAGTTTCTTCAGTTATAATTAAGGCTCAAGCTGCAACCTATCTTTCTGGTGGCTGAAATACAAAAATTAGCCTATGAGATATCAGGAGCTCCTCCTCACTCAGTCTCCTCATGGGTAGACTAAAATGGTTAATAGAGTCAAGGAAACTTTGTCCAAATGAACAAAAGCTGTGTCCTTGCTGGATATATCCTCTGTGCTATGGCTAAATAAAGATTTTTTTAGTTATTAGATGACTAATAACATCCCATTTCATTTCAGTCTGAAACCTGAAACCTAGGACCAACCTGAGTCAAGCCTGGAATACAACATGTATAATCCAAAAAAAAAAAAAAGACTAACCTATGATATAACAAGAACGAATAACATGTATCCTCTGCTGGTTCAGGAAGGAGACTATTGCATTTCATTTAGGTAATGAACTTTCTGCAAAGGAAGTGAAGACAAAGGGGGCAAGTAATCAGTCCATCATACCTTTGAGGGCTCTACCATCATGAAAACCTGTGTTCATTTCAGCATAAAATTAACACACACTAATGTTGTTGCTTTGATTTTTATTCAACAATACTCATAAGGGTACATATTCCATACCCACCAAGTCCTGACAAGGGAATGGATGCTTATGGCTCCCCAATTTGTTCTTCTTTAGGCTGCCTGGTAGCATATGACTGAGGTTGTGTAGCCACACACCAATGCCAAACACAAAATATCTGTGAACAGGGTAGAGTGGAGATTGACTTGCCTGCTGTGATTTTATAATGGAGGCAAAAAAGCATATCTCTTCGTAAAAAATCTGAACTTTGGGATTACGATATTAAAAAATCATTGGGAGCATGAAAAGTGGACTAGCTTAGGCAAGAGTTAGCCTTTAAGAGTATCACTTATAGAGCACATATGGAATGCTGGGCCTACTTGAGTACGTAGGTCCTTATATATCATATAAGCATAGAACCCATAACGAGACCTTTTGTAAAATATTCATGAATATAACAAGCAAAGATATCATAATATATTCCATGGGTGTGTGTTGTTCCATTCCACCCATGGAATACTGTTCATATATCTGCTTTATTTAAGAATCATTCATTTGTGCTCTGATGTTCCCTTGACTATTCCTGACATGCAGCCCAACTCCCGTATAGATAAATAAAACATATTTAAAGATTCAGAAAAGAGTTCCCAGCATTTTGGGCAGATCGTCTATGGAAGCTGTATGAAAGGACAAAGATAAGAATTACAGAGGTTGAAGCAATATAGGTGGGTTGTAGACTACACACGTGGACAGAAGACCCACACTAGGAGGCCAGGGAACCATTGAAATTTTAAAGTACTCCAATTACTAATCACTTCTAATATTACCATTCTTGCTTTGTGAGACTGCTGCTGAGGCCCCTGGGACTGGAAAACTGTATTTAGTCATGTGACTCAGACATTCTTGGAGAGCTGCATCTATTTGGTAGGCTGGGGCTCCCCTTTCTCACATTCTTCAGCTCTTTTAAGTCCTATACCCCTGTGCCTCAAAGAAATGGTTGATGTATGGTTCAGGTCAAGGGCCTTCCCAAGAGTATAGACATATTAAAAGGGTTGTCTTCATAACCCCATTTTTAGGGTTTCCTTAGCATAGATATTAGAGTGGTTTTTCTATTCCCTTCTCCAGCTCATCTTACAGATAAGAAAATGGAGGCAAGCAGGGTTGAATGACTTGCCCAAGGTCACACTGTCTCAAGTTGTATTTGAACTCAGGTCTTCCTGACTCCAGTCCTAACATTCTTTCCATTGCACCACCTAGCTGTCCTGAATATAAAGGTACTCCATAGAAAGTGTCAATCAGGTTTAAAACCAGTTATTTGTTCCTACACACATAAGAAAGTATAAATGTTCGAAAATCAATGCATGCACTAACAGAACAGGACTCAATAGCAACTTGTAACTTGACTGAATGAGTGGTACTTGGGCTTCTTCACACAAAGCAGTGTGTAGAATTGCTGTTACGATACTTTTCCATTCTCCTCTGCTCCCCACTCTCATTACACTACAGATATTAACCATCTCTACACTCTGTGCTCCACTCATTGGTAAAATCAGCCATTCCTGCCACCTCTAAGCTCCAATGAGCAGTGGGACTTATATAAACCTTTCTAACTCTAAGGTTGCTTCCAAAACTGTACCCATCCATTTCAGACTACTCATTTACCTAAGATCAGCAAACACTAAACAAACACAATAGAGGTAAGATGGCCATGGGTTGGGGGTTTGCTGTCATGAGGCAGGGATTGTCAATGGATCGCTCAAGTCTTCTACATCATTCTAAAATGCAATGTGTTTTCAGTGCTAGATCATCTCATGCCCAATAGCAGACCCCAAATGCATTTGATCTCCTGGAACTAGGAGAAATGGCTCAGAACATGCTTTATGGTGGAAGGAGATGGCTCCTGGTATACTGTCACATTATTTAACAGCTGATTCTTTCATTCAAATAATATAGTACTGCATCTTAGAAAATCCTCTGTCTGCCCATATGGTCAGATGTCTCCCAAGTAGAATAATCCTTCCAAAGTCAAGGTTATGTTGATTTATTTGTTTAGAAATGCTTATTGATTTCACCCAGAACCACAGTTTCAAATGACTTTGCTTTCTATCTTTATCTAATTTCCCTATACAATGCAAGAACCAAAGAGAAAGAAAGTGTGTGTGTGTGTTTGAGAGAGAGAGAGAGAGAGAGAGAGAGAGAGAGAGAGAGAGAGAGAGAGATTGCTACTCTAAGTACTCTTTCTACTGATGAAAATTCTCTTCTCTCCTTCATCACAAAGCCCTGACAAGGGATCACAGTAAATCCTGGCTTGAGAAATAAGGTGTCTCAGCCCTGGAGACAGTGTGTATTCCAACAGGGGGTTAGCAAAACCCTGGAGATAAACTGTGCTACCTATCCCTTTCAAACCCAATTGTAATTTGCTCATCCCATCTCAGGGGAGAGGGAAGTATGTCAGGTCAGGATTCACAGGAGCATCGCTGAAGCCCACAGGATTGTTATGTGACTTTGTGCTAGGAAAATGTAATGGCATAAGACAGGGAGATTGTTGAACCAGTTCAACAGCAAAGGGCACAGGTGACATACTGCTACTGTATGTTGTTTCCTTTGATGCAGAGACAAGGAATCTATTTGTGTTCCAAGGGAATACCTGATTATTTGTGGCAAGAAGGAAGATAATGCTAGCAAAGTGGTGAGACATGTTGTTATTGTCTCCATAGGGTTGTTGAAAGCTAGTTTATGAAAATTACCATAAACTTGAACCATTCTGTCATAAAAATTTTCATTGAAATCGTCACAACTCCAAATACTCATTGAAAAAGTGCTTGTCAATGTGGTAGCAAAGAAAAACCCATTAATTAGGGAATAGTTAAACAAGTCCTGGTACATAAATTCGATGGAATATAACTGCATAGAGTGAATCGTATTACATTGTTTCCATTCAACATCTCTTCATTGATATTTCTAAGACTGGGAGAAAGGGGAAGAGAGACAGGGGGATATCTAGAAATGTGGTTCTGAAGAAATGCAAAAGAGATGGGATTTCAAACTTTTTACTTTGGAAGTTCTAACCTCATAAATAATAATCAAGGAATCATAAAATAGAATTCTGAATAGACTTAAAGGAAAGAGATAGAAGTAAAAGGACAAAAGCATATGAAAACTTTATGAAAAAAGCACTGCAAAAGAAGATTATTTGAAATAAGAAATTAAAGGCAGAGGGAAGATTTTCAACCATGCACTTACAGGAGTAAAAAGAACAAAAAGAAACAGGAAATAGGGAGATAAATAAATAGATAATGCAAAAGGAAAAAATAAACAATTTAAGCAAATTTGTTCATTTGAGATAAGACAAGTAAACAAAAGTAGAATGGGTGAGAGCCTAGGAGAATAAACTAACATCAAAGTCATATGAACAGGATGAATTGCAGGGGAAATGTATTAATGTAAAAGAGGAGGTGAATTAAAATTAATTTAAAATATGTAGATGAAAGCAAACACAAACCTAAAACTCATGACCTTAAACATGCTTAAATTAAACAATTTAATAAAATAAGACAAGCAGAGTGGATGAGAAAACAAAATCTACCAATCTACTGTACACAACAAATGCAAAGGAATTCCAGACAATTGGAGAGATAAAAATAAAGCATACCTGTGTGAGGCAAAAATAATATCATTTCTCTATGACTCAATTTCTTCATCTGTAAAATAAGGATAATATATTTTAAACACTTTTAAAAACTTTAAAACAATGAATAAATGACATCTGATATCATTGTTAACCATTACTATATTTTATTCATTGTTCTGAACCAGGCATGACTTATGATTTGAAAAAAAAAACACGAGCCACTTATAGATTCTGACACCCAACCAAGAAGTCAATGACAATAACATGGGAAGGATAATTAGCAAGGATACAACATTGATTTAGTTAGGTGCAGCTTCCCTGTCTGAGCTGCCTTACTGTGGTGCACTGTCCAAGAACAGCAAGTGTCAACAGTGAGGAACCAGCTTATTCTTTCTCAGTTTCACTTTTGCATTTAGAGATCCAGAAAGTTATGCCCTCAGTTTGAACCTTAGTCCTATGAACCAATTATACCTGAAGAATGTTTTAATTACCAAAAACACCTAGTCTAGACTTTGTGTGATAGATGATATACATAGATAAAATAGATAATATTCTAAGATATTCATTCCAAAAATGGGACCCATTGAGGATATATAAAACAGTAATGATGTAAACAACTTTTCCTAAAACATATGCTCAATATGATATTGATGTGTGTGTGTCATGGAAATTTGATCAATTAACGCAAATATGTTAGGAAATAGAGGACCCTATTAGTGACTCTCAGGGTGGACCTAAGCACTGTTGCCTGCAACCTCTAAAAAGGTATATGCATACAAGCCAGCCAATGTTGAAGACACATTAGAGGAAGTTCAGTCCAGGAAAAAGTAAAACACCCCAACCCTGAATCTCTCTGAGGGTTGTTCAGTGCCTGAATAATAATGATGAACTGTATTCAAATACAATCTGTCAGAAAGTTCATTCTTTTGTAGAACCTTGATTTCCTGGTCATCATCATGCAGTCAGGTAAGTTCATTTTCCAACTTTTTAAACATATAGAAGCTGTGAGATGAAGATAGGTATCTAATCTCAATTGATAATTAAATCAATAAGCTCTAATGGTTTTGGAATCAAATATTAACTTCTCTGGCATTTAAAGCTCTTAGTCCCTTTTCCAGTCTTTTAATACATTAATTATTTCCATTTATACACTTCATAGTCCAGCCATATTAGAGTATTTGCTATTCTTTCATCATCATGTTCCATCTTGTGTTTTCAGGATTTTGCATTGGCTGTCCCTCGTGTTAAGAGTGCTCTCCCTTTCCACTGCCACCTCTTAGAATCCCTGGTTTCCTTTAAGACTGTTCAAATGGCAGAAATGGCTGTTTTTGGCAGAAATTCTCCCCAGTCCCCTCAACTTTATGTCTCTGCTATGTACCTATACACATATACAAGTTCTCTTCCTCACTGGAATGTAAGCTCCTTGAGGGCAGGGACTGTTCTTGCGCTTTCTTTGCATTCCAAGTGCTTAGTTTAGAGTCTGGCACAAAGTAAGTGCTTAATAAATTATTGATTGATTAATGTAATTTGGAATTGGAGCCTCTCTTTAAAGATTCACTTGAGCAAGCAAACAAAATTATGGAAATTATGCCTACTTGCTGAAACACAGAATAGTCAATAACTTACTTAAAGTACCTTTACTATGTGCCATACTTCAATATAGAACCATTTTTAAAACTACATATTAGTGACATTTGGGAATTTTAATCAAGATAGAGTTTTCCATATTGCAGAAATGACTTTATTCAGCCATAAATGATGAGATAAGAGAAAGGTTGAAGGGAATAACATTGCATCTGAGAGGATTTCATGACACTCTCATAACTTTCCCTGTAGACATTGATCTCAGATCTCAAACAAACCTTCCTGAGGGACTATGCATTCACATTCCTTTCCAGAGCACTATAAATCAACTGTTAATTATTATTGATAAAGTACCAGGTCACGGTGCTTTCAAAAGTATGCAGCTAGAAAATACCTGCATGGAATTCAAGCTGTCACCAAAAAGTAAGAGGAAAAACAGTCAGAAAGACATACTTACAAGACCCTGCTATCCACATCCACCAGCCGCTAGGAAAATGGAATTTTCATCAGCCTGTAAGGAGACGGATAACTCTTGTAGTTGCTGTACAGGTCAGCATTGTTATATTAATCACTAACAGCTCTTGCTATCAGTTCATTCTACCTGTGGTTCATTGTTTTAAATACTATTTTTGTTGAAGGATGGAGGGGCTCTCCAGACCGGGTGCCTCACTCAGATTCATTCTTAGCAACCAGCCACAACTTTCTCAGGGACCCTATCTCCACCCACAGAGACCTTTATCAATAGTGAGAAAGAATTAGAAGTTCTTCAGTTTCCTTACATAGTGACTCTGCTGTAGAGTTTTTGTTTTTTTTTTTTCCTTCAGGAAGCAGAATTTCATCTCATGATTTCAGTGGTACCTCTAGAGAATTCTTGATGAGAAAACTTCCTCTACTAAAACAGATCATCATCAGTTCTTAGGCAATTTATAGTATTGAAAGTTGCCTAGGGGTAAGTGGCTTTCCCAGGGAGAATCACATAGTCTGTGACTGTGAACTCAGTTCTCTATCCATCATATCATGCTCACTCTCTCTATGCACTATGGATGTTTGTGCCTCCTACCACAAATATTGGGGTTATTGATGATGAACAAAGTCAAGAAAGAAAATGTTTTATAGAAAGTAATGCTTTCTAGAAGACCCGGTTTGACATAGAAGATATATATAGTAGAAATTCAAGGGGGGGGAGGGGATTTTCTTTTCTTTTGTATAACTATAACACATCTGTCCATTTATTACATTTTCAAAATTCATGTCTTCATAGTATAAAAAGAAATAATAAAATCAAAACCATTTTTTGCATGTGAAGTTCTATGCAGTATGGAAGATTGCAGGCAGGCAGCAAGCTGACTTGAGAACCAGCCTTAGAGTGAGGAAAACATGAGTTCAAGACTTACCTGTCATGCATATGGACTGTGTGACTATGATCAAGTCACTTCACTGTTCATTAGCCCAAACAACTTTCCAAATACATTTTCTTTGGGTTCAGTTCTTGTGTAGGATTCCACAACGTACTCTGCCTCCTTAGGTTTTGAGGCATTTTCCTTCGTTTTCCAATTAGTGTTTTCATTGCCTTTCCTCTCGTTTTCTTATTAACTCTGCAGTCTCACATCTGACCTCTACATTCAAGTAAAACTTCTCTCTCCAAAGTTATCAGTGATCTTCTAATTGCCTAATCTAATGGCCTTTTCTCAAAGCCCATATTTCTTGACATCTCTGTAGCCTTTAACATTACTGCCCATAATGCTTTTCTTCTTGATATTTTCTTTTCTGCAGGTTTCTGTGACATTGTTCCCTTCTACTTCTCCTTTTCCCTCAGTGCTCCCCAGATGCCTTTGCTGGATCTTGATCCAGGCAATGTCTGCTAACCACATCCAAGACACTGTCCTGGGCCCTGTCCACTTCCTTCTTTATTATTGCCCACGGTGATCTCATTAACTTCCATGGATTCAATGAACATCTCTACTTAGATTCACAAATCTCTTTTTCCATTCCTAACCTCATGTTTTGTAGACATCTTGTCCTCAACTTGTTGAAAAATGAACTTGTTATCTTTTCCCAAAATTCTCCTTTCTTCTTAACTTCCCTATTATTGTCAAGGGTATTACCCAAGGGTGGGGAAACCTTCAGCCTTAAGGCCACATATGGCCTTCTAGGTCCTTGAGTGTGGCCTTTTGATTGAATCCGAATTTATTCTGTAAAATTTGGATTTGGTCAAAAAACTGTGCTACTGTATTACCGTTCTCTCATTAACCTAGATTTGACAACTACATATAATCTTCAACTCTCTCACATTCTGTATTCAAGCAATTGCAAGGTCCTACTGTTTCCACCTCCATAAAATCTCTAGTGTATGCCTCATACACCCCTCTAACTTTTCCACCACCCTAGTCCAGGCTCTTGCTATTGCAATAGAATTCTAATTGGTCTCTCTGCCTCAAATGTCTCCAGACTTCACTCCCTCTTCCACTCAGATATTAAACTGATCTTCCTTCAAAAGAAAAATGAGATATGCACATTTAGAGAATCCACCCCAAATGTCCACATGGGCTATTTGTTCCCAACTTGCAGCAGAACATTCTGAGCTTGTATTGCTCTGATCAGCACAGTGGGACACACTGTAACTTGATTCTAGCATGGTGATGTCATTTTGATCCTCTTCAAGAACAAAAAACAACAACCAACCAAGGTGATCTTTCTAAAGTTCAGTTCTTAAAATACCACCACCACCACTCAATCAACTCCACAGGCTCCCTATTAACTCCAGCATCAAATACAAAGTTTTTCAATGGGAAAGTTTGGCTTTTCAAGCATTTCATAACCTGACCTCTTCTTACCTTTAAGTTTTCTTATACCTTACTCTTCTCCATATAGCCTGCAGTCCAATGGTACTCACCTTCTTGCTTGTCTCACGGCATGTCTCCTCGCTTCAGCATTCTCATTGGTTATACTCCATGCCTACAATTTCTTAACACCTTTTCTCTGTCTCCTGGCTTCCTTGGTTTCCTTCCAAAATCCCTCCATCTCCAAAAAGACTTTACCAGTACCCCTCAATCTTGATGAGATTGTCTCTAATTTACCATGTACCATTCGCCATCTTGTTTATACACAATTGTTTATGTGTTGTCTCTCAAATTAAACTCTGAGCTCCTTGAGGTCAAGAACTCATTTATAAATTTGTTTTTTGCTGCTTTTGCCACAGAAGAGGGGTAAGGGAAAAATCATGGGGTGGGGACCCAAAGAATATAGTAGCCATAAGGGAATTGCTGAGTGGATCCCAAAGCACAAGCCCCATCTGTTTTGCTACCCTACTGAGCACAGAGGCTGATGTAGCACAGGATACAGAGTGAGTTAGGGATTAGAAATGAACTTTCTTTTTTTTTTAATTTGTAAATTTGTTACCTCCTTGTGGTTCTTGTTGTCTTAGCCTCTGGAGAGAGCAGCAATTACTTCATGTCTTCAACATAATTCTTTTTTTTTTTTTGTAGAATTTTAAGAGATTGTGAGGGTTGGAGAAAATGTCTAGCTCTCCAACCTGTTGGTCATATTCCAATCACTTAATTATCAAACTACATGGAGAAAAAAATCTACCCCTTTTGTCAGGGTTCGGCAGCCCTGCCCTAAGGGGCAGAAGGTACTTACCTTTTCAATGGAGACAATGCTGGTGTTTTCTCCTTAATGAAAGTAATGCTGGAGGATAGATGTATTTAAGCAGATTTATTAAAGTTACACCCAAGAAGCCTTACAGCAGGAATCTAAGGCTGCCCGCCCCTCCAAGGCTTGGATCCTTTTTATCTACCCCAGATCCACACTCCACTTCATGCGTGACACAGCCCAGCTGAG
>CM053592.1:19769448-19797515 GCA_028646515.1 Pseudochirops corinnae
AGATAGATAGATAGATAGATAGATAGATAGATAGATAGATAGATAGATAAAGAGAGAGATGGATGGATGGATGGATAGATGGATAGGTGGATAGATATGTAAATTGAGAATAATAACAGCATCTACATTCCAGTTTTGCTATGAGAATCAAATGAGATAATATTTATAAGGAGCTTTGCAAACTATAAAGTTCTATGTATAGGCTAGGTACACACACACACACACACACACACACACACACACACATAAACATACACACATACAACCACAGAGACAAAACTACCGAAAGTTGAGATTCATGAGTATAGACACATATTCACATACATATATACACACACACGTACTTTGAAATGTTTTTATTGAAATAGGGGTAATTATACACATATGACACATGTATGCATGTGTATGTATATATATTCAATTACATAAAGCACACACACATACTTACATGTGTACATTTGTGTGTGAGTGTGTGCATGTACCACTAAACCTAACTGAAATTAAAAAGTCAGGCAGAAGCAATCTGAGTTCGGGCAGTGTTAGCCTCTTTGGGGGCATTGGTACTCCATGGAACTGATGCTGGTTTTCTCACATCTATTACTACTGCAAATCTCATCTTTAGGATAATTTGAATGAATATTTTTCTTTTTCCTATTGTCTTTTCTCTTGGAATTGGGATTTGTATTTTATTTTGTTTTTGAAAATTTATTTTAATCCTTCCACATGAATTTGATTTTGTGTCAATTTTGTGTTTGGTTGATGCTGATTTGGGAGGGAGATTTTATCTCACTTTTCTTATGTTTTTTGTATCTCATTTATTTAATTTTAAATAGATTTTTATACCTGTTCATTGATTTTTTTTTCCTCTGGTAACTCTAGAACTTTTAATTTTTGCCTTGCTTTATATTTTCTTTGGGTTTTATTGTCTCCAATGCGATATTTTACATCTCTATTCTGGATATTTTCTTATTTATTTTTTCTGCTGTAGACAAGATATTGCTCTAGCTCCTTTTGAATGCATTTTCCATTTTATTCTCATTTTTAATATGCATTTTTTTACACTTTCTGGTTGTTATGTTTTTTATTGTTTTTATATCAGAAAAGTCTTCCTTTAATTTCCAGTTTATTTTCAATATTGGAGGTATCTGTCAGCCTTTCAAAGACAAAAATACTACTATGAAAAATTTTAATTAATGCTAATATGCAATACGTATGTTTATGTTTATGTGGTTGGAAGACTTAGCAATCTTTTTTTAATGGCATGACATTCCCACTGTTATTTGCTACACGTTTGCATATGGGGAAAGTTATTAGTAGTTTTTCATGATTTAAATTTATTTCTATTTCAATGATATCCATTTTAATATTTGCTTATTCTTTATCTACCATTGTATTAATGTTGTATTAATGTTGCCTTGTTTATTATTTAATTCTGTTGTAACTTTGCATATTTATTTCTTATTGTTTAAGAATATTCTAAAAATGGAGCATCCCTCATGAAAAATATTAAAATCATCACAGTCACTGAAAGTAAAAGAGGTTACCTAATGTTAGGAATTCATGCAAAGTATGAGATTAGAGAGGCTATAAAGAAATGTCCCAGACTTAAAGGATTATAGGGAAATGTGTAGTTATATAAAAATGTGAAATAAACAAAACTATACACAGTAACATAGATTTACTAGAATTCAAGTCCCTTTAGAGGATAAATTGTTTCTTTTTTTGTTCCTGTATCCCCAGTTCCTTGCAAATTTCCTAATATGTTGGAGCTTAATAAATGTTTATTGACTGATTTATTGATAAAGTAAATGAGATAACTAAAGAAGTGTTCTGTGAACCTTTGATCCATTTGATCGTTCAAACGTTCCAGGATTACTGAAAGCAGCCATCTCCAAGGAGAAGGAGCTGCTTAGAAAAGCAGTTCTCTCATGAGCAAGAGTTCTCACATAGAAATTGAATTCAATTAATGTCAGGATATGACATTTCCCCTACAGATAAGGTAGAGCCCAGACCTCCCATGCCACAGAGATATAGGACAAGGACCATTCCTCTTTATCCACCCCAAAGGACAATTAAGAATATTAATCCTTTCATATTTTCCTTAATTATCCTGAATCTGGAAGTAGAATCTGGACCAGTACTTAGATCTGGAAATTATTTTCAAATTTTCCTCAACTTCTCCCAAATTTTTTACCAAATTTCTGCTCCATAAATCCAACCTCTGCTTACTTCACTAGATCAAACTCTTCCAAGTCACCTACCTGATTTACTTTATATTTGACTCATGTTTTCTCTTTTCATCCTCCTCCCAATAAAGCCAGAAATAATTTTTTTTAAAGGACCAGGTTTGCAAAGCCTCTGTTGTTATGTGTGTCCCTTAGGAATCCCATAAGGCACTGGCCCAGAGAAAACTAAAAATGCTCCTGATGTGGCCACCTCTGTAGAACATTCAAGGTCTAGGGATTTTCTAGAATTTGGTGGCTTTTAGGTGGTGTGGTAGTCAAGATCACTGAATTTGCCTTTAGAGAAAAACTCAGTTGAAATCCTACTGTGTGACCCTAGTCAAGTTATTGAAACTCTCAACTCATTTCCTCATCTGTAAAACAGGGATAACAGTAGCACTAACTCAGAAAATTGTTATGACGATCAAGTGATGCAACAGATACAATGTTTTGTAAACCTTGAAGAGCTATATACATACTATTTCATTATCATCATCATTTTTAGAAGTTTGTTAAGAACTGTTATACCATTAATTAAATACCGAATGACCTAATTTTACATATATGATTAAAGAGATCTAGAACTGAAGGATAAGAAGTAGCAAATTTTCTCAACACAAAGCCAATCAGATTAATTTTATCATCTGCCAGCACACACTTTTGAAAAGGAACAAGGTCAAAGTAGAAAACAGAATAAGTGGAGGGCAGGAGAGGGTGGAGAGAAATACAGTTAGTCTTTCACAATATATCTACTATGGAAATGTTTTGCATAACTACACATGTACAACCTATTTTGAATTGCTTATCTTCTCAGTGGGGTGGGTGAGGAGGGAAGAAAGGAAAGAATCTGGAAATCAAAGTTTTAAAACCAAATGTTAAAAAAATGTTTTTTACATGCAACTGAAAAATAAGATATACAGGCCCTGGGGTGTAGAAATCCATCTTGCCCTACTAGAAAGTTAGATGGGGGATGGAAGAAGGGTATAAATAGAGAGCAGATTAGAGGAAGGGGTATTCAGTAAGCTTGCTATTTTGGGTGAGGGTAGAGGAAAGATGGGGAGAAAATTTGTAACTCAAAATCTTGTGGAAATAAATGTTGAAAACTAAAAATAAATATTTAACAATTATCATCTGCCTCAAACATGCACTAGTGTTAAACTTTGAAAATCAAAGAAAGCCTTTTTTTTCCTAAACACAGTACTCAGCTAGATGCTTAGTATAGAGCGATGGGTACCAGAAATGAATTGCATTCACCAGTAGAGGTTTAACTAGATAGCCTAGTCACTTGACCAGCAATATGTTACTATACATTCTCTTCAGTCCTCATGACATCTAAAACCTCTTCAAAGTAATAATTATCCTCAAAATATGAAGCAACTTTAGGCGTCTTTACAGACTAGAACAAGAAGTGTTTGTCTTGCCACTTGACTTTGATGACTCTAGAGGAGAGAGTGAGGGTGTCACAATTCTGCCTCACTTAAATTCAATTCATGAGCAAGTCAATACATCTTCCTTGTGATGCCATTGGTCCTCTTTGAGAATGAAGAATGAACAATAACAGCAAGTTAAAAACCAAAGGAATGAATGACAAGGAAGACTAATTCCTAACTTCTGTTTCACTCATTTAGGACAGTTAGGTGGTGAAGTGAACAGCGTGCCAGGGTCTGAAGTTAGGAAGACTCCTCTTTCTGAGTTCAAATCTGGCCTCACTTACTAGTTGTGTGACCCTGGGCAAGACACTTAACCCTGTTTGTCTGTTTCCTCATCTGCACAGTGAGCTAGAGAAGGAAATGACCAACTACTCCAATATCTTTGCCAAGAAAAACCCAAAGGGGGATACAAAGAGACTGAATAACAATGACAACAACATTTCACTCATCTCAGTATCACCTCCTCCACCAGTCACCATTCTATAGCTAGACTGGACAAGTCAACCTATGTAACCCAAGACTTGCAACAGAACTCTACTCCTCCTTCCTCCTGGTACCAGAGAAAAGCAAAGGGTTGAAGGTTATTTGGGATGGCACTACAACACAGTACTCACTGAGAGAAAGAAAGAACAGAGAGAATTTGAGTGTGCATGGTTTCACCAGGCTTATGTAAAGCAAAGGACTAGCATCCAGATGAAGCCCATTTCTCCCTCCCACTGAAGTCACCTGGGGCCCAAAATGAAAGGAGATTTAGAGAGCTTTGAGATCCAATCTCAGTGAAATCACCATCAAAAGGGAGTCAGAAAGAAAGCCTGGAGAATACAAGGGGGAAAGAGTGAAATTAGCAAAGACTTGAGAATAAAGGAAAAATCATTAAAGACTTTGAGAAATGTAGATAAAACAACAGGGAAGATATTAGCAATGGGAGGGAATGTGGATTCAAGATCAGTCAAAAAAGAATCCGTGATGGCAAATCTTACCAAAGAAACAAAAAAGAATTACCAATTAAGAATGCAAATACATGGAAGTCAAGGACAAGTTGATGATTAACATTGGTACAGGTAGGATGGGGCGGGGGGGGGGGGAGATTAGTCTTTTTTAGAATACAGTTCTTACTGTGGAATCCAATCTATGGAAAGATTTCAGGAGTTTCATGAACTGAATGAGAAAAAAAATAAATCTTTTCAGCTTTTAATTGAAATTTAGCATTTTCTTCCATTATGAATGCAGGTAAAATCCATTATTCTGAAAAGGGATGCATGAGGCATAAAAAAGGTCAAGAACCACTACTTTAGAGCCAAATGCCTTGAAATACCTCCAGCCATCCAACACTGCCTGGAATGCTGTCCTTTCTGATCTCTGCCTGCTGGCTTAACTGACTATTGAGTCTCAACTCAAATCTCTTCTTCAAGAGGAAGTCTTTCCCAACCCTGTTTTAATTATGTTTATATATGTTTTTATATTTATAAATCTACATGCATTTCTGTGTGTATTCCCTTTCTTATTTCCTATTCTATATATGTGTATTTCATACTTTTTATTTTATATAATTACATGATATATTTTATTCCCTTTCTTATTTCCCATTTATCCCATATATAGTTTGTTTGTTAATAGCTATTTGCTTTTTTTCTCCCTTATCAGATTGTAAACTCTTTGAAGGCAAGGAATACCTTTTGAAGCTTTTTGTACCCCCAATGTTTAATGGCTGGCACATAGTAGGAGCTTAATAAAGGTCTGTTGCCTGATTGACTGGTACCAATATAATCTTAAATCAAGACCTTGCCCGTGACCATTTACATCAGACTTGATAATTTTAAATGCTTGACAACAATCCTCATTAGAAGAACTGAATTAATGAGGACTTCTTGTTGGGACTCTCCCCTGGATGTTAAATGAGTTTGTGGAGAAGGGTAAAGGAAAGCTTTCTTTTCTTTCTTTATCTCACATGATATTTCCAGATAATTTTATGGCTCTTTCATGACAATTTTCTGAGAGAATATGAGATACATTGGTCATATATCAATGTTGAAGACCCCAGTCAATTTTATTGTCCTCTTTGCTAGCATTGAAATGCTACATGGTAGCCCCTATTGCTGAAGTCTTCAATCCTATGCTGCTTTTTTGAGAAGCTGCACACAGACACACACACACACACATACACATGTTAGAGATATTAAGCAGATCCCCTACAGTTTCTAGGATAACCATATCAATCCACAGCTTCCAATGCCATTGTGGTGCATTGTTAACAAGATTGCACAACCAATGCCATGCTAAGTTTAACTTCAAGAATCCCTTGGAATGTTTGGGGAGGGAAGAGAGAGAGAAGGAAAACAGGGAAATCTTGGCCCTTAAGCCTTCAATCCATACCATGGGGGTAAAAAACAAACAAACAAAAGAAACAGATTATGGATTCATAGACTGTTAGAGATCATCTAGGCCAATCCACTAATTTCACAAATGAGGAAACTAAGAAACTAATTAGCAAATAAATGCCTTGATCAATCTCACAATTAGTAAATAAACAAAGCTGTCCTCTGGTTATCTTTTGCCGCCCTTCCTAGAGAGTAAATGGGTTGAACAAGGGAATGAGTTGGTTCCTGGATACTATCTTTAACTTAGAAGCTTGTCACATTAGTGACTTAACCTCAGTATCTTCATCTGTGAAAATAAAGGGATGTTACAGAGCAAACTCCATGGCTAATGAGTTCGAATAGTGCCCAGATAAAAAGTACTGCATGAATATTGTTAAATATGAATTATAGCCAGTTTTATATACACTACATCATTACATATACCTAGTCTAAGTGCCTGCATAAGCATATTTTAAAATCTATTTCCAGGGTCCTCCAACAAGATGTCTTCTATTCACAAGCAGCAACAAATACTTGGAAGATTCCCACTGTTTTCTAAAGAGGAAAGAAAAGAATTATATTTGGACCCAGACCAGGCTTCTCATTAAGAATTGATACTACTCTCTTTCCTTATAATGAGCTATTATTGCCCATCACCTGAACTTTGCACTACATTTAGCATCGCAGCCCTTTCTGTGTTTTTCCAGTTCTTCTTGAGGCTTTTTAAATCATTTCCTTGCACTGGCCCCCAGAGTCTGTTTGCAACAATATTGTGAAACAAATGACCAGACATAATGACTTTCCAAGGTCCTTGCACTTCCTTATTAACATTCAGTTAGCATAAGTCCTTACTTAATTATTGACTATATCGAATACACAATATATTGACCTCTGCCATCTGCAACGAAATCTCTTCCTGCAGATCTATGAGAGTGGCTTCATACAGAGAGGAAGCAGAAGGAAACAAAGCAATGGCCACTTATCTTGTTCTGTCCTAGGAAACATTAGCACTCTCACACCTGCAGTGCAAAAGAAGAAAGAAAACCCTTTAGCATCAATTACTGCAAAACTGAGAGTGAGTGTAATAATCAAGAGAATAAGAAAAAAAAAAACACACATGATTGTGATTCCCAACCCATCCTCCCAAACCATGGTGGGAAAGCCAGAGAAATAACATCAGATGTATCCTAGCTGCACAGCAACAGGACATGCATCTCTAATTTCTTGCTGAGTTTTAGATAGAACTAAGGAACAAGCTGATTGGATATTCAGGATTTCAGCCTATGTAAACATGAAGAAACTGCCAAGTTCAGAATTGTTTCATGTCCCCAGTACAACAAAATCTCTCTCCCTCTCCTCCCTTTCTCCCTCTCTCTCTCTCTCCCTCTCTCTCCCTCTGTGTGTGTGTCTCTCCCTCCCTCTCTTTCTCTGTCTCTGTCTCTCTCTCTGTCTCTCTGTCTCTCTCTGTCCCTGTCTCTGTCTCTCTCTCTCTGTCTGTCTCTCTCTCTTTCTCTGTCTCTCTCTTTTTCCCCTTTTCTGCCCCCCACTCATACACACACACACAAACACACACACATTCCACATACCCACAAATATATGAATGACATTTTTCTAAATGTGATATAGTATGACATCATATGCCCGAGAGGTTTGGAGATTAGTAATGGTATAGCAAATATCATCAGAATGGGAGTGGGATTAGCAAAGAGAAATTTTGGAATCTAGCCCTGATTATTGGACTGAATAACCTATGGCCTTGGCAAGTCATTGAGCCCCTTTGAGACTTAGTTTTCCATCTGTAAAATGGATTCTAAATTATTTTATTCCTAGAGATTGTATGTTTTCCAATAGGACTACAAAAATCATAGAATTCTGTTAATTAGATTCACTAAAAATTTTTGTTACATAAATCTCAACTTGGCCATCATCTCAAGGAAATCCTCATACATCTTTAATGTGTTTACTTTCCCAAACCTTTGTAGTTCTATTCAAGTCTCCCCCAACATTCCACCCTGGCCCACCTCCCTCTCCACTGAGGACCTCATTTAATGCTTCACCAAAAAAAAATTGAGACCATTCATCAAAAGTTCCCTGATCTGTTCCCTCCTCTTCTCGCGTCTCTTAGACATCTTCTCTCTGATGAATCCTCCTTCCTTTCTATCTCCCATGAAGAGGCAAATTTGACAAAGCAAACTTCATCATTGGCACCCTTAAATCCATCCCCTCCTTCAATGGCTTGTCTCCACTATCATACTCATTCTCTTTCTATCTAGTTACTTCATTGCTGCCTACAAACCCATTCCCCCTCCATTCTTAAAACAACCTCACTTGGTCTTGCCATCAAAAGTAGCTATAATCCTGGATCTCAGATAAACTGCTTGAGAAAGCTATCTCCATCAGATACCTTCAGTTCTGATCTTCTCACTTGCTTCTAAACCCTCTGACATCTGGCTTTTGACCTCATCAATCACTTGAAATTCTTCCCTCTAAAGTCAACACTTATTTCTTATTTGCCAAAGTAATGGTCTTTTCATTTTTTGCTCTTTTTTGGATGTCTTTTAAAAAAAATAGAATCTAACAAATATTATATATATACATATGTATGTGTGTATACATACATGCATGCATGCATATGTGAGCAGAGAAAGAGGATTGTATGTGAAACTTCAGATCTCCATTATGTACAGTTTGCTTTTCTGTTTAAATTTAAGTTCTATCAATAACTTTTTAAAGGTCCACTGCTTATCTGCAATTATTCTCTTCTTTTATATTCCTTTTTTAAAAAATGCTTCAATTAACTCCTTTTCTTCTTTTGTTTTGCTATGCTGCTGTATTTGTCTCACTTCTCCTTCCATTGCTGTTTGTTGTTGTTCAGTCATTTTTCAGTCATGTCCAACTCTTTGTGACTTCATTTGGGGTTTCCTTAGCAAAGATACTGGGGTAGTTTAACATTGCCTTCTCCAGCTCATTTTAAAGATGAGAAAATTGAGGCAAAAAGCATAAAGTGACTTGCCCAGGGCCACACAGTTATTAAGTATCTGAAACTAGATTTGAACTCAGGAAGATGAGTCTTCCTGGCTCTAGACCTGGCCAATCCACTGTCCTACATTGGAAAAGAAAAAAGAAATATGCCCAATTGGTAAAACAAATTCCCACATTGACAGGATCCAAAAACGTATCTGCTTTTGAATCTATCTTTTTACTCTCTAGAGAGAAAAAAAAGGCAGTTCCTATCATCATCACAACTATGGAAACATTTACAACAATGGAATCATTGTTTTTACCAGTGTTCTTAAGACTTTTCCAGTTGTATTTCTTTGTAATATTGTTATTTTACAAAATGTTCTTTTCTTTCTGTTAACTTCATTCTGCATCAGTTGATAATAAATCTTTCCAGATTCCTCTGAAATCATTTATTTCACCATTTCTTATACCGTAATTTGTATATCCATTCCCTACTACATGAATACCCATTTAACATCCACTTCTTTGATTCTACAAAAAGAATATAACTTGGGACAAAAGATATGCAAAGTTTTTTTTTTTTTTAACTTTAGGAACATAATTATAAATTGCTTTCCAGAATGACTGGACCACCAACAGTGCTTTACTGTGCCCATTTTCTGACAGCCCCCCCCAATTAGTTATTTTCCCTTTTTTGTCATCTTGATTTCATCATGCCAATGTGACATAAGCAGAAATTCAGAGCTGCATTAATTTAATTTGTATTCCTTTTATTATTAGCTATCTGGAACACTGTTAATATGGTGCTGATAACTTAGATTTCTGCCTTTGAAGACTGCCTGTTATTTCTTTTGACAAGGAATCAATTGGTTTTTGTTCTCAAAATTTATGTCATGGATATGACACCTTTATCAGAGAAACTGGCTGAAAAGTTGTTTTCTCCCACTTACCTGCTTCTTTTCTAATCTTAATTGCATTGGTCTGTTTGTGCAAAACAAATCAATTTAATACAATCAAAATTGTTCATTTTATCTTCCGTGATCCTTTCTATCTCTTGTTTCATCATGAACTCTGTCCCTTTCCATGTATCTAAAAGCAATTTCTTCCTTGGTCCTCTAATTAGTTTCTGATATCATCCTTTATAGCTAAATAATGCATCCATATATGACCTATCTGGGTTTATAGTTTGAGGTACTAGCCTATATCTAATTTATGCCAGACTACTTTCCAGTTTTCTCAGCAGATTTTGTCTAATAGTGAGTCCTTATCCCCCATTAAATTATTTTTGTTGAATCTTTTTTTCAGTCATGTCTGATTCTTTGTGACCCATTCAGGTTTTCTTGGCAAAGATACTGGGCTGGTTTGCCATTTCCTTCTCTAGCTCATTTTACAAATAAGGAAACTAAAGCAAACAGGGTTAAATGACTTGCTCAGGGCCACACAGCTAGTAAGTGTCTGAGGTCAGATTTGAATGCAGGAAAAGGAGTCTTCCTAACTCCAAGCCCAGAATTCTATTCACTGTACCACTTACCTTCTGTATGAGATTATTTGTTTTAGGAAATACTGTACTATTTAATTTGGTTGTTTCTATATTTTTTGTACCTAATCTGTTCCACTGGTTAAGTTTTTACTTTTTTAACTCAGACCAATTAATTTTGATGATTACTGACTTGTTCCATAATTTGAGATCTGGTTCTGCTATACCATGTTATTCACTTTTTTCCCATTTATTTCCATTGAGATTCTTAACATTTTGTTATTCCAGATCAATTCCATTATTATTATTTTTCAAATGCATAAAATAACCCTTATGTGCTTATGGCACTGAATAAATGAATTAATTTACATACTTCTGTTATTTTTATTATATTGAAACATTCTATGCGTGAGCAGGTAACATTTATTTAATTACACATTATTGTATTTCTATAAAGATTGTTTTGGGATGGGCTGTGTATGACTTTAACTGTCAAATTTTTTGGTGGGGGGGAAAGTAGAGAAATTGGTATTAAGTGACTTGCCCAAGGTCACACAGCTGGTTTTTTGTGTTAAGTGTCTGAGGTCGGATTTGAACTCAGGTCCTCCTGACTCCAGCACCAGTGCTCTATTCACTGCACCAACTAGCCTCCCTAACTATCAAAAATTTTATATATTCTGTAGTTATTTTGAATGAAATTTTATTTTCTATCTCTTCCTTCTGGGTTTTGTTTTATATGTGATATATATATTTTATATATTCCAATATATTGAAATTTTAGTGATTTATGTTCTTTCTTGCAATTTTGGTAAATTTATTCCTTTTTAAAAGTGATTCTTTAGCATTTTTTAGAAAATGTATCATGTCATCTCCCAAAGGTGATTCCCTCAAATTTACTGATTATCTTATTGTTGTAGCTAGAATTTCTAACATTATGTTAAATAGGATTGATGATAATGGACAACTTTGCTTTACTCCTGATTTTATTGGAAAGGCCTCTAAACTTTTTTTTCATACGACATTGGGGCTGGGTTGTAGATAAATCTTGTTTATCCCATTAAAGAAAAAGTCACTTATTAGAATATCTTCTAGTGATTTTAATGGAAGTGAATGTTGTACTTTGTCAAAAGTCTTTTCAGCATTTATCAAAATAATCAAAATGTATTTATCGTTCTGTTATATAGTTGAATATGTCCATATTTTCCTAACTTTGAATAAATCCTGCATTCCCATTATAAACTCAACTTCATCACAATACATAATCTTATTATGTTCTTGTTGTAGACTAAACAAATATTTTATATAAAATTTTAATGTTGATGTCCATTAGAAATATTAATCTATAGTTTTGCTTCCCTGCTTTGTCACTCCCTAGGGCAGTGGTTCTCAACCTTCCTAATGCCGTGACCCTTTAATACTCATATGTGGGTGTATCTGCATATGGGCAGACCTACCTAGAGATGGGTAGAGAAGCGGTGTCTTGGTTCCTAAGACCATTGGAAATACATGTTTTCCAATGGTCTTGGGTAACCCCTGTGAAAGGGTCATTTGACCACCAAAGGGATCGTGGCCCACAGGTTGAGAACCACTGCCCTAAGGGCAGAACAACATATCATAGAAAAAGTTTGGAAGGGTCATGTCTCTAAGCAATTGTTCAGAGAGTTCACATAATATTGCAATTAATTGCTCTCTAAATGCTTGATGTTGTTGTGGTTGTTCAGTCATTTCAGTTGTGTTCAACTCTTTATGACCTTATTTGGAGCCATTTCCTTCTCCAGCTCATTTTACAGATGAAGAAACTAAGTAAATAGGGATAAGTCATTTGAACAGCTAGTAAGTGTCTGAGGCTAAATTTGAACTCAGGTTTTCCAGGTCCAACACTCTTATCTATTGTGCCACATAGCAGCCCCTAAATTACTTAATAGAGTTCACCTTTAATACGGGTTTTTTCCCCCATTCTGATGTCCATTTATGTTTTTTCAACTTCTTTTCCTGATACTGGAGTATTTAATCTATTTCTTCCTCTATTGATCTAGCTGCTTTGTATTTTTGTAAGCATTCATTCATTTGATTTATGTTATCCGTTATGTTATTTAGCCAAATGATTTCAGATAATTTCCTTTATTTCCATTTCAGTTGCTGTGAAGTCTGCTTTCATCTTTTGATATTAGCAATTTTATTTTATTCTTAACCAAAAGCTTTTAATTTTACTTACCAATTAAATGTTTAGTTGTCTGTTTACTTTTGCTTTTAAATTTGTTTATCTCTTCTTCAGTTTTCAGAATTTCTATTTTGGCATTTAGTTGAGTGTACATGATTTATTGTTTTTTTCTTTTTTTACTTCTACACTCAGTTTAATGATTTATTATTTCTCCCTTTCATTGATAAAAAAGTATAGAAATAAATTTTCTCTTAAGTATTACTTTAATTATCTCCCATAATTGTTTTTTAATTGTTGTCATTTTCTGTAACCTATTATTTCTCTGATTTGTTCTTTGGCATGTGAATTCTTAAGGGATGTTCACTAATTTTAATTATTTATTTAATTAATTATTTCTTCAGGTGTATTTATTTAATGAATTTTTATTTTATTGTGGATAGTAAAGGAGGCATTAATTATTTTTTTCCTTTTCTGCATTTTTTCACATTTAAAAAAATACATGACCAGTTTTTTTAAAGGTACCTTACACATATGAGGAAATATATAATCTCCTTTCTATTTCTATTCAATAATTATCAGATATCTATCATCTCTTATTTTTTCTAAAATGCTCTTCATGTCCTTAATTTTTTTTTCTTATTTGTATTTTTGTTAGGTGTGTCTAAGTCTGAAAAGGGTATTCTGAGGTTCTTTACTATTCCAGTTTTAGGATTTTTTTTTCTCTATGTACTTTGATAATTTTTCATTTAAGCATGTATATTCTGCAGTATATGTTACTTATATGTGTAATACTAATGAAATTTGAAGATCTCTTTGTTTTGCTAAGAGATACTTAGCACCTAGTTGCAAATTAAGCCTCTGTTAAAGAAACAGAAGGTATGAACCCCTGTTGCTGACATAACAGGAAGGGGCTGAACAAGAAACCCCTGTTGCTGACATGAGAGGAAAGGGCTGAATAGGGAGAAGCAATACTTTATATAAGGAAAAACCCTTGCTGTAAAAGTCAGAATTTCTTGGAGCAATTCATGTGGAGGCTGGATAAAGTAGTTTTGATTTTTTGAATGGAGCTTATGCTGCTGAAGACTTCCAATGGCCAGCTGGAGCTGCTGACGAACTGCTGAGTCTGAGGGCCAGCCAGCTGCTGAGGATTTCCAAGGACCAGCCAGAGCTGCAGAAGACTGAAGAAGCATGACTTTGGTGCCAGTATTTTGTTTGTTTGTGCCTTTGTTAAGCCTTGACTTCTCAGGAGCAGAGACTGTAAAAGATTTAAGGTGGACTGGACACTGTGAGCTTCAGTGTGAAACAGGAACTGCATGGAGAGCTGCACAAGGAACTGAGAGGTATTTGCCTTTGAATTTAGGTGACAGTTTGGTGAATCCAGGTAGGAGCTGGGACCATGGAAGGGGATCCAGGGAATCTGAGAGCCTATCTTGAGTGAACCTGAAAGAAGACTTTACTTGGATACTATGTACTGACTGAGAAGATTGTGATTTACAGGATGGCTTGTGTATTTTCTGATGATTGAATAGTGAATGATGACTGAATAGTAGTAACTTATTTGCAACTTAGTGTGTCCCATGAGTAGAGAACTTTGACTTTTGTATTTTGTGACACCTACGTTACTAAGTGATTGATTGACTAGATAATCGTACTTTGTTCAAAACTATGTGAATATTGTGGTGAAAACTGTGTGGCCATTTTAGTGATAAGTTGTTGTGAATGTTGTATTTTAATTTTCTGTGATAAGTTGCAATATTGTGAATTCTGTATCTTGATTTTCTGTGACTATTTTGCTCTGATTTGTTATTGAATAGAGTGTTCACTATACTATGTAATCAGAACCTTGAAAGCTGTTCACAGCAGCATTCTTCTGGAAAGCTCCTCATGCATGGCTTTACAATATGGTAAATATTATTATAGATTCATTATCTATGGTGACTTTAAATATAATGTAGCTTCTCTGATTATCTCTTTTTTAAGGTTTTTATTTTTACTGTAGCCTTGTCTGAAATCATGGTTACCACTCCTACTTGTTTGACTTCATAAATATAATAGATTCTGCCTTGGCCCTTCATTAAAACTGTATGAGTCATTTTTCAAATGTGTTTTGTGTAAACAACTTATTGTTAGAGTCTGCTTTTTAATTCTTTTTGCTGTCCTCTTTCATTTTATGGGTAAGGTCTTCCCACTCACATTCACAGTTATGCTTGCTAATTGTGGACTTCATTCTATCCTATCGGCTTACACATTTTATTCTTTGTCTTTCACCCTTCTTTATAAGAAAACTAATGTGGTAAAAGAAGAATTTGCCTATCATTTGTCATCTATAAATTATGTGATATTTTTCTGATCTTTGCCTGTCATTTTATCTCCTTGCCTATCTCTCATCAAATGTTTTTACTCTTTCATTCCCCTTTCACACATACATCCCTTCTATGTAAGGAGTTTGTTTTAATTATGACTATTATCACCTATTGCTATTCTGTTTAAATGCCCCTCTGCCAATCTCCATCTATTTGCATTTGAGTTTATACTTCTGTACTAAACTCTTTGTCTGCTTCTGTGTGTTTATGTAAGCTTATTTAACTTTCTTTTATCTGTTTCAAACTAAAATGAGTTTCATAAGATGATTATTCCTCCCACTCTTTCTTCTGTTTTTGTGTACTCTTCAATTCATGTGCTTCTACCATGTAAGATTATGTTTCCTTGGCTTCTTCCTTTTCTTCTGTGAAGTATTAACCTCATCCTTACCATTTCCTTCTCCTAAGCATAAAAATACATCAAAATCATTGCCTCAGCCCTTTTACCAATATTATTTAAATTTTTCTGTTTCTTTAAGGCATTAGGGTGCTAAGAGGATATGGTTCTTCTCTCCAAATTAGATTGTAAACAATCTATCTTCTCATAGTCCCTTCTATTGATCAGATTCTGTATCTATTTTTCTCTTCTTTCAAGTATTTCCATTTCAAAGTGTGCCTCAGTTCTTTTCATCAGTAATGCTTTCAAATCCTTTAATTTACTGAAAATCCTTTTTTTTACCCCTATATCACTAGTAGCCAGATAGGTTGCTCTCCATTCTGAGACTGTGCCTTTTGCTTTTGGGAATATTATATTCCAAGTTTCCTTGTTCTTAGAGTGGCAGCTTATAAGTCTTCTGTGATTGTTACTAACTCTTCAGTACTTGAAAGATTTTTGGTTGTTTGCAGTGTTTTTTAGTTGTCCTGAAACTTTGATATTTTATGATGATATTTCTAGGACATGTGTGTATATATGTAGGTATATACATAACATGTAAACACAATATATATACACACATACATATATACATATACATATATATAGTGTGTGTGTCTGTCTATCCAGTGCACTACCCATGTATAAGTAGTGCACTAGATAGACTGTCAGGCCTAACATCAGAAAGCCTCATCTTCCTGAGTTCAAATCTGTCCTCAGATGCTAGCTGTGTGACCCTAGGCAAGTCACTTAACTCTGTTTGCCTCATTTCCTTATCAGTAAAATGAGCTGGAGAAGGAAATGGCAAACCATTCCAGTGTCTTTCCCAAGAAAACCCCAAAAAGAGATCATGAGTAGCCAGACATGACTGAAAACAACTAAACAACTACAAAAATGAGAGGGCTTGTGAGACGTTACCCTGCCATGTAAGTGGCTACTGTATATTAAGAGCTTTACTTCAAGAATAACTCTATGAGAACTTGTCCCAGATACTTTGTGTCACAGTAAATGAACTGACTTTAGCTAGCAAGCAAGATCAAGCCAGCTAGTGATGTCTCATTACCTTCTTCCTCAATCCCCAACTCCCCTTAATCAAACCATACCTTACTTTGTGTTATATAATTTAAGACAATATCCATGCATCACTCAATAGCAGTGTGTTAGTAATGAAATTCTCTTTATATTTATAAATTTTAATAGTATGTATATCCAAATAGATATAAATGCTAAGAAATTTTCATATGAAGAAATTTACATTGAATTTGTGCAATAAAATAAAGAAAGCAAATATATTACATTAATTTAATACAATAAATAGAGATTAACAAAACAAGAATGAAAAAGAAACTTTAAAACGCTTTAAAACAAAAAAGTAAATTTGACTTGTAGGATCAGTGAAAAGAATAATGTTTCATCCTTGAAAAACTAATTGCTATCTTTTTTAAGGAGTGAAAATTTACTTGTCAAGGCTGAGCAAAAGTAAAAGTACTTTGAATTTTTAAAAACTATAAACATCTGGTACAATTTAATTTTGGTCACAAACTGAGAACAGTAAATTTCCATCTCTGTCTCATATGGAAGAAGAGGCACCTGAACCTGAAAATAGTCCTAAAGGATCAAATAAATAATATATACAAAGACAAAACAATAATAATGCAATCATTTCTAAAAGGAAGTAAAACTTTGAGAGAATGAAAAAAAATAATAATGGTTCTAGAGAAAGGGTAATGAAACATAATTCCCTCTTCACAGTCAAAAGGTGGGAGGCTATCCAGACAGGGCATTGGGTCCATTTTCAGATGAATTCCCAATAATTAAGATTTTTTTATTTAACTCTTTCTCTTTGTTATTTAACAAATAAGGCTCAATGAGGGAAAGCTGGAAATGATTTTTAAATTAAAATAAATAAAATGATAAAATGAAATGATGATGAACAAGATAATTTTAAAAAGAGTAAACAATCTACTTCTAACCCAGCTTTGAACAATAAGAACTCACCAAAGCTGTGTGTGTATACTTTCCTAGGTAGTTATTACTCATTAAAAATAAGCAGGTTCATTTAAAAATTAATAAAATGAATTCCCAAGCATTACTTATTCTTTCATGCTTACATATATAATGGTAAGAATGGCCAGCCACTTTCCTGTCTGTCTCTGCTCCATCTCCTACTACATCAAGAATTTATGTTGGGAGAGTGGGGAAAAGAAAAAGGAGGGTAAATTAAAAATCCTTTATAAATCTCCATTAATTATCTTGGAGGGGGAACTTGCATTTCATTGACTGTAGTTTATGCAAATAGGCTCAGAGGAATTAACATATTGGAAAGAGCTGACATTTGTTCTGATATATTGAATCTTTAGCGTGACAAAATCACTTAAGCTGGATCCACTAACGTCAGGTTTCCTCTCATGATTGACCCCTGCAGAGTAGACCCTGACAAGTAGAGCTCCTGCAAAGTTCATTAATAATGTAGAATAAATCAATTTTTCAGGAAATACTGGAAACAAATGACACCAAAATCATACTTTTTGCAAATTCAGCACCAACTCATCTCCACCAAGGACACTAGGAGTCAGAATATCCTTTTCTGGCATTCCACATGCAGGGGTGGGGTCTAGTCTTCTTAGGCATAATTATTCTTCTTAGAGTCCCACCTAAGTCCTACCAATAACACATTCATTTGATATAAATTTGAACAAGGAATAGACCATTGCTTGAAAATAAGCACCAGGGAGGCATTTTTTAAAAGCTTTGAAGTATTTAAGGAATCCATAATATTTGAATATTTTAGATGTAAGATTTGGAACTCACATGAACTATGGCAAGGATTCATTATCTAGGCTCATGTGTCACAATCAATATTTTAACACATAAGACTTACTGTAGCCCTGGGCCTGGACTAACACCATTCTGTCTTGTTAGGTGAAAAGATATTGTCAAAGTTAGCATAGATAAACTGTCCCACTTATTAAGACAAAATCATATGCCAAGTTACTATGGTATATTTTGGTAAGTGAAGGATCATCTAATCAATGCAAAATTAAAAGCAAGAATACTATATTTCCAGGCAAGAAAAACCACATACCTTTAGGTGGAGTCTTTTGCCTTCATCATTTCATCACTTCATCACTTCAGAACTATTAAATTGAAATCTCCTAAATATTTCTAGCTTGCTTTGAAATGTTATGAATGACATGATAGTTGCATTATAGTGGCTAGATGAATGGATGGATGAATTTGGGAGCCAAAATACAGCCTTTGATATTTGGGTGTGTTTGCCCCTTATAAAATGCTGGCAAGTTTTTTTGTTTCGTGTTACTGGAGGACAAAATAAATAAATGTATAAGTATATTTAACAAATATATGAATGGAACAATGGAAGATCATAGCTCTTCCTAATAAGGTTAATGAGGAAGTATTTAATGAAAATAAATGGTTCAGGAAAGAGAAGGCGAATTAAATGGTCTTCTCAATACACAAACCAATGAATTAAGTGCTAAACAACTGAGAATCAACTGTCAAAACCCTTGAGCTTTTGGAAAATGTAGTCTTTTAGATCATAATTTGCATAATCACAGATTCAGAATAAGACATTTAGTGCAGGAAGGGATCTTAAGAAATGACTGAAAGATGAATTCCCCAAGTCTACACATAGAATTAAGATTAGAACCTAGGTCTTCAGATTCCTAGTCTACCTCTCTTTCCACCAAGTCACGCTAGTTTTAAAAATGAACTATTTTCATTTGAAGTATTTTTACAAGGATGATTTATTTGTACGATTTGTGGTACTGGAAATATTAAACTTTTCTATTATAGGATCTATGGCATAGAAAGAAACTACGAAAAGTTTGTATGAAGCAGGTGAAGCTAAAATCAAGAGCTCTGACAGTGAATTCATTTTAGAGCTTTACTGAGGGTATTGTGGAGAATATTGCTTCTTCTAGGTTCTAAATCTGACCATCTTCCCACAAATTAACCCAGTTTCTTAAGGAGATGTTCATAAGGCCAAAATTCAGTTCTCTTAGGGGCCAGCTACTTACTGACCAAAAACCATCATTATACTGACCCTTATCTGTTGGTGTTTATAAGATGGGGATAAGAGAGAATAGAGATAGTTTATGACCATAAATTCATCTCATTAGCACAACTAGAGAAAAGGAACTCACAGTTGTTGAGGGAAGTTCATTGATGGAAGAGGCTACTTCATGTTTGTCATTGATTCCTGGTACCTTGCATATAGCAGGTGCTTTTAAAAGGTTTTTTGACTGACTGACTGATTGATAGATTGATAGCCTTTTGATAGATTCATTTGGGAGAAGTCATGAGGCCATTTATTGCATTTTCTTTATTTTTTACAAATGAGTAAAGTGAGGTTCAGAGAATATAAGTGTCATACATTGAGTAGTTGGTATAAGCAGGATAGAATTCAGCTCTTCTAATTCCTAGCCAAGTATGCTTTCTGCCACATGAGAACCAGCTAGTTTAGTAAAAAGGACATAGGGCTATAGAGTTTACATTGTGAATCACTAGAGGAGAAAGGCATGCAGCTGCCAAATCCCAGCCCAATCTTCATATCTCTGGGGAAGAAAACAAATAAAGCAAAACAACAAAAAAAACCTATTTTTTTCCTTCTTTGTAGAGTAGCCTAAGCAATAGGATATAGCAGAAAGAGAGCAGAACTTGGAAAGAGAAAGATCAGGCTATAAACATACATAAACACTAGCAGCTATGTGAACACAGAAAAATCATTTAATTCCTCTGAGCTTCAGATTCTTCATCTGCAAAATGGGAATAAGCATTTATTGACATGTACTTGGCACGTACCATTCACTGTGCTAAATACTGGGTAGCTAAGTATCAAAATCTCAAGGAGATTGCATTCTATCAAGAGACACAACATGTACTATCCAAAATGGATACAACATGGCTTTAAAGGGAAGTGCTAGTATAGGACACCAGCAGCTAGGGCATTAGGATAGGTTTCACAGCAGTGGTAGTGCTTGCTGTGGGACAAATAGGCAGCACGGTGGATAGAGTACAGGACCTGGATTCAGGAAAACCCAAGTTCAAATCTTACCTAAGACAATTACTAGAAGTATGACTCAGGACAAGTTAATTAACCTCTACTTGCCTCAGTTTCCCCCTCTGTAAAAAAACACCTACCACCCAGAGTTGTTGTGAGGATAAAATGAGATAATTGTAAAGTGCTTTACAAATCCTAAATTGTTTTGTGTTAGCTATTATTATCTAAGTAATACTTTCTCTACCAATCTCATGGGCTTCTGAAAAAACTTTAATAAATCTTTACAATCTATGTAAATGTACATTTTAATTATTACTATGGACTTATTAATTATTCCTCCATTTTGCAATCAATGGAAGGACTGAACTTCTATAACCTCAATAGGTTCAAAACCACTGTGTCTGTTATTTTGACAACTTCCACTTAATTTTACCCAGAAAAATTGTAATTATGAGGCTATAGCAATGCTGAGCTATTTCCCTTTAGCCAATCTATATGCATTATTTCATAACTCTTCATTGATTTCTTCTATAGACCTCTTTCTAGCAGACTGCTAATACCTAATAAAGACAAGTAGAATAAAGAGGTTCTTTTGACTTCATTGGGAGAATGAATTTGTTGAAATAGAGATGCAGAGGCGTGCTCACCCCTGTTGCCTACCCCAGTAGTTCAATCAGCATGACTTTGGACTCTTACCTCAAGTAAATCATCTTCAGGCAAATAAACCTGGAGTAACTTTCCAAATTTCATCTACCTTGGTGGATGTGAAGGAGCCCAAAAACAATTAAGGAGTTAAAATGCCTGGTCACCAAGAATATTGGGCAGAATGTATATGTAGAGGGTACTGTCCTTTGTAAATACAGTGACATAAAGACTTAGAGACAGATACAAGATATATAAAAATGTATGTGACTAGAAAAAATGAACATAGAATTACTTGGCAAACATTTAAGAGTAAGGCATACTGGAATAAAGTCACAGTATACTTCCAAATATGGATCCTATCAGTAAGAATATGAACTCAATATATAGAAGAGAATTCAATTTAATTAATGTTAATTAAGTGCCCTAATGTGTCAGGCTTTGTTAGGTGCTGGAAATAAAAGACAAAACAAAATATTCTATAGGAAGAAAGCAACATATACAAATATGAGTCCAAAAATTACATAAAGTAATGGTAATAATAATAATAATAGCACTTACATAGTGCTTCAAGGTTTAAAAAGTATTTTACATTTGTTAAGTAATGTCTGAATAGAGAACAGAAGCATAATATAAAGAACGGTTTTTGTTTTTGTTTTCATAATAGATAAAATTTCAAATAAAATTGGGACACATTCATTATTAGTGGAATTATAAACCAATCCAACTATTTTGGAGAGCAATTTGGAATTATGCCCAAAGAGTTATGAAGTTGATTATAGATACTCTCTGACCCAGCAACACTACTACTTGGTCTATTTCCAAAGATAATTAAGGACAAAGGAAAAGAAACTATATGTTTTGAAAATGTTTATAGCAGCTTTCTTTGTGGTGGCAAAGAAATGGAAATTGCAGGGATACCCATCAACTGGGGAATGGCTAACCAAGTTATGGTTTATGATTGTGATAGAATGCTACTGTGCTACAAGAAATGATGAACTCAATTATGTTAGAAAAACATTGAAAGACTTGCATGAAATAATGAAAAGTGAAATGAGCAGAACCAAGAGAATATTGTATACGATAACAGAAATATAGTTTTAAGGATGACTGAGTGAATAAGTTATTTTGATTTTTATAAATACCCAAATTAACCATAAAGGATATATGAAGAAAGATCCTATCTGCATCCAGAGAAAGGACTGATAAATAGAAGTTATGCAGTGAATAATTTTATATATATGCATATATGTGTATATGTATATATCTCTGTTTCTGTGTGTGTGTGTGTGTGTGTGTGTGTACACACAGATATCTACCAATTTATGTCTAATGGTAACTATCTTAGAATGTGGTTGTGAAAGTCTAGAAAAAAAAAAGAAGAAAAAAGAAATTTACATAATTTTTGTTGTATGTTCAAAAGCAATAGCAAGTCGTGCGTAGTAGATTTGCCATTTCATGTACAATTATCTTTTCATTGCAATATGTTATGGAAATGCTTGTTTCATTTCATAATTACATATTGATGTAGTTTTTTAAAAAAGGGAAGGAAAAAAATACAAAAACAATAGAATAGTGCCTAGACGGGTGGGCAGGACAGCAGGGGAAAGAGTGAGATAGGAACTTTAAAGTAATGGATCTGATACGGACAAATTTAAGGGGACAGGAAGTAATGATATGAACTATGGCCAAGGTTGCCCACAACTAGGGATTATAGGCTTTCTAAGGAACAGTGTGTTTTCACATAGTTGAAAAAGTCAAGCTGATTTGCTTATCAGTTCATGAGAATGTGAGGGAAAGGAGTTGGGATGGTGAGCATACATGGTATAAGGGCACTGAGAAAGAAGTAAATAAAATAGTTTGAATTAGATTTAATTCAGTATTGTTGATAAAGTGGGCAAATGTGTTGAACAAATATTACTGTTAAATGGGTGGCTAACTGGTCCAGTTAGTGATTTTCGAAGTTATGAACTGGTTTACATTTTTATCAAATATAACATAAAACAGGATTGAGAATATGTATATACTTCTAACATATTGCACAAAACTGAGAAGTGGCAGAAAGATAAAGAGAAATGACAGCTTAGAGGATCAGAATTGGATTTGAAATGACCCTTGGTGAATCAAAGGAGAAGTAGAATTGGGCCACCAGAATCCATCATAACAGATGAATCCATAAAAAAATTTTCTAAACCAGCCCCCAAATTGACTTGGGGAGGTCATAATTAACATCCCTCTCCATTTTCAAAATCCAGATCCACATTTCTTTCTTTCCAAAAGCCTTATTTGATTAAATCCACTGCCATTCTACCTCGTCTACTTTGCATTTGCTCAATACTTTGAAGTTTCCTTCATATTGTATTACACATTTTTGCATGTCTATATTATGCTTTGTAAGTGCTTTTCAGTTCTTATACATATATTTTCCATCTCCTGGAGATCTATTTCAACTTTTCCTTCTCTTTTATTGACAGTTTTATCCCATAACATGAGTAACTAGTATGGTACTCCACTTACAAGATGTATTTTTCACAACGTGCAAACAACATTACACTTCTGGACAACTCTAATTCTTAACAGGTTTTTTGGTTTTTTTTTTATTTTTTCCTGTAATTAGACTAAATTAGCCTCTTTGCAAATTCCATTCATTGCTTCTAGTGTTGCATTAGTTTTCTTGGCAGCCATCTCATGCTATTGACTAGGGATCTTTCTGTCCTCAGATATTTTGTTCATGTAAATGGCTTTCTAACCATGCATCCCCATCTTATACTTGTGAAATTGGTGGGGGAAGGGGGTGTAGAGGGACCAGAAAAATGGTTGGATCTAGGTGTAAGATTTTACAAGAATTTGACTTGAGTACTGCCCCTATATTAAATTTCATCTCATTAGATTCAGCCCAGTGCTCTAGCCTATCAAGATCTTTTGAGTCATTGCTCTAACATCTAATGTGGTAGTTCTCCTTCCTAGTATTGTATCAACTACACACTTGATGCACATGCCATTGAGATCATTATCTAAGTTATTAATAAAAATGCTGAATGATGTGAAAAATTGAAGAAAAATTCATTGATCTATGGGCAGCCAGGCAGCACAGTGGGTAGAATAAAAATTCCTAGCAATCAGGAAGATATTTCTTCATGAGTTTGAATCTGGCTTTAGACTCTTACTAGCTGTGTGACTCTGGACAAGTCATTTAACCCTCTTTGCTTCAGTTTCCTCATCTGTAAAATAAACTGGAGAAGGAAATGGAGAACCACTCCAGCCAAGAAAACCCTACGTGGGCTCATGAAGAGTCAGACATGACTGAACAACAATTGTTAATAGACTCTAGCCTCTTCCCTTGTTTGAAAATAGAACATGTGTCTTTTGCCAACCATTCAGTACTTTTCCAATTGTCCACAATCTTTCAAATATCACTTGGCTCAGCAATCACAAGTACTGACTCTTTCAGCACCCCAGAACGTAGTTCATCTGAGTCAGATAACTCGAACATTAAGGATGGCTAAGTTTGCTCTTATCATCTTATTACTTAATCTGTGCCAACAGCTCTGTATAAAATATTTTTTATGTCCTTTCTAGTCTATACATTATTATCCCTGCTCTAGAAATGAAGGGTTGAACGGGGTTTTCTTCGCTGTATTCAGTTTTCATCATCTCATATACCTCCTCCAGAAATTCTCTAACCTTTTCTTCATCCTCTTTCCCTTTATGTATCATTTAATTTTTTTTAATCTTTAGTTTTCATTATTAGTTCAAGCTCAATCTGAGATGTATTACTCTTTACACAATTCTTATTACAAACTCTTATTCTACATTTGCCTGCACTTACCTATCCTTGCTTTTTGTCTTCTACAAATATCTTTTCTGTGTTACATCCTGTCCAGGCTACTCCCCCACTTTGCTCTCACATCATTGGGTTTGGTCCCCCCACGGTAGCTGCTATCTTGGACTTTGGGGGTACACCTTATAGCATCACTCTTCTAAAACTAGAGCTCATAAATCCTCACCATTAGTAATCAATCAGTGGATTTAATTTTTAGCAAAGGTATTTATTCAGATGGCATGGAAAAACCAGTTGTTACAAAACACTCCCTCCATAAACTCAGGGTGCACTGCCACAAATGTACTCAGTGTGGTTAGGAAGAATCAGCTCAAATTTAGACTACAAGTGTAGTCAGGCACACATTTAACATACGTAGCAAAGACAACTCTTTACTCTTGGCATTCCCTTTGAAGAGCCCCCATGAAGTTCACCTCAACAAGCATCTGTAGTATACCCTAAATCCAGCTTTAGCTTCTGTTGCTATCCATGACTGTCTTACTGTTGAACTCTTTCAGAAAGAGTATAGGGCCTTAATCTAGGATTGTCAGATGACCTTTCAGTTCTGGTCCCTTAAGGCCTTGGCCCTGTGGTTTTCCATCTTCTAGATTGGAGGGAAGAGAACCTTTCCTTTCACTCTTCTTGATTTAAGGGTAGGTATCTTCAGTAAGATGCCTCACCCTAGTGAGGCATTTACCAACCAGTACATTTCCATATTTTTCTCTCACTAGACCTGGTGATTATTTGTCTAGTAAGGGGGTTCAAGTCCCCAAAGGTTTTTTGTTTTCTTTTGAGACTCTAAGGTTTGCCAGTTCATCTATACAAATAAATACCTGGAGAAAAAGTACAGAGGCAATTTACATTGTCTCTGATGACTTTTTAAAGGCATATGAAATCAATGTATCATATCTTGTACCAGGTGCAAATAAGTCTACTCAAAGCTTTTCTTTAAACTCATCTAAAAAGGGCTCACCTTTCTATCTCCTGATCTCTCTAGACCTTGTATAGATTTGCCAAAGTCTGAAAGGGGCAGGCTTACACTGAAATCTCAGTGCTTCCTAGTACATTCACATCTGTCTTTTTTAGACAGCTTTCCTTTTCTCTCCTCAGAGAAATGTTTTTGGCTTTTTTGTCTTCAGAATTGAATTCTTGAGGGAGCATCCTTCACAGGCTGGCTTTCAGAAACCTTTGAAATCCGTTCTCCCAAAATCTAGATTTTTCTCTCCTCTGTCCAAAGATAGAGTAACCACTACCATACAGGGTTCCAATCAGTTATACCCAGTTCTTCCATTTTTTTTCCTTAGTGAGAATTAGATACTAGAAGCTTGACAGAGACATCACTAGAGGAGGTTAATACGTGTATATAAAAAACAAAAGCAGAAAGTCTGAAGAAAGAACCCATCTTTCAGACATCATAGGCCTTCTCCTGAACTGAAGGAGTAGAGTTCACATGGAGGAGGTATTTCAGGTCCAGCTCACAATGAAGACCCCAAGGTAAAGTAGTAACAGCAAACATGAACAACACTAGGGACATCAGGGGCACAACACAGAAGGTAACACTTTTGACATCCTTGTCATGCTGATTCTTATGGATCAAGGTCATTTTATTAAACTCTAGCAACCTGGCACAGAGCCTGAGCTGATACCAAAATTCGTATACCCTATCAATCAATCAATGTTCCCCAGCCCAACAGTTTACCTCACTGGGAACCCCTTCAATAGATAACAATAAATCTTATTTTAAAGGCTCCCACTGAGGGGCTGCTCCTTCTTCAGGGGAGAAGAGTGAGGTAAGAACTCTTCACATTCTGGGACACAGAATTTTTAATGAATAGACTAAAGGATAAATTCAAATTGATCACAGGTTTGCAGAAATCATTTTAACCACCCCCCCTTGAGCTGTCTAATAAATAAAATAAAATAAACAAGGGACCTCTAAACAATTTAATGCCTTGTTTTTCATTATTGTTCTCCTGCTCCTGCTCCTCTTTCTCCCTCTTCTTCTTGAAGTAGCTGTCCAAATCATCTTAGGAAAAAAAAACTGAGCCAATTTTGGGGTGTATGAAATCATCTTTGAGAGCAGAAAACTCAAGGTGTCAGTAAATACTGATAAAGGATGGAGAGGCTCAACTACTTTTATGTCTAAAAGTAGTATATCATTGTTACATGACTGTTATTGTTAGGTCACATCCAAGAAACCACTAGACCAGAGAGCCCTTTCTTTCCTAGGATAGTGCATATTTGTCAAAGGCATCACTTGGGAGGAAGGAATGAATATCGGGAAGAGAGGAAACCAATCCTGATGGTCAAGGGCATGATGACAAAGGTTGATTCCAAAGTTCAAAAATGCCAGGCACTTCAGAGTGATGTGGGAAATGGAAAACCCACTATATGTGGGATGGTGCTGGGACAAATATTGAATCTGCCTCAAAGTTAAATGGATGCCCTGAGTGGAGTTACCTCCAGAAATTACAAGAAGGGCCAAAAGGAAGGCTATATTTTGCAAAAGTTTTGATGGTTGCTTACAGGGTTCAGTTCAACAGAGGGTATATAGCATCTGTTACGTGATATGCCTCATAAAACTGTACTGACTGGAGGTCACTGTCAACATTTCTCTGTTTATCCTGACCCCAAAGGAGAGAGATTTTGATGGCTTAGTCCTGATCTCCCCAGACCCCTAGCCATGCCTAAGAATCAGTGTGGATAAAGATCCTGTGCACCAAGGCAGTCAATATTCTGTCATGTATCAATCACAAAATTTGTAGTTTAGCCTAGTAGGAGGGGCTGCCAAAATCCACATCCCCCAAGGTATTCACTTATTAGATTAATGGCTACACAATTTCAGTTGTTTATGTCTCTGTTGTACAAAGAGTAAACCAGGCATGGAGATATTACTGGGAAACCAGGTCTTTGCAGGTTAGTCTGTTGAACTAGCCCAACAGGTAGAGCATCTAGGCTACCTGGTAATCAATGAAGATGAACAGGAATGACCACAAGTAATCTGCTCCCTGTAAGCTGACAAGTGTTGTATGCTTTCCCTATTGGCCACATAGGCTCGTTTTAAGGGGAGTCGGTGTAGCAAATTGCTCCACTCTCCTTCATCCTCAAAGGTTTCCATTTGGTTTCGCTGCTAATAGTCAACACAGACCTTAGTTTTTCAAAAATGACTTGTCAGGTCCTAAGAGCCCATGGTGTCTATTCCAACAATATGCTCATCATGATTACAATCCCCCAATAG
>CM053592.1:19798015-19817119 GCA_028646515.1 Pseudochirops corinnae
GACCATGACCTCAGGGAAGGGATGGCATGGCTTGCAAGTGAATTGGATTTAAGTGAGGGAGGGCTGTGCAAAGTCACCAGCCTCACTTTCTCCTCCCGAATCATCTGGGTCCAGTGGCCAGATATAAATCAGGACAACTGGAGATGGCCCAGCATGCAGAGTGACCTTGGCCTTTTCAAGCTAAGGTCTCTAACAGGTCTATTTTATTGAAGCAAAACCCATTCAATAATTAAGACTAAATAAGAGATGAAGCAGAGAATGTCTCTTCATCTCGTCAAAAAAATCAATCTGGAAAGACTGTACAATTGTAGAACACAAATACTTATTAAAGGCAGGAATGCATCGCAGAAGGTCACCGTTGAAGTAATATAATGACCTTGTTCCCTGTGCTTAGTTTTGTTCCTGTGCCTTTTCCCCCTCCCAACCATTTACAGAGGAGACCAAAAGATTATGGGATTGACAAACACAGACTCAGAGAGTCCTTGGCAGTTTGCTAGAAGGAAAGCCTCTAAACTGATAATAACCAGGTGCAACCCAAAAATCAGAAATGAAGGAGAAAGCCACAAGGAATTATAAGCTAATCTTCTGAGAGATGTGGCCTTAGTAATGAAGAAGTTCATATTTAAGAACATATAAGCCTGTATGTACTAGCTAACTTGGGCTGCTCTGTTCCAAAGAATTTGACCTCTAGGGAGACAAATCTCGTAGAGAGGAAATATCATTTCTAGCCAAGGCTCAGAGAAAAAGAAAGGTATATTAGAGAAAAACACTCAAAGTTTTCCCTAGTCTGATGACTGAGTATTTTTCAAAAAGTGCTGCAACAAAAAAGCTCAAGGGACTTTAAGCAGAAAGTATGACGGCATAAGAGTTAGAAGATAACCTGAGAAGTCCAGCTGAAACCAGGAGTTGGAAGCAGAGAGGAGTCCCACAGCTTCATGGCCAGCACAGTCAAACCTGACAGAAATGAGAGAAAACCACAAAAACTTGAGAACCAATGGCAGTTATCAGCCTTTTGAGACAAATCAACTTATCATGAGGTTCTAACTTAACTTTCGTGAAAAGAGCAATGACTGGCTGAGAAGAAACCACATATGTCTACAAGCCCATTGGGAATTAAACCCCACAGGAGCAACATGATTCCATTACTGGAATACATTAATATTCCTTCAGTGTAGAAGGCATAGATTGCTCTTCTACACATGTCCTAGGCACAAGAAGTTTACCTATGGGTCTACTCTATTCCCCAGATCATGTTGCTATATATTTCTACTCTTGCATAGGAATTTATAGGGAAGTATACTCTAAGTTTATGAAGGAAATGGTTTATTGTTTCTCTTATTACATAATATTTCATAAATATCTTTGCTGTCAACTAATTGTGTCCTCCAGATAACTAGTGAAAAATAAATGTGTGGCTGTGCACCGTTAAGCTATGGTTTTGAATGATTGTAGACACACAGAGTACCTTGTATGTGGTGCAGCCTTCCTTGGGGATGGGAGGGGAGAGGAAAAAGCATTGCATTAGTTTGAGGCTACAGATGCCTCAGGTGCTATAATAACCACCGTTATGATGATGATGCAATGTTCTCTACCAGATATGGTCATATTTAGCACTTTACAAAACACGTTATTGGCATTAACATCTGAGTAGCAAAACCATCCTTGGAGATCTACTAGAATCAGTCCAGTTCCATTTATAGGGTTATGTCCCTGTCTGTCTGATTCAGGTAGTAAAATAAAAGAAATGCTAGGAGAGGTTGGAGAATATTTTTATAACCTGTTGCACACGGATAGTCATTGTAAAGGCTATCTAAGCTGCTCATCTTTATAACTTCAGGGTATGATTTTTTTTCAAGAATTATCAAGAGCCTTCATTTCCCCAGCCAAGCTAAGTATTCTGACTTGGGTAACAATTGGAGAATTCTGAATACTTCTGTTTTGAGCCACACAATATAGATAGAAATATTGAAAGTCAGTGACTAATATTCACTCTCAGATGACCTCTTAACCAAACTTTTTTTTACACTGAAGAATTTATTAGCTATCAAGTGGAGAAACAAGTGTGTTAACACAAAGAGTGAAATTGTTGGTCAGTTTGTCGCTGGGAGCAAGATATGCTAGAAAAAGACACCTCACTGGCTATTTCTGTGCATGGGTGTTCACTTTCCCTTCATTTGGGAGTGTCATGGGTAAAAGATAGTGCCAGAGGAACCTAGAGCACTTTGCTTGTATCAAAAGCAGCACAGATACCAAGGAATAATATCTTCTATATGTAGAAGAAAGAAAAGTTTAATTTGGCATTAATTGATGAGAAGACAAATGACTATTTTTAAAAGAAAACCCTGTTACTTATGGCATCTGTCCCCCACTAAGGTTTATTAGGGGTGCTCCTCCCCCAAAGCACAGCAAGATCCTGGGTAGGACAGCACTTCCTCCCAAAAGCTTATGAAAGGGAGCTGTCCTTTCACCTCCTGGGAAAACTGTGATTTGAATAAATTTGTACTATGCTAAGGACCAGAGCAATTAGCATTTCATGAGACAGAAATTGATATGACCCAGGAAGAGAAGATCCCTAGGAAGAAATGTTTGCCTTTTTGAATCTCAGAAAAGGTAGCCAAGAGAAAGTGCTGCATGAGGAGGATGAGCCCTAGGCCATCATGGCCTCCCCAGCTCTGATTTCAACAGCAAACACTGACTCATGCTTCCTGAGTAGCTACAATCTCCCTAAAGGTACTGAGGTGGACTAAAAAGTACAGATGGAAGCTCCAGCATCATTTCATACATGAGGCCTCCCCAGATTGCTCCAAATTCTCTACTGCCAATTATTATGTATTTATCCTCTCTGTGTATGATATATCCTTAAATGTGTGAATATTGTCTCTCTTGAGAACTTTTATTTCTGAGTTTTTATACCCAATGCTTAGCATAATGCCTGACATGTAGTAGGAAATTAATAAATGATAGATAGATAGAGATAGAGATGGATAGATGGATGGACAGAAAGAGAAAGAGAGAGAGAGAGAGAGAGAGAGAGGGAGAGAGAGAGAGAGAGAAAGAGAAAGAGAGAGTGAGAGAGAGAGAGAGAGGGAGGGAGAGGCAGGCACACATTTCAGGTCATCTTTTTGTATTTTTGTTTGCATAGTAAGAATTCTCTTGGTGGGTTTTCTATCTGCCTTTCTAAAGTTTATACTTCTGCCTGAGATAATACTTCACTCTAGATGAGATTTTTCTTTTTTCCCTGCTCTCCAACCCTTTCTTCTTTGTCTCCTTCTCTTCCTTCCTGTTCTTCCTTCTCCTTTATTCACCCTTTTCTTTTTAACTTTCTTCCTTATTCATTCCTCTTTTCTCCTATTATTCCAGGGTAACTGAGAGTGAAAAAGTCCTTACTGAGTTTCAATACCTCAAGCCATGCTGAGCAAAAGCTCTTAGTTAAATCAAAATTCTGCTTTCAACTCCAGCAACTTCAGTCCCAGTTGAGGCCCATCAGAATCCAGGGGTCTCTGAAGTATTGCTGTGCAGTTCATTATTAATGGCATACTATGCACCTGAGTTATGTGCCAAGAGGTGCTATTTGAAGCCTTAAACTGGGGGGTGGAAAGTGAAGGCTGGGGGAGGGGGGTGGGGGGGAAGGGAAAGGACAGTAATAATCACAGATGTCTAAGGAATAGTAGATAACACAGTAAAATGACATTATAAAATGCTGAGAAGAAAATTTAAAAGACTCTCATGTTTATGATGTTACCTGATATTAACAAACAAATATGAGACATTAGAAGGAATAGGAAAAACTCCAAACAATTGTCACATGTGTGTGTGTGTTTTACTTTGGTCCTCACCTGTAATTTCATGAATTTAAGAAATTTCTGGTGTGAAAATCTTCTATAAATGAAATTTCTTTTAAAATTAAGATACTTCAGTGATCTCCAAAGTTTTTGACCATTCAATCCTATCAATTGGGAAAAAATTCAATAATGAATGAGTAATAAATGTACATTTATTTAGAGATTATATAAACATACCACTGAATTAACTTTATGTACATTATGAAAGATGGACAGATAGAAGCTTTAAAAAATGAGATAAAGACAAAAAAATTTAAATAACTTTTTTTCGCTAGTGATAATATAACTATTGCATTATAAAATCATTAATAAAACTTTAGTTAGAAAATATTGTTACATATATTTCATTCTCTTTCATAATTTTGTTATGACCCTTTGTGACACAGTGATTCTAAGGTCTGGTTCCAAGTTTAGTATATTTCAATTCTTCATCTTAATGGCTGTCATATCTTTAAAATTTTCCTCCCAAAAATCTTTGTATATAAGTGCTTCATTGGCTGCACTTTCTAAATCACGATTGACACTTTCTGATTTTATCCATGATTTATGAAAAGACTTTGGTGTAATTGACCTAGTAAATTTCAGCTTTCCCTGATGCTAATAAAGTTATTACATTTCTACATTTTTGATAAATATGTCCGAAATCTACTGATGCTCTTCATTTGGAAGATTTTAAAGTAGCAATCCTATTTCCAAGTTGTTTAGGAGAATAGAGATGAGAATTTTTGTAGGTGGCATACACATAGATTTTGTCAATAAAAATTTAGTTTTTAAATATCTTTCCAATCATGATGCTGGTATTTTATCTGATATATCAAAGACACACCATAAACTTGGGGTAAGGTTACTTAATAACAGTAGTGTATAGAAAGCCATACTTCAAATAATTTTTATAATTTCAAACTGAGTATGTCTTGTTGCCAAATATCAACAGACTGTCAATATTTACTTTGTTCTTTGGTTGACAAAGAGCTCATGTTGGAAGTGAAAATCTCAACTCTGCTGTTTTCTGGTTCACTTTTGCTTGAATCATTAAAATTATCAATCTATAATTTATTTGCAGAAATACTTTTAAGTCACTTGCCCATTTGATGAGCTCTCGTTAAATTAAAACTAGATAATATAATTTGTTAATCCATCATACCAGGCACATATAACATAACCGGTACATGTCACAGAACACAGAAAAAGACCATTCTACTGGGGAAATCATATTCTTTCCACCAGATACTTTGTGTAACATGACAACTCAGGCAATGTAACACCCATGAATATCTAACATGTCAAGAGAGGGTGCCAGTATAATTAATATTAAATATTAGTAAAGCTTGATTTCTTTATTATTTTAAATACAAATTAGTAGTTTTAATATTCTCCTTCTGTACCCCAATGTCTTGGATGCTTAAATGTTAAGTGACTTGCCCATGGCCACATAGCTAGCATAGTGAAGAGGTAGGGCTTAAACCCAGAACTTTTTGACACTTAGCTTCACTCTTTAGTCCCTACAACACATTGCTGCATTGTTTTTTTGTCTGTCAATTATAATTAATGGATTGCCTCTACTGATCCAAAAATATTGTCACTATCTTGATAAAGATTTATCAAGATATCAAGGTGTATGTCATAATCTCATCAAAACAGTGCAGTCATCAGTGAAAACTATTTACCTATTCTGCTAATAGAGAAGATAGTGTGGCAGCTGGGTGGTGCAGTGGATAGAGCACAGGTCTTTGGAGTTCAGAGTATCTGAATTCAAATCCAACTCTGACACTTACTAGCTGTGTGACCCTGAACAAGACACTTAACCCTGATTGCCTCCAAAAATAAAGAAAAATAAAGGAGTAGATGCAAGGGCAAATATAGATATAGATGGATACATATATGTGGGAAGCATGAATCTATTTCATACCAGTTGCTTTTTAAAAAAATAATAATTAATTTCACATATTACTTTCAAAACTGTCCTGCTTGTCTGTGCTTTCCTCTGATTTTGTATTCTCTTTTGAGCACTTTCAAAAAGTCTTAATAATCCTCCTTTTGACACCACTATTCCCCAATATCCCCCAATTTCAGAGAGAGAAAAAACTAGTAATAATAAAGTTGGGCAAAACGAATCCACACAGATGCCATGTCTAAAAAAGCTTGGTCGCTTTGCCTTAACTCTGTTGCCTCTCTTGCAGGCTGTGGGTTATATGTTTCTTAACTGGTCCTCTGAGTTCTTAAGTCTTTCAAAGTTGTTTTTCTTTACAACATCATTTACCTCATGAAAATTGTTCTTATAACGCTATTCACTTCCATTTCCATCAGTCCATAATTCCCAGGATCATCCAAAATAATTTCTTTTATTATTTCTTAAGGTAAAATAGCATTCTAATTACATTCATGTCCCATAATTTGATCAGTCATTTCAGAACTGATGGGCACCCCTTTTAAATATTGGTTCTTTGCCTTGTTTTCTCTGCCCCCCCACCTTTTAAATCTTGACTCACTTTTGTTTTATTCATGTGATCGATTCCCTTCTGAGCAGCATATTCCCTCCTAATCTCTGCTCCATTCCCTGTCCTTTCCTTGCCTATTTCCCTATTAAGTTTGATATATTTCTACACCAAAAATTGTGTGTTTTCAACCCTCCTTCTAGTTCAGAAAAGAGTATAGTTCGTCTGTCTATTCCCCTCACAATTTTCTCTATATGTGTAGTCCTTCTTTTTTTCCATTTTGGAGGGCAATTAAGGTTAAGTGACTGCCCAAGGTCATGATGCTAGTTTTTTGTGTTAAGTGTCTGAGTCCAGCTTTGAATTCAGGCCCTTCTGACTCCAGGGCCAGTGATCTATTCACTGCACCACCTAGCTGCCCCATGTGTACTCTTCTTGTTTTGCAGCCCAATGATGAGATTTAGCAAATTCCACCTCCCTTTGCATCCTTTCTGTATCAGTGCCATCCTCCTTTTAAGCCTTCTTTTTTTTTCTTCCTCCCCTTCAGATCATTTGAACAGAACCAATCCATTCCAGGTTCCTTATCATTGTTCTCTATCTTATTAAATTTTTTTCAATATCTGTTGAAGGTACCGATGTCTTGAAGGGTTGCTTGTTTCCTCTCTTCCTGTTAAAATGCTAGCATTTTATCATCACACAGTCTTTTTCAAATGCTAAGTTTCTCTCAGTTCTTGTGTTTTTGTTTCAAAGTTCTTAGCTCTTATCTTTTCATCAGTAGTACTTCAAAGTCCTCTCTTCCATTAAAGGTCAATTTTCTCCTCTGCAGAATTATACTCAGTTTTGCTGGGCTATGTTATGCTTGTTTGAAAGTGTATATCTTTTGCTTTGGGAATATTTATTCCAAGATTTCTTCTCACATAGTAGAAGCTGCCAGGTCTCAGGTGATATTGGCTAAGGCTCCTTGATATGTGACCTCCTTTCTAACTGTTTACAGCATTTTTTCTTTGATGTGGAAGTTTTAGATTCTAGCTCTGATGTTCCTCTTTCTTTGTTTTGTTTTTCAGATGTTTATCAATGGGTGGATCTGAACAGATTTCATTTATGATTTTATTTCTTTTCTTTTCACAGTGGAGAAATAGTCCCTTATTTGAAAGCATCTAGTTGAATGTGACAATTTCTCAACCAATGAAAATATTCAACATTACATAGCATCTTGTGATTGTCAAGGCACTTTTTCATCTATTGTTTAATTAGATCTTCACAACAGACCCTGAAGCAGGTAAAAATAGAGGTTATTACTCTCTTTTTTAATTTTAAATTTATTTGTTTACTTTTAGTTTACAATATTCAGTTCCACAACCCCTTGAGTTTCAAATTTTCTCCCCTTTCCTTTCCCCCACCCCCCCACCATGGAGGCATGAAATCAAATATAGGATCTCCAAATCCCTTCACATTGAACATTAGTCATGTTGTAAAGAAGGATTATAACCAATGTCTGAACAATGAGAAAGAAGGGACAAAACAAAACAAAACATAAATGAGAGAGAGCAAATAGTCCGCATCAATCTGCAAACCATAGTTCTTTCTCTGGATGTGGAAAGCCCTTTCCATCATGAGTCTTTTGGAGTTGTCTTAGAATCTTGTATTGCCGAGACGAGCCCAGTCTATCCGTTAGTCATCACACATATGATGTGTCTGTAATTGTGTACAAAGTGCTCCTGGTTCTGTTCTCTTCACTCAGCATCAGTCTATATAAGTCTCTCCTATTTGCAGCAGTTCTACTTGTGGTGGCAAAGAATTGGAAATCGAAGTGATGCCCCTCAATTGGGGAATGGCCAAACAAGTGCTATATGAATGTAACGAAATATGATTGTGTTATAAGAAATGAGGAGCCAACAGACTTCATTTATGATTTCCTAGAATATGACATCCAAAATTTACTTATCGTTTTCAGAGAGTTCAATAATTCTTAAATTATATCCCCTTAACCTGTTTTCCAGGTAATTTGATTTTTCATATCAGACATTTAAGTTTTCATCTATCAAAAAAACATTTTTTATTCTGTTCTAATATTTGTCATTTTTGTGGTATAATATTTACTGAATTCTCATTCTCAGGAATTCTGTTACTTGGGTATACTTTACTGATTACTCTTCTAAACCATTGATTCTCCTTTTGTTTCTTTCTTTCAGAGCTTTGATTTCACTTTTTCTTAATCTCAAGCAGTGTTGAGATAGTAAGCAGGTAGTAATAAAGGGAGAACTTATAAGCAGCTTTCCGAGAGTACTTGAGGTAATTAAACATGCTAGGCTATGTCTTAACTATGTGAGATATCTTCAAAGACCCAACTGGGCACATTATCAGTTTCTTTCTTCTCTTTTTTGCCCCTAGTTTTGCCTTTTCAAATCTCTTATCTTGACTTTCATAGTCTTTGATACATCTTCCCAACGTTAGTCCTCAAAAATAAAACAACAACAAAAAATACTTAGGAAAACTCTGGATGCTTTCCTTTTGTACTAGAGTCATCTTTTGAAAAAGGCATGTTACACTTGGATATCAGAATTGATCACTATTCTTGTAGGTAAAGTCTTTCAAATTTAGTAAACTTCATCGGAATAGCCTTTGGAACACAGGCCTAACTATGATTAGAGAGTTAGACTTCAGTAAGTGATGAATTGGAAGACATCTAAAATTGTAGGAGGAAACATTTAACTGGGGGTTCATCAAAGGATAGAGCAGCTAGGATCAGCAGTTCTCAAACTGTGGGTCATGACCCCTTTGGGGTCAAACAACCCTGTCACAGGAGTCACCTAAGACCATCGGAAAACACATATTTCCAATGGTCTTAGGAACTTCCTCTATCTGTCTCCAGGCAGATCCACCGACATGCAGGCACGCCCACATACAACTATTAAAGGGTGGGGGCATTAGAAAGGTTGAGAACCATTGAGCTAGATGGTGCAATGAATAGAGCACTGGCCCTAGAGTTAGGAGGATCTGAGCTCAAAACTCCAGTCTCAAACATGTATTAGCTGTGTTAACTGTGGGTAAGTCACTTAATCCTGTTTAACTCAATTTCCTCATCTATGGAATGAGCTGGCAAAGAAAATAGCAAACCACTCCACTATCTTGGCCATTAAAATACCAAATAGGATCATGAAGAGTCACGCACAACTGAAACAACTCAACAACAAGAGGTCAAAGGGTCACACTTGAGGACCAAGAGGGTCCACATGTGGCCTTGAGGTTGCAGGTTCTGATCCCCACCCCTGAACTAGAGGAAACTGAAGATGTACCCATAACAAAAATAAAATACTTCTAAAGGTATAATTATTATATAATTGAATTAGAAACCAATCAAATTTACAGAATTTTATTCATAGGCAGCTTTTTCCAGGAAAACGTGACCTACTGTGTGTCTTAAACACTGACAACTCTTCATCAATCATTTCTTCACCATGAGCACATAGAGCCATAGCACAAAGTCTTATTGCTATTGGAAAAAATAAAGGCATAGATACAGTTCACAGAATGATGGAGAATGGAACCCACCCTGCCCAATCTTCATATTTTATAGATGAGAAAAATCCAGCCCAGAAAAGTTTAATTGTTCTACCTAAGGTCATAGTAGTGGCATGGCTAGAAGTAGAACCAAGTTTCCTGGTTCCCAGTCTAATGTTCTGATGTTGTACCTTTGTGCTGTTTAACACTAAGCAACTCACTATATTTTATTTTTTGGAGAAACTAAGGTATATGATTAAGCCTTACACTTCGAGTGGAAGATTTATTTAATTGGCTAAAAGGAACAATTTATGAATCTTTTGGCCTTGCCCTTCCACAAATGAAGATCACTTTCTAAAATCCATAAAGAAACGCATGGTCTTTTAATCCTTCTGCTATTACTATGGCATGTTCCATTGTCAATGGAGGAGTATCTAAGCAGAGAAATGCTCCCAGGGGCAATGTGGGGGCTGGGCTGAGTGCCAGTTGAAAGACAAACATTCATACTATTGAACAACATGAATGTGTCTTACTCTGTTTCCCTTGGTCCCTCAGAGTTATTCTAGAAGCTTTTATGTTTTTTATGATGTGCTCCTTTACTGCCATTCTGTATTTTGCTGAGCATTTAGCAGGAAGAACATGGTGAGCCCTGAATGATAAATAAATACAGCAATTCCTTAGATCTAACAGGCTGCAACTGAGAAAAAAGGGGGGAAATGTGACCATTAGCAGCACCATCAGGCTCAACTCAAGACAAGTTCAGAAGCTTTTTCAGGTGGAAACTTCTAAGTTTGTCTTTGTTTCAGTGTGGTAACAGGGTCTTTGGTCAACACACACCAAAGTCAAGTTTGTAACCACAGTTGCAGGCAGAATAGACATCTCCAGGTATAGATTTTTAATTCAAGTGTCCTGCCCAAAAGGTGATATGTGATCTATGTAGTTTTTTTTTTCCTCTCACTGTTCAAGATGGTCTGAAAGATAATTACAGAACCTTAAGGCATAATTCAATTTCTCCTTCCTCTATGAAGATTGGTTGGTTGTTGTCCTTCATTCTTGAAGAGGACCAAAATGATATGACTATGTTGGTGGTCAAAGTATAGTGTGTCTAACCATGACTGATCAGACCAATAAGAGCTCTGAAGGCCCTACCCCAGGTCAGGCACAAATAGTTCATATGAATATTTGGTGTGGAGATGTCTCTAAATTTGTCCATCTTACATTTCTTTTGAACTACTACAATTCTGTTTCCCTCATTGAGTATAGTGCTTTCTCTGACATGGGCACACCATGCCGGGCAGTCCTTTGCTGGTGTCTTCCATGTCACAAAAACAATTCCAAAATTCTTCAGAGAGTTTGAGATGTCCTTGTATTGATGCTTCTGCGCTCTCCCTCCTCCATGAAGATATCCTTGATCTAACTAAGTACCTCTTCCCCTTCAGATCTGACATAAAGAGGGTTTTGTTTTGCACTCCTATGATGATTTATCATATAATATTGTGCACTCTAATAACTGTGAATGTATCTTCACAATAAGTAGATTGCAATATTCAGGAAGGCAGGGATTATGCCTTAACTAAATTCTATACCTCCTCAAGGCTTAACATAGTGCCTTCTATACAGTCGATGCTTAATAAATGCTTGCTGAATTGGACTAAAAGTGTAGTCCCTAAATTGACTAGAAAACCTGGTCTGAATTTCTTGAAATAAAATCTATATGCATTCAACATTCATCTTGAAATCTATATGTATCTATATACCTTACACCTCAGAGGAAGAATTAGAGGAGAGGAAGGAGAAACTAACAGCTTAATGTTGTACGCTTTCATTCATTTCTCTCTTATGGCTGCCTCACTTTCTCCCTCATAGCATTTTTTCATTTTAATAAGTAACAAACAGAGAAATATTCTTAAACTAGTTTTACTAATCATTTTGTCACATATATAGAAATACAGTTTATCTGGTAATTAGGATATGCACACTCCACCCCTTGCCCCCAATAACCAGTCTAATTATTTCACAGTCAGAACTCTTATTTTCATGGCATTCTACTCTGATATTCCATTAATATTTATATTTATGTAGTATCCCCTCATTTTCACTCTGCCCCCATCCCCATCCTGCACAGGATTACTCTCCCTGTACCTTTTTCCATTTGTATGCTTTTCTTCTTACAGTCTCCAGTTGTGAGAAAGAGCATCTTTCTGTGATCACAATAATGTATTCTTTTTACTCTACTTTCTTTCTCCTCTTAAAATAGAACTAATCAACATATATACTCCTTCCCTTCTTCCCACCGCCAATTCTTCCATTTCACTTGTTTAGCTCCTTCAATTCTTGTTGAAGATATTAAAGTTCTGAAGAGACATTTATTTTCTCTCCTTTTTTTTAGAATGTTAGCATTGCATTATCATATAATCTCCTGATTATTCAAATTAATTTCTCTATCTAGGTTTCTTTGAAGTCATCTTTGTATCTCGAAGTTCCTCTTCAACTCTGTCTTTTTCATTAGGAATCCTTGAATCCTAGGAATCTGTTAAAGGTCTACTTTCCCTCCTGTAGGATGATATTCAACTTTGTAAGGCAAGTTACTATTTCCTGTAGACACAGATCATTTGCCTTTGGGAATATGGAATTCCAGGATCTCTTCTCATTTATAATAGAAGTTTCCAGATCTTATGTCATGTATTTCTTCAGTATTTGGACCATTCCCTTCTGGATGCTTATAGTATTTTTTCTTTGATGTGAGAACTCTGACTTTTGGCTATTCTGTCCCAGACTTTTATTTTGGGGGTTTCCTTCAGGAAGTGATTGGTGAATTCTTTTTATCTTTATTTTGCCCTCTGGTTCTAACAGATCAGAACAGCTTTAAATTATGATTTGTTGAAATAACATGTGCTGGTTTGGGCTTTTTTTTAATCAATTTTTCCAGGGAGTAGAATGATTCTTGGATTATCTTTTCTGACCTATTTTCTTTCCTTTTTTGGTCACTTTCAGTATTATTGATTTTACATTACATAGGTTTTCAGATTGTTCCCAATTCATGAGGTTTCTTGTAAAAAGGTAAAACAATTAAGTAAAACTAAAATACAATAATCTCATCTGAAAGCGCACATAACATTTCATATCTGTATCACCCTTCCACACAATTATATTTTTTTTAATGAACAGAAATCTATTTTCTCTCCTTTGCCTCCAAGCATATTGAAAAACAGAGAAAAGAACTCTCTCTAGTCTTCTTCTCTCCCTAGTTTTATGCAAAGGAAACTTTAATTCCTACCGGGAGGGACTGGAGGTTATTCTGCATTGTGGGGAGTGGGGAGCTGAGACACTGGGGTAGAAATATATCTACGTGCTTCTTTAAATATTGTTAGTTTAGGGAACATGTTTGGATTCCCTCTAACTATTGACCACTTTGTCATTTTAGGGGTATGGAGAATCCCAAGTTCTATATCTATATCTATTTATCTATATCCCTTTCATTTCTTCAGAGGACACAGATAGCAAATATCAAGGAAACCCATGTATCTGAATTAGAGCAAAACATAAATCACAGCAGGTAGACTCCAGACCAGCATTCTATTCACTATGCCATCCAGCTGTCTTGATATTTATGCCCAGAGAAATAAAAATGGAGAACCAAAGCAATATCTGAGATAAAAAATGCTATTTTTGCTTAGAATAACCTAGATATTTATAGGGTCATAGATGGAGGGGATAAGCATTGGAGGCTATTTTTGTCCTGCCCCTCACATTACACATGGGGAAACATAGATTCGGAGAAATTATTTCATTTCCCCAGTGCTACACAAGAAGTCAATGACCAAGTCAAGATTTACACCAAGGTCCTCTGACACCAAATCCAGTAAATTTTCTGTTGTTCCACAAAATGAAATGCAAAATTGAGGAGATTATCTAGAGAATCTTCAATGCCAAAAACCAGGGTTATACCTCACCATGCTTTCTCAGCACTATTTTACATTTCAAGCAAGGCTTTATTTCTTAGTTTATGAAGTTAGAAAATAGAGCTAACTCTGTCTCTCCAGATATGTGTATAAACAGAGAGACCCCCTTCAATGTCTCCATTTTATAAATGAAGTAACCTGAAGCCCAGGTAGGGCCCACAGTAACACAGAGAATGGCTGGAGTTGAACTCAGACTTCCCGATTACAGTGCCAGTGTTCTTTCCATGATACCATAAAATACATTTCTAGGAAAACTGTGTTCAACCATGCCATGAGCCCTATTTGGCACTACCCACCTTATGTTATGTTTATCTTTATATATAACTCATGTATCTCAAGTTCCTTGAAGGCAGAAATTATTTTGTTTTTGTCTTTGAGTAAGGGAGGCATCTCAATGAATGTGATCACAAGGTGGTTAGAATAAAATCTGAAAGAAAAAATAAGAATTATGAAAATTTCCCACAACTTCATAACAATATAGTCACATGTGATGAGGCTTTAATGTGTAAATAAGGGGCATCTGCACTCTGTGATCTTGTTATGAGGTATGAATACCTTTGATTTATTCAAGAAACAATGCTCAGCTGACACAATTGGTTGTATTTCCTTTGGACAAAAAAACAAAAATTGCAAAAATGTCCACCTTGAGAGCACTTTCTGTAAACAGACCTCTTCACCTACCTTCTACCCTCCTGAGTTGTGAGGAATAAAATTTTGCTTCCAAATCTTGGTGATCAGTCTGTTCTTCCTATCTGAACAGAGCTGTTCAAAGAGATTTTTCTCCATTAGTATTTATTAAAATAACCCAACAATATATGTGTAATAGAGGCCATTACATGAGGAAGTGGATCAGGGTTTCAGCCCCTTACTAAAGGACATAGAAACCCTTTGTGTCTTGAGGTTGCATAAAAGTGGATTGATCCTTCCTTAGCCCTGCTGTTACAGAATTAAAAGAATGCTTTGTAAATCTGAAAGCACTACATAAAGGTCAGTTGTTTATTTTCTTCTTCTGGGAAATTCATTTCAGTACAATATACACTTATTAGACACCTAACCTGTGACAAGCACATTGTTACATGCCAAGCATACAAATGTAACACCCCCTTTCAGTCATTTGTTCAATTTGCACTCATACATGAAGTTTCACTCCACAAAAGGATTACCCTTCCTCCTACTTTAGCTCAACCCCCACCGCCCCCCACTAGTTTGCTTCTCATTAGAGTAGGGACGATTAGTACGAATTTTCCTCAAAAAGTCTATGACACATTGTACCACAAAACATGGGAAGAAAGGGCTCAAACTTCTAGGACGATGAGAGTGGGACACAAGTATACTAGGGATCATGTGTGGCAAACCCTAGCACTAGAATTCCTTTCTCTACTTGCTGAGTTTCACACTTCCTCCTGGGAATACTATTTTTTCTATTGACAACCTGCTCATCTAGGCTCCCAGAATCTCTTTCTTTCTTGATAGAAAAACTGGCATTTCTTTCCAATGGAAGGAACCATGCTCACTGAAGCTGCCTTTTTCCCCATGATAGTCTCTTTGCATCTAAGTCTGTCCTCATTGTAAGAGGAGGAGAAAGGAAAGAATATACCTTTCCTTCTTGGTTGCTCTCAGGTACAGGTGAAGAAAATGAAAATAGAAATGAGAGCCATGGAAGGAATATTTAGAAAGAGAATTAGCAGGTTTGAATCACAATTATAAAATCTTATCCAAGGAAAAATACCCCCAGAAAATGCCAATAGATGAAATAGAGTTTAAAGATTGCATGAGATAACAAGAAATGTGAAAACAAAGCCAAAAGACTAAAAAAAATTAACAAAAATGTAAAGTATCTCATGGCCAAAAAAACTGACCTGAAAACATTAAGGAGAGAAAATTTAAGAATCATTGTACTATCTGAAATTTGTGACCAAAAATAAGCCTAGACTTCATATTTCAAAGAAATCATAAAAGAGTAATTTCCAGATCTTTTGCAGGTGAAATCTTATATATGCATATATACTATATACATACATATATTATATTGTCTATTATTATTTAATGTATTGATTATTTAAATATATTATTTATATATTATATAATTATATATACTGAAAATATTAAGACAGAAAGAATTCAAATACTTAGAAAGCAAAGTGAAGATCACATAAGATTTAGCAACGACTATAATAGAGAATTTAGAATGTGATATTCCAGGAGGCAAAAGATCTGGGCTTACATCCAAAAGCAACTTAAATATAAAAACTGAGTGTAACTCTATAGGGGGATAATGTATATTTAATGAAATAGATGACTTCCAAACATTCCAAGCCTGAGTAGAAGCTTTTGTAAGGGGGCTTAAACTGCACATTCCCAAATCACCTTAACATGGAGGCAATTTGCTTCTCTGCCAGGCTGACTGGCTACAACATGCCACATGGAATCCTGATTCCAAGGACACTATGGCTTAAAATCGTAAGCTAGTGAGGATCTTCACCATCACCTGAAACTGAGAACAAACAACACAAAACAGAAATGAACATGCCAAGACAAGAGAAACCTCAATATCAAAAGATAAGAGGGAGAGCAAGGGAAGGAAATCTTTCTTCTCACTTGGCTGTTTGTCCTTCATTCTCAAAGAGGACCATGACATCATGGAGGTGATGCCATGACACGCAAGTGAACTGGATTTAAGTGAGGGAGGGCCATGTGTAGAAATATTATAACACTCAATAGAGAAACAGGAGAGAAGGAAGAAAGGGTGAGAAGGGGTAATAAGAAATAAGGTTAATTAAGAGAGTAATTTGTGTTAGGCAAACCAATTTTTTTTTAAATAATCTTTTATTTTTCCCCAATTACATGAGAAATCAATTTTAACTTCAGGTTTTTTTTTTGAGTTCTGAGTTTCATATTCTTTCCAATCCTCTCTACCCTCTCCCCTCCCTAAGATGGTAAAGAATCTGATATAGGTTAAACATGTGTAAAACACATATTAGTCATTTTGTGAAAGAAAACTATAACCAAGAAGAAAGTGAATGAAAGTGAAAATAGGATGCTTGGGTCTGTATTTAGATGTTATCAGTTCTTTCTCTGGAAGTAGATCACATTTTTTATAATGAGTCCTTTGGGATTTTCTTGGATCATTGTATTGCTGAAAATAGCTAAGTCATTCACAGTTCATCATATAATATAACAGTTACTATGTACAATGTTCTCCTCATTATGTTCACTTCACTCTGAATCAGTCTTTCCAGGTTTTTCTGAAATTGTCCTACTCATCATTTCTTATAGCACAATAATATTCCAATATAAACATATATCACAACTTGTTTATCAGTTTCCAATTCTTGACCACCACAAAAAGAGCTACTATAAATTTTTTTGTACAGATATGTCCTTCTCTTCCTCCCTTTTTAAAAAATCTCTTTGGGCAATAGACTTAGTAATGTTATTGCTGGACAAAAGGGTGTGCACAGTTTTAAAACCCTTTGGACATAGTTCCAAATTGCTCTCCAGAATTGTTGGATCAGTTCACAACTCCACCAACAATGCATTTACATTCCATTTTCCCCACATCTCTTCCAACACTTGTCATTTTATTTCTCTGTAATATTACCTAATCAAATAGCTATGAGGGGGAACCTCCAAGTTGTTTTAATTTGTATTTCTCCTATCAGTAGTGATTTAGAGCATTTTTATGACTATAGATAGCTTTGATTTCATTGTCTGAAAACTGCTTGTTTTTACCTCTTGACCATTTATTAATTGGGGAATGCCTCATATTCTTATGTCTGACTCAGTTCTCTATATATTTGAAAAATGAAGTCTTTATCAGAGAAACTTGCTATAAAAATTTTTCCCCAGTTTTCTGGGATTTTTGTTGCATGAGTTTTGACAAAACAAACTTTGAAATAAGAATGGAAATAAGAAAAAGAAAAGTATAAGCAAATAAGATTTAGGGGAAAACAAAATTAATAATCATAAATGTGAACATAAATTAGATGAACTAAACCATTAAATTGAAGAGATGGTAGAATGGATTAGAATCCAGAATTCTAATATGTTGTTTACAAGAAAAACAGATAAAGCAAAAAGATACATACCAAGTTAAAATAAGGGACTAGAGCAAAATCTATTATGTTTCAAATGAAGTTTAAGAAAAAAGTAAGAATAGCGATCATTATCTCAAAGCAACAGCAAAAATAGACCTAGAGATCAATGAGGAAATTACACTTTGCTGAAAAGTGCCATGGACAAGAAATTAATACCAATATTAAATATATATATACATCAAAAGAAATATTATCTAAATCTTTAAAGATAAATAAGCCAGAGGGAGAACTAGACAATAAAAGTATAGTAGGGGCTTAAATTTATCTCTCTTAAAACCTAGATAAATCTAAACAAAAAAAGAAATGAAGAACCTAAACAGAATGTTAGAAAAGTTGGATATGACAGATGTCTGGAGATTATTGAATTGGAACAGAGAGGAGTATACATATTTTAGATACATAGGATATCACACACACAAAAAAATGACTATACGTTAGGGCATAAAAACCTCACAGAAAAGCAAAAATATTAAATAAATTTCTTGACAAATTATAGCACACAAGTATTCAACAAAGACTCCCTTGAGAAATATTAAAAATTTACTGGAGACTAAATAATTCAGTGCTCAAGATGGGTGAATCAAAGAATAAATCATAGAAATAATAAATAATTTCTTTAAAGATAATGGCAACAATAAGATAATATACTCCAATTTTGATGTGTTTAAATCAATACTTAGGGGAAAATGAATATCTTTAAATACTTTTAGCAGGAAAAGAAAAAGTAAAGTTATTGAATAATCAGCTTAAAAAACCTAGAAAATGAGTAATTTTTTAAAAAATGTTAACATAAAAATAAAAATCCGAATTGTACCATTCAAAATAGCAAATGATTACTTTACAGAGCTAGAGGAAAAATAATAAAATTCATCTGGAGGAACAAAAGATCAAGAATATCAAGGAACTTTTTTGAAGGGAGAAGTAAGGGGGCCCAGCAGTACCAGAAATCTACCTATACTGCAAAGCCATATTCATCAAAACAATTTAGTAATGGGTAAGAAATAGAGAAGTTGATCAACAGATTTAGTACATAATATACAGAAACCAATGGGTACAGATACATAGTATTTGCTTAAAAGATCCCAGCTATATGGCAGGAACTCGCTATTCAACAAAAGCTGCTGGGGGGGGCGGAGCCAAGATGGCGGCGTAGCAGCAGCAACACATCACAGCTCTCACATAGCCACCCCAAAATACCCATAAAATAGGACTCTAAAGCAAACCTACAATCCCAAAGCGCACACAAGGTTACTTCCCACTAAAGTCAGCT
>CM053592.1:19817619-19833735 GCA_028646515.1 Pseudochirops corinnae
TCATTAGGCATGTTTTAAAGTCCTCTGTTTCATTTAATATCCATTTTTCCCCTGAAGGATTACAGTTTTGCTGGGTAGGTATTCTTGGTTCTAAGGTCCTTTGCCCTCTGGAATATATTTCAAGCTTTTCACTCTTTTATTGTGGAAGCCAATAATTCTTGTGTTGTCCTGACTGTGGTTCCATGATATTTGAATTCTTTCTGGCCGCTTGCAATATCTTCTCTTTGATCTGGAGCTCTGGAATTTTACTATGATATTACTGGGAGCTTTCATTTTGGAATTTCTTTTGGAAGATGATTGGTGGATTCTGTCCATTTCTATTTCACCCTCTGGATCTAAGATATCAGAGTAGTTTTCTTTGATGATTTCTAGAAATATGACTACACTTTTTTATCATGGATTTCAGGAAATTAAATACTTCTTAAACTATCTCTTTTGAATATGTTTTCTGTGTCAGCATTTTTCCAATGAGATATTTCACATTTTATTTTATTTTTTCGTTCCTTTGATTTGTTTCTTGATGTCTTGTGGAGTCATCAGCTTCTCCTTGTCCAATTCTAATTTTTAAGGAGTTCTTTTGTTTAGTGAATTTCTATTCCTCCTTTTCCATTTAGACTATTCTGCTTTTAAAAGAGTTCTTTTCTTCAATGAATGTTTTTGCCTCTTTCTGTTTTTTACAGTATTACTTTCTTCAACATTTTTGTGCCTCTTTTACCAAATTGTAAGTTCTCTTGCATCACTCTCATTTCTTTTCACAATTTTTCCTCTATATTCTTATCTCCTTCTTTAACCCCTCCAAGAATTCTTGTTTGGCTTAGGTCCAAGTAGCATTTGTCTTTGAGCCTTTGATTATAGTTGTTTTCACATTACTGTCTTATTCTGAATTTGTATCTTGATCTTCCCTTCCCTTGTAGTAACATTTTATGGTCAAGATCTTTTTTGTTATTGTTTGTTGATTTTTTAGCCTATTTCTTGACTATAACTATTTGGCTGGGGGTCAGGAGACACTATCCCAGGTTTCAGGCTTTTTTGTGTTGCTATTTTTGGAGATAGGTCTGAAGGTCTGCAAGTTTTTAGTGTTTCCAATGTGGTAGGATCTGTGGTCATTTCTTTTGCTGGTCCGTACTCTGGTCTTTACCAGGATGGGTCCCTATTCTCCTGCAACTTCAGGAGCTGGTCTTCGTCTTGGTCCTGGAACTATGACTAAGCCTCTTCTCCCTTATGATCAACCATAAATGTTCTTCTTCATACTAGAATGGCAATTCAGAACTGTGTATCAACAAGAGTTGCCAATCAGGGCCATCTGTCCCCAGTACCAGCAATGGGTCCCCTGTAATCTCTTCCTGACCTGTTGTCCCCCCACCCCCTTAGCATCTCTGGGCTGAGAACTCCCAAAGTTGCTGCTGCTGCAATTGCTGCTATTGTTGCCACTGTGTACATGTGCATATATGTGTGTGCACACATGCAAGTGTGCATGCCACAGACAGACCTCCACTTCAGTCCTGTAGACCATGTAAGTTTTCTTTGGCCAGAAAAATTTCTCACAGTGATCTTTTGTTGGCTGTGCCATTGCAAAATTTGACTTGAGGCATTATTTTATAATTGTTTGGAGGGAATATTAAGAGAGATTTTCTGGGTTGTTCCCTCTAATCTGTCATCTTGCCTCTTCTTCCCATGTACTATTTTTGTAGAGAAGATAGTGAAATATGGACTAAACAATAATAAAAATAGTGGGACCAAGAATTGGATTGAATGCTAAAATCAAAGTGGCTGTTAAAGATACATTGTCAATGTGGTAGGAGGTCTCCAGTAGATTTCCCCAGGGAAGTGTGGTTGGCTTTAGAGTATTTTACTTTTATATTAGTAACTTATATAGCACCCCATCTCAGACCAGTCATCCAGTTGCCACTCATACTGGCATTTAGATCCCCAAAAGAATGGGTACCAAGACCTTGCCAACTCTAGAGTATAGGGTGCATGGTAGGGAGCATGCTATTGGTAACTATCCTCCTAGAACTATCTCATGAGTTTCCATATGTAAGGCAGTTACTCAAATGATTCAGCAAAAACAGTAACTGCAGTTATTAGATTCTGAGAAGATCCCCAATAAAATGAGAAAAGGCTGGGACATTCTCCCACAAATATACACAGTCTGTGTGAGAAAGAGGGGGGCACAAACTTAATTTATAATAGCAATGAGGCACCAATAAACATGGCTAGGCTGTGTAAAATTACAGATTTGCAGGTTTTAAATATACAGAAAGTGCTCACAAAGTTCACTACATTTGGGATTGGTGATAGATGAGTTGTGTCACTGTTTAGCTGGTCTGGTGACATTAGTCTGACTGGGTGGTGCTGCATGCTTGTCATCTGGTAGGTCATAAGTGCTGATTTAGCCGAACTACAGTGTTATTTCAGTTAGGGCATTGGGCTTTAGTTTAGAATAGAAGCTTCTTTCTTTTGATTCCTTTAAAGCTATTATTCTCAGATTATTTATCCCCATTAGGCAGTAATTAGAAAGGAATATTGGTATCATAACTGGTGCAAAAATACTTCCTCCAAAAGTCTGTGAGCTGATAACAATATTAGAACTAGTAATGAAATGGCAGGCATCTGAGCTGAACAGGATGAGTTGACAAAAAACTCAAAACTTCCTGTCTTGAAAGATTCAACCAGTTACAGTTACAAAGCCAATGGGAAGAGGCTACTTCCAACTATGTAATAGGCCAATTCAGAATATCTACATATGCTCCAGGCCTCCTATCTTACAGAAGAAGGTCTGGTATCTCCAATGTAAGTGTTTCCGTTTTAGGTATTGTAGACTTGCACCAAATCTCTGTTACAACAATTTGAAATCCTACTAAGCAGTTCCTTCCAGCTGAAATTGGTGCAATTGGGGCCCCAGTAAGAAAGGGTCTAGCATGTGCTATATATCAGCACAGAATAGGTCATATGGAGCATTAATTTTGAGTGCCAGTGATTAAAGAACATTTCAGGATGATCTAGAGAGTTTGAAAGCTCTGTGGTTAAACCTCTGCTCATATCAATGCTTCATCATCCCAAGTAAACAGTCTGTTGCAGAAGGACTACAAATTAATTTTTAAAATAATTAATTATGCAAGTAGATTGTGGGCACAAACTTAAAACTCAAAAAACAGGCTTGAATAAATTTACATACTTAGATGCTTCACATCCTTGGATTACTTTCTCTGAAAGCAATACAGGACTTTAAATTTCATGGCAAAATTTGCGATGGGCTCCCTCTCCTCCTTCTTATTTAGTGTCTTTCTAAATAATTATGCAATGTCAGCCTTTCTCTGAGTCATGTAGCTTACTACAGTATACATGAGAAATTTCAGTACAAAAAGGATAAGCGTGTCTTTTAGACTAGAATCAGCCCTGGCACATTATTCTCTCTCTAAGTCCTTTTGCCCCAGCTACTAAATTTTACTATATACTGTTTCTATGTAACTGATGTTTTCATGAGTGAAAGAGCAAAAGTCTATGACCTCAAGTGAAATAAAAATGAAGTTTTTAGTCTTCCCAAGAGTCTTTTCTTCTCAGCTCAATCGTTTCTTAGTCACTATGTACACCCATAAGTGTTCCCTCAGTCAAAGTAAGCCATTGTCTGGTTCGTAGAAACTCAATTTGTAAGTTGGAAGAAAGGATTCTGCTAGATTTTCCTTCATTAGTTAGATGCTCCATTTATGATACACTGGCTTTAGGAAATCTACCATGTCTTATTTCAAAATCATTATGCTTAAGTAATACCAATACATTACTTGGTTAGTTTTTCTCATTAACCTAGATTTAATATATTTAATATTCCAAACAAGAAAAAGCCCTGGAGCCTTCCCTACATGACCACTACTCAGAGTACTAACCAAAAAAAAAAATCCTGATGTACTGTTAATATTTCTCTTTCAGCCATTTGACACGTTAATTTGTTTAGTCAGTAGATGTTGGAAGTTAAAACACTCACTAAGACAAGCAGATACCTTTCATAGCTGGAGCTTGTCCCAATCTCCATGGGAATTTACTCCATCCACAGTATACTCCAGAGGCCCAGTGGTATCCCTATCATTCATTCGTGTCTGGGGAATTTCATTCAGCTCATTTACCAAGTCTGATTTTTGTTTACATTTTAAACTAAATTTTATTTGATTTTCAGATCAACATTTTCTCCCTTAAATCTTCCCCCCACTATCCATTGAGAAAGCAAGAGAAACCAAAAAAACCTGTTATTACAAATATGTATAGTAAGCAAAAGAAATTCACACATCGACCATATCTCAAAAAATACCCAAAAGAAAAATAAAAACAAAAAATACCAAGTCTCAATCCAGACTCTAAGTCCATAATTTCTCTAACAGGAGGTGGGCAGCTATTTTCTTCAATCAGTCTGATGCTTGGCTAGGTGAAGAAGGTCATCCTATTTCTTCTCTAGCTTCCCACCAGGCCTGGATGGTGTCAGGACATGTGGCACTGACTTGCACCTTCCTTATTGATCATCTTCTGGGTTCTTCTCAGGATCCAGTATCTTTGCCAGAACAGATCCCCTGGGCTCCCAAAACTAGCTCTTTGATGAGCAGCTGAGGGTTTGGGGTGTTTCTGTAGTTCTGTGGCTTAAAAGCCCCTGTCTGCTGTGATTCCTCCCCCCCCCCTCAACTGATTATCAATTAGCCAGTCAAAATTATTTAGTAATTAGAAAGGAATATTGGTACCATAACTGGCGCAAAAATACTTCCTCCAAAAGTTTATGAGCTGATAACAATATTAGAACTAGTAAAGGAATGACAGGCATCTGAGCTGAACAAGATGAGTTGATGAAAAATTCTGAAGGACTTATTTTTAAATATGTGTGGTATCTGAGAGTAGAAAGCCCTGATATCACATATGAATAAGACTTGTAAAAAATTAAATGTTCTATGCACTTTGCCCAACTTCTAAGAGAGCAGAACAAAGTGGAATTTGAGATGTGAGTGAATAGCTTTGAGTCATGACTGGATGGAATAAAGAGTAGAAATATACCTCGAAAGAGCACACAAACTCAGAATGATCCAAGTGTTTAAAGGGCTATGAAGATGAAATAACTTTGGGACACTGGAAAAGAGTGTCAGAGAAGCAAATAGACTTGGAGGTTGACAGGCAAAGTGAGAGCAATTGAGGAATGGGTAGAAAATTCCTCCAAACTAAACTTTACTTCTGGTGGACCTTCTCAAGAATGAGTCAAGGAAGCACAGCAAAGGAACCACACTGTATATAGATAATTGAAGACAAGAGCACAAAAACAACCTGGAAAAAAGTGGATCCATGAGTCAAATTGTTCTCTTTGGAAAGATAAAGAGAAAAGAGAATAGAGCTCATCATGCTTTAATACAAGAACATTATCAACAGAATACAGCCAGGAAGCAAGATCACTTGGCTAATGTCTTTTGAATGAGCCTCACTTTGGGCTATCTAGTCAACCAGTACCTGTCTCTTCATCACATGTATAACAGACCTGAATAAGTGACAGAAAGTCTGCATATGTTTCAAATTCGGGAACAGACACTTCTACTACATGTCATCATGACTGCCTTGAAGCATGTTCTCCAATATCTTCCATTTGAACCATTCATTGTAACAGCTGCCCATGTTAAACATGTTGACCAACCCAGTAATAGGAGAAACATACCTCCTCCTTTCCTCTGCCTTTCAGAAGTCTTATCTTCCTTCAAGGCTTAGTTCAGATGCCACCTTCTCTGTGAAGTCTTTTGTGGTTGGTAGTACCCTCTCCCTTTTCATTACTTTATGTACATATATTCTGGCAGAATATAAACTCCTTAAGAGAAGGAATTATATCATTTTAGTCTTTATAGTCAACAACTTCTGGCTTAATGAATTCTGGATTGAACTGAAGGACAAAGCATTGCATTACATGCATATGTTGAGCTCCAGCTGGAGGTTTGAGAAAATAATCACATCCCATGTCCAACCCTCCATTTCTTCTGAAAAGATAGACAAGAGAAATTCAAATAACGATCTTTTAGTTACTATTATGTGTAGCACATTCTGAAAGGTGCTGAAAGAAATAAAGCTATATGACTCAGTCCCTGTTCTCACATAGCTTACAATCTAGTAAAAAGACAAGGAATTTAGGAATGATATGGAAAAAAAAACCACAAAAGATGCTTAAAATAAATGTGATGCTTAACTCACCAGAAATAAATAAGCTATGCTGCTTTCAGTTATTCTTTTTTTCCCAAGGCTCAGCTGGGAAAACATTAGTGTGTGTGAGTGTGTGTGTAATATATGTGAGAATAACATTATATATGTGTGTGTATTTATATTTTTATTCAGTCTCACCCCTGTCTGAGTTAAAAATTCAAGTCTTAAAACCACGAAGAGCATATTACAAAATCCATGGTAGTCTGTTCATTCCTGAAAGACAAAAGAACATTTATGAAAACCCAGGGTGCCTACTTTGCAATTAGTGTCCTTGAAGAAATTCCATTTCTTATCTTCAAACATCTGTGTCTTTTTCTGTCTCCCTCTGCCTCTTTCTCTGTCTCTGTCTCTCTGTCTTTGTCTCTCTTTCTCTCTCCCTCCTTTTTTCTTCTTTTCTGGGACCTGAAAAAAAAAATCATGGTTATTAATTCTCGATTCTAGTCTTTAAAGTGCCATTGATATTCCAAACTTGTGGAGCCTTTTGCTTCATAAAAGAATCCTCAAACCCACACAGGCCACACAACAAATAAACTTGTTCTGCTGAACCTACTAGTCAATTCAGTATACTGTCAGCCTACCTCTGAGAAAAGGGCTTTGGCAGCATAAGCATTGCAAAGGAAAATATGGACCTCAGCATGGAGCCTGAAGAAGAAAAACAGTGAGATATTTAAAACAGCCCATTTCTTTTAAATACTTGGGTGTTCTTCAGAGAGGGAATTTCCCCCCACTCCCCACCATCACTGCCTCCAAAGTGTCGGGACTGTTACTCATATTATTTACAGAGCTTTGAAGTGTGCCTCCAAAGATTTAGTTCAACTCTTAGGAATGTGAGGGTCAAATCATTTTCCCTTTCTGATGAAGTCTGTGAATTTAATACCACAATTTTTTTCAAAAAAAGGAAATACATAGGGATGCTTTCCACTATTTGTGACATTGCAGTAGACAGTTAAAATGCTGTCATAATCAAGATTGTGCATTGCTCGGACCACAGTGGAAATGCAATTTCTGTAAGTCCTACCTAGTCTCTTCTGACTTGTCTCAAAGCCTATAAAATTAATATTAACAGGGAATTTGTCAATAAGGACCTAGGTCTAAGAGTATTTACAGGGAATACCCCTAGAATATCTATTGGTGTTGCGCAGTTATTCTGTGAACGTTGTTGTCTTCTGACTGTGAGGTGAAAAGAGACCTTTTGGCTGGATGCTGAGCCAGGATTGAAGGAAGGTACATACAAAAGGCTCCAAAGATATAAAGAAGGTCAGTGAGGAAGCCTCATCAATCCAACTTGTAAGTGTATGGTCACCAACTAGACAAGTCTATACCTGGAATGGGATTGCCTTCAATTTGCGTCTCCTTTCCTTTGGTACAGGCCATAGTGAAATCTTAAAAGGCCAGAAAGGCATCAGATGTGCAGCAACCTAGACTGGAAAGGAGATAACCCTGAGAAAATACATCATTAATTCAGCCTAGCAGTGACTTAAACCAGAAGTCAAGTTTCTATGTCCTATATCTAAGGGGTAACTCATACAGTGGCTCAACTGCATTAGGAAATGAACTTATTGTGACAAATACTTCCTAACAACTGCTTTAAGCTTGACCCCACTCTCCCCAAAAACTGAGATGGTGGAAGGAAGAGTGGACTCCTGACTCAAGGGATATCTTTATGCTTCTGATATTTCTATATCTCCCCAATAAATATGCTCTTATAAAAGCTACTTGACATTTTTCCCAAGATAACTTGAAAAAAAAATTGGTAACAAAAATTTATTTTCCCTCCCTCATCTCATTGGGGAAAAATAAGAAAAACAAAACTTTTATAGCAAATATGCACAGTCAAGCAAAAAAAATTACATTATCCATTATAAAAATGCATTGTTGTTCTGCATCTTGTTTCTATTACCTTTCTATCAGCTAGTCCTCCTGATTCATGGTTGTTTCTTACATTAATCAGAGTTGTTATTGCTTTGAAGATGGTTTATCTTTATGATATTATTACATTATTTTACATTATCTTTATGATATGATACATTATTATTATATTATTACATTAATAATATTATTATTACATAAATTATTCTCCTAGTTCTCCTCAATTTATTCTGCATTAATTCATTTAAGCCTTCTCAGTTTCCTCTGAAATTATCCTTTGTACCCTATCTTATAACACAATCATTTCCATTAGATTAATATACCATGATTTGTGGAGACACTCCCTACTTATGAGTATTCCACATAGTTTCTAGTTCTTTGCCACCACACAAAAAAAGAACTACTATGGATATTTTTGCACATATTGGTTAATTACTTCTATTTTAGATCTCTTTGAAGTAGAGACTTAGTATTGCTACCATGGAGTCAAAGAGTAGACAGAGTTTGCTAAATTTTAGGGCATAGTTCCAAATTGCTTTACAAGTCATTAATTCCACCAATAGTGACTTAATATGCCATTTTCCTAGTTTTGCTGTTGTTCAGTCAATTTCACTTATGTTTGATTCTTTGTGACTCCATTTGGAGTTTTTTGGTGAAGATACTGGAGTAGTTTGACATTTCCTTCTCCAACTCATTTTACTGATGAGGAAACTGAAGCAACAAGGGTTAAGTGACTTGCCCAGAGTCACACAGCTAGTAAGTGTCTGAGGCTAGATTTGAACTCACAAAGATGATTCTTCCTGACTCCAGGAATACACTTTATCTGCTGCCTTACCTAATCACCTTGGTTTTCCTTTAGCTCCTCCATTTTCCTTCTTCATTTGATAGGTATGAAATGTGGCTTTAATTTTCACTTCTCTGTTACTGATTAATAATGCCTAAGGGTAGCTTAGATTTTTCCTTTGAGAGAGTAGGCAGAGCTAAGATGATGGATGAAAGGGACTCCCCTGAGCTTTCCCTAAAACTCCCCCAAAAACCTTTAAATAATACCTCACGACAAATTCTGGAGGGGCAAAACCTACAAAAGGATGTTTTTCCAGCCCAAGACAACTTAGAAGGTCAGCAGGAAAGGTCTGATGTCCCAGAATGAGAGTGGAGCACACTCCAGCACAGGCTGCTCCTCAGAAAGCCAGCAATAGGCCTCGGGGGCTCAGGGGACTGAATCAGTAGCAGCAGTGTCAGTTTCCAGAGTTCTCAGTCCACAGATGGTAAGGGGATCAGACAACTGGTTAGGAGATTTGATGAGTCCCTTTGATGGCACTGAGGGCAAAACTCTATTACGTTAGCCTTATTTCAATCTGGGTCTCAGTCCTGGATCTCAGTACCAGGGAAAGGAGGGGCACTAGAGCACCAGAGGTTGTAGCCACAGAGGACCTGAGACCCTGGTCACAGTTCCAAGGTGGAAAATAGTGCTTGTAGTTGCACACAGACCAGACCATAGACCAAGAGAGTAGTAAATACACCTCTCTCTAGATCATACCACCTTGGAAGAACTGAAAACTTAAAAGTCCCCAGAATTATTTCAGAAAAAAGCTACACACACACACACACACACACACACACACACACACACTCCCCTAAAGTTTGGGAAAATGGCCTCTCCACTCAGGAAATAGTCTCACTTTAGCATAGAGTTAAAAGTCAAGAAATAGACTGGAAAAATGAGCAAAAAGCAGGAAAAGATCCTGATTATAGGAAATTACTATGGTCACAGGGAAGATGAAAACACAACCTCAGAAGAAGACAATTAAGTCAAAACTGCTACATCCAAAGCCTCAGGGAAAAATATGAATTGATTTCAGGCATTGTTCACCTTTCTTCTGAACAGAGAGCTCTTATGTATCTGTAATGAGAAATAAGAACACAAACAAGAGCAGAAATTTTCTTTCTAGGTATGGCCACACTAAAAAAGGAACATTGTATCTAACGTAAGATAAATTATTCATCCCTTATCGTGACATGTAGTTTTTTGACTTGACTATTTTAAAAGACACAAATGCACAAATCCATATGTGCTAGCAAATGTAAACTACAGTTGGTTCAGTTTGCACAATTACAACAGTCGCTGTGACTATTTAATTCCACCTGAAATTTATACAATATGACTTTCCATTATGTAAGTTGTAGGAATGGAACATCTGAGCACATATATGCATGGATATACGTTCATAAACATTATGGGATCTTGCATACAAACCTACATTGATACATATTGCCAATGAAATCACACAATTTTATAAGAGGATAAAACAAGGAAGAGTCTGCCTTTGCAAATATTGATCTTCATTATTCAAAGTAAAATATCTATATCCTTTGACCCAGAAATAGTACTACTAGATCTGTTTCCAAAGATGATTGGAGAAAAAAAGGAAAAGAATCTACATGTTCTAAAATATTGATGGGAACTCTCTGTGTTGGCAAAAGAATTGGAAATTGCAGAGATGCCCATCAATTGGGGAATGGCTAAACAAGTTGTGATGGGATATTACTGTGCTTTGAGAAATGATGAGCTCAGTGATCTTAGAAAAACATGGAGACTTGCACAAAATCATGAATGGTGAAATGAGCCGAACCAAATAACAGCAATATTGTTTTAAGAACAACTTCAAGAAACTTAAGTCATTTTGACTATTACAAATGTCCAAATTATTTACAAAGGAAGATGAGAAAGAACTGATGAATAGAAGTAGGTATAGAATGATTTGACACACACACACACACACACATTTGTATCTAATTGTAGCCATCTCTAGGGTGGGTGGAAAGAGGGGGAAAAAGGGGGAAATGTATGTAACTTTATTACATATTTTAAAGGAATTGCAAGTTGTGCATAAAAGATTTGCAATACAACGTGTAATATCTTTTTTTCTATTTCATTATGTTATGGGAATGTTGTACTTCATAAATTCAGAAGAATATTAATAAAATTTTGAATAAAAACAAAATATAATTACATGTTTTTATTATGTATATTAGTGATATGGCTTATAAAATTTCTACTTTTCCTTATATTGAACTAACTAGGCACTACTGGTATAAACCCAAGCTGATCATAATGTATATTCATTTTAACATGTCATAGCCTACTAACTTGTATTTTATTGAAATTTTTTGCATCAATTTTCACTAGACATATTGGTTTATAGTTTTCTTTCTCTGAATTATCTTTTCCTGGGTTGGAGATAAAGATTATATTTGTATGAAAGAAAGAAGTTTGAAAGGTGGTTTCTTTTCTTTATATGAAAAATAGTTTATGTAGTATTGCAATTAATTGTTCTTTAAATATTTGATAAAATTCACTTTTAAATCCATTTGGTTCAGGTTTTGTGTTGTTGTTGATGCTGTTGTTTGTTGTTGTTCTCTTTGGGGAATTCATTTATAAACTGTTAAATTTGTTTTTCTTATTTTGACTAATTAGTCTATTTCTTCTTGTGTTATTTTGGACATTTCATATTTTTTTCAAGAATTCATCATTTTCCTCTATCAGTTTTCTTAGACTATTAATTTGTTAAAATTCTTTCTAATGATTCTTTTTATTAACACTTTAATTTTGTGCACTCTCCTTTTTCCTTTTTTATGGAAACAAATTGATTTTTAATCAGACTATTTTCTCTTTTACTAGTTTTTAAACTCCTAGTTATTTCATTAATCTAGGGGTCAATCAATTTTTAACTCTATTAGTCTCTTCCTTAATTATTGTGGTATTTTTCTATTTTCACTATTTTTTATTTGTTGGGTTTTATTTTTTAAATATATAATATGTAATCAATTTGTTTATTTGTTCTTTCTCTCTTTTGTTACTGGAAGCTTTGAGAGATGACCATTCCCCGCCCATAACTGTTTTAGTTGCCTCCAAAAATTTTGGTTTGTTGTGACATTTCATATAATTTTTAACAAATTTCTATAGTGTTTTCAATTTGTACTTTGACACAACAATACTTTAGAATTAAGTTATTTAATCTCAAGTTACATTTTCATTCTTGGTATTGGGAATATTTATTGAATACAATTATTTTCAGTAAATAGTGTGTTTCTACATTTTTGAAGAGGTTATGTCCTTAGATGTGGTTGATTTTTGTAAGGATGTCATGTAGAGAAGAGAAATGTATAAAATCTTTTCTACACTCTATTCTGTTCTAATCACTAGAAATCTATCATCTGATTTTTCCAGGTCTATTCATGTCTTTAACTTGTTTCTTTTTTGTCTTTCAGTTTTCTTTGCCTAAATCTTTAATATCCCCCATTTTTATAGTTTTATTATATCTTTCTTCAATTGGATTAACTTTTTCTTTAAGTACTTAGATGTGCATTAGGTATTAATTATCTATGCTGCATTTAAACATAATGTAATTTCCCTGTTTATCTCTTTTTAATCACATCAATATTTATTGTAGCCTTATTTGAAATCGTTATTACTACACCTGCTTTTCCAGTTCATTTTAAGCTTACGCATAATAGATTTTGCTCCAGATCCTTATTGTAACAATGTGTGAATCTTTGTATTTCAAGTGTATTTCTTGTAAGCAGTGGATTATTAAGTGGTTTTCTAAATTATTTTCTTATCTCTCTCTGTTTTATCAATGAGTTGATCCTATTCACATTCAGGTTATAATTGTTAAATACATACTTCTTTCTATTCTGTCATCTTGTAACTTTCCTTTCTTTTCTCCCACTCCTCTCCTTACGCACACACACACACACACACACACACACACACACACACTGGTACAAGACAGGCAATTTGTGTGACACTTGTGATCTTAAATGTACAATATAATGTTCTCTTTAATGCAACTCTTATATCTTATCTTGTCTCACCTGAAGAACTCAGGTTTTTACTTTCTTACTTTCCTTTCAATTCTCCTTCCATTCATCCTCCTAATCATTGAATGGGTTTTATTGATGACTACTCCCTTACCTATTCGGTTCTCCCTCTCACACCCATCTCTGCCACTCCTTTCTCCCTGTCCCCTTCCTTAAACTCTATTGTTTAACATATTTATATGCTGAAACCAATTTTTGTGTAGTTGTGCATGTGGTTGTGTCCAATTTTCTTTTATCTCACTCAGATGAAAGTGTAATTCAAAAGATATCTACTTCTTCCTTCATAACTATAAACTATTCATCTTATGGGTCTGTTAGCTGAGAATTATTTCCTTCCAAAGGCTGCTCTATTGACTTTTTTGAGGCTGGAATTGGACTCCGTTGGGAGGTCTTGAGGCTGTTGTTGGTTGTTGTCATTCAATCTCAAAGAGTACCAAAATGGCATCACTATGTTGGGGTTCAGGTACAGTGTGTCTGACTGTGGCTGATCAGACCCATACAAGCTCAGAAGGCTCTACTATGTAACAGGAATAAACAGTCCACATGAATATTTGGAGTGGAAATAACTCTAAATGTTCACTTCTCACATTTTTATTAAACTACTGCAATTCTGTTTTGCTCATAAAGCACAGCAACTTCTTTAATGTGGGCATTTTGCTGTGACATCTCTGCCATGTCCCTGCTAAATCCATGACCATTCCTATTCCTGGTTGTAATGTTAATGGAATCTGAAGATCTTCCATGCCCCTTTGTATTGGCAAGTAAGCAGACACTTAGCACCTTGTTTCAAGTTAACACCTTGTTTAAACTATTTAATTAACACAGAAGTAGTTAACACCTTAAGAGGAAGTTGCTGATTTAATAGGAAGTGGCCGAATAGGGAGGAGCTAAGGCATACATAAGAAAGGCCCCAGCTGGGAATGGCAGAATTTCCTGGGGTAAGCATCTGGAGGCTGGAGCTTCAGCTGAGACTTTTCTTCTGCTGAGACCCTTCCTTTGGGAATTTCTGCTAAAAATTTCTAAGAACCAGGTTGAGAAGCTACCATGAGTGAGAGAGGAGGATCCCTGCTTGAGGGAGCCTGTTCTGTTGTGAAGACTTGGGAATGTGAGCGTTTACTGCATTAACCATGTGTACCAACTTCATGACTACTGCAATGGCTTTGGCTTTCTGATTCTGGGACTCGGCTTTCTGGTTCTGGGACTTGGTCTTTTGGTATTTGAATAAAGGCTTTGGTTCCACCTTCCATGTGGAGAGTCTGCTACATTTTGTGATTGACAACTATACCAGCACATTCATAACCACTGTGGCTATTGTGAATATTGCATTACTATTACACTGGTACAAAACTTCATTCCCTAGTTCCCTGGGTCTGTTTTACTCAAATCAAAGGGGAGTAAACTCCTGTATAGTCAGTGCCCAGACAAGAGAGCAACAGGCCCCTAGCCCCAGCACAGGGCACTGAACAAGGCTTAGAAGCTCTGCAGCCTCACAGAAGGCCATTTGTGATGCCTCTATCCCCCAGCACAGCAAATGACTGGCCAGGTCCAGTGGCCCTGGCCTTCACTACAAGAAGTTTGAGACAATGTCCCCCACAACCCAGAAGCAGAGATAAACTTTAAAAGACATGAAGTAGGCTGGGAAAATGGGCAAAAACAAAAACAAGAAAAAAGAACCTGATCATAGAAAGTTACTATGGTGACAGGTAAGATCAAAACAGAAACTCAGAAGACAATGTCAAAATGTCTACATGTGAAGCCTCAAAGTAAAATGTGAATTAGTCTCCCCCCAAAAAAACTCCTGGAAGAAATCAAAAATATTTTAAAAATTAAATAAGAGTGGTTGAAGGAAAATTGGTGGGAATGATAGTTATGCAAAAGAATCATGAGAAAAGCAACAGCCTGATGAAGGAAGCACAACAAAATAGGGGAAAATGTATAAAAAGTCACTAAAGAAAACAACTCCTTAAAAATAGAATGGATCAAATAGGAAAAGATGTACAAAAACCAACTGAGGAAAATAATTCTTTAGAAATTAGAATTTGTCAAGTAGGAGCTAATGAATGCATAAGATATCAAGAATCAATCAAAAAAAATCAAAAGAGTGAAAAAATAAAAGGAAAAGTGAAATATTTCATTGGGAAAACAACTGACCAGGAAAATAGATCCAGGAGAAATAATTTTAAAACAACAGCAAAAGCCAAAATTTAAAAAAAAGGAATCCATACATCATATTTCAAGAAATTTTCAAGGAAAACTGACTTGATATTCTAGAACCACAAGACAAAATAGAAATGGAAAGAATTTACCAATCACCTCCTAAAAGATATCCCAAAGTGAAAACTCTCAGGAATGTTATAGCCAAGTTTTAGAACTCCCACGTCAAAGAGAAACTACTACAAGTAATCAGAAAGAAACCATTTGAATATCATGAAGCCATAGTCAGGATTATACAGGATTTAGAAGCTTCTACATAAAAGGATTGGAGAGCTTTAGAATATGATAATCCAGAAAGCAGAGCTAGGATTACAACCAAGAATAACCTACCCAGTGAACCCAAGCATAATCCTTCAGGAGAAAAAAAAAAAAGGATATTCAATAAAATAGAGAAATTTCAAGCATTCCTGATGAAAAGACCACAACTGAATGAAAAATTTGATTTCCAATTATGAGACTCAAGAAAAGTATAAAAAAATAAGAAAATTGAAATGTTTAAAAATTTTAAATACTCATATTCTGGTTGTCTGGAAAGGACATACTAACTAGTTAGTGGTTAGAATAAAAGCTGTATATAATTTAATGGAAAGAAAAAAAACTAGTGAGCAACAAACACATCTGTCCCACTTGCAATATCAACAGGTTCTGATTGGGTGAGAGAGGAGCATATGTATTACATCTAAGTGCTGTCAGCATCTTCTAATTTTAAAATGATATTTTTTAAATATTCCAAAATGCTCCTTGACTCTTGAATAAGAATCCCAGAGTTCCTAACCTGGAAAGAGGTTTGAGACAAGCTATTCAATAAGGTTAAACTATTTATATGCCTACAGGGGAAGATAACATTTAACTCTTAAGAACTGTATCACTAAGCATTTGCAGATCCTATACATGATTGCACGCCACCATGGGGGGGGGGGGGGAGGGAGGGGAGAAAAT
>CM053592.1:19834235-19863256 GCA_028646515.1 Pseudochirops corinnae
GATCTTATTGGAAAGACCTTTAACTTTTCTCCATTGCATATAATGCTTCTTCTTGGATTTAAAGAAATATTATTTACTATATTAAGGAAATTTCCACTTATTAATTTGACTTCTAGAATTTCAATATTTTTTTCTTTATATATCCAGAATTTTGCTTAGTACAATGCTAATTAATGTTATTATTATATTATGATTTCACCAATCAAATAATGTAGATAAGAAACTTTCCCACATCAAAGTAGATTGGCACATGCTTTGCAAGGTTTTAGAGAACTTCTTTGGGTAATGTAAGGGTATATGTCTTCTTCAGAGTCCTTAAACCACTATGTATTAGAGGTGGAAATTTTACTCAGATCTTCATGGTACCCAGGAGTCAGCTCTCATTCCACTTTTGCAACATGATCTTCATTGTTGGCATATTGTTGTTATTAGTCTATATTCATTTAACTATGAACATGGTTCCTTCCTCTGGTAGAATGTAATGTAGTGAAATTCAGTTGCTATCTACTAAAGTTTCTTTGTAATGCTGCTTCTCAGTGCTGTTGCTTTGAGAAGGTTCTATTACTCTCAGAGCCACCCAGGTCTTATGTCTCAGAACTTGTCAACACATTTACATTTTTAACTTTAGTTACTCTCATATCTCTGCCTAGCTGATATACAAAAAGACAATTCAAACAGCTGTCATATTTTTTCCCTTTGATCCTCAACCTTTGAGTGTCTTCAACACTCACCTCTATCTGTATTAGGCTGAATATATTGCTTTAGTCTCTTTCCCATATTAGGCTGCTCCTCTTTGTCTTTCCACCACCATACAATCAATTCTTCTCACTATGTCTTTCCGAGACTGAGAATAAATACAAGCACCCCCTTTTATATATTCTTTTAAATCCTAATATCTATCTATAGGTAGGAACCAGATGAACAAATTGTCTTGAGGACTTAATAAATTGGAAAAAAATAATACATACATTGGAGAGGAAGGTCAGAAGAGTTCCTGCTATCCAGGAAAGGCTACATCCCATTTATGCCAGAATTCTACCCTCCCACCCCCATCAGATACTAATGTCAAACGTACCAACTTATAGTTTGAAAGTTTATTCAATTGAATTCAATCTGCCATCTTCCATTTTTAGAAAATCTGTTTAGGAGTCATCTTCCAGGTTTTTGTTGTTGTTGTTCAGTCATTTATGTTATTTCCAGCTCTTCATGATCCCTTTTGGGGTTTTCTTGGCAAAGACACTGGAGTGGTTTACCATTTCCTTCTCCAGCTCATTTTATAGATGAGGAAACTGAGGCAAACAGGGTTAAGTGACTTGTTTAGTGTCACACAGCTAGTAAATGTCTGAGGTTAGATTTGAACTCAGGAAGATGAGTTTTCCTATTGTCAGGACCAGCACTCTAGGTACTGTGCCACCAAGCTACATTAATTTCCTGTTTATAATTCTTTAAAGATAAGTGACAGTAGCTTCACATGCCTGGACTGGAGTCAGGAAGTTTCATCTTCCTGAGTTCAAGTTCACCCTCAGACACTTACTAGCTGTGTGACACTAAACAAGTCACTTAACCCTGTTTGCCTCAGTTTCCTCATTTGTAAAATGAGCTGGAGAAGGAAATGGTAAACCACTCCAGTGTCTTTGCCAAGAAAACCCCAAAAGGGATCATGAAGAGCTGGAAATAACATAAATGACTGAACAACAGCAAACATCTATAGATGAGCAAATCAGATTTCTACATTGGCCATGTCCAAAAATATATCCCTCATTTTGCACTTGACTTCCCAATCAGGAAATGGATAATATGTTTTATCATTAGTCATCTGGAATCCTAGTTGCTCATTACATACTGATCAGAGTTCTGAAATTGAAATTTTCAAAGACATTTTTCCTTATAGAATTGTCATTGCATATAATAGTTTGCCTAGTTTTGTTCAATTCACTGCACCATTTTATTTAAGTCTTCCTAGATTTCTTTGAAACCGTCCTCTTCCTCATTTCTTGGAGCACAATAGTATCCAACTGCATTCATATACTATAACTTATGCAACTGTTCTCCAACTGATAGGTGTTCCCTCAGATTCCCATTGTTTGCCCCCTCAAAAAGAGCTATAGTTTTGCACATCTTTTGGTTGGAATTTGTTTTGTTTATAACTAATCCCGCCCACAATCTGCCTTTCATTTAATTCTCCCTTCTCCCTTTTAAGTGAATATCCAACTATGAATATGTCTATTCTTCCTTCTTTTGATCAATTCAGATGAATGTGAGGTTCAGTGTCAGCTGCTCCTCTCCCATCTCCTTCTCTTTATGTGTGTGAATATGTACTTGCCAACCCCAATCCTGTGAGATAATTTCTTCTAACCTCTCTCTTCTTACCCTCTGCAGTGTATTCTTTCTCCTTTTCTCTTTCCATTCATGCCTTAAGATCATCAAGATACAACAGAAACATTCCCAGGCCTTCTCTCTAATTAGACTCCTTTTATGACCCCTTATGATGACAAAATTCAAAGGGAACAAATGTACCATCTTCTCATATTAGAATGTAAGCAGTTGTCTTTATTTAGTCTTTTATCATTTTTCAATTCGTGTTTACATTTTTATGTTTCTCTTAACTCCTGTGTTTGAAAATCAGAATTTCAACAAATGTCTTACGTTTTCATCAGGAATGCTTAGAAGTCCTATATTTCATTAAAGGTCCATCCTCCATGAACAACTCACCCCCAAAGGAGTATACTCAATTTTCATAAGATAATCTTGATTGTAAGCCTAGATTTTGCATTCTGAAATGTCATATGACAAGCTCTCCATTCCTTTATAATGGCACCTGCTAACTATTATGTGGTTCTGACTGTGACTCCTCAATACTTCTTCCTAGCTTCTTGTAGTGTTCTTTCTTTGATTTGGGCTCTGAATTTCAGCTGTGATGTTTATGGGAATTTTCATTTTTGGACTTTCTTTTAAGGGGTGAATGGGAGGTTTCTTTTTTTTTTTTTTTCAATTTCTAGTTTGTCCTCTGGTTCTAAAAGATCTAGGTAATTTTCTTTTAAGCTTTCTTAAAATATCATATCTAGACTCATTTCAGATATTTTGGACTTTCTTTAATTTTCTCTCTTCAATATGTTTTCTACTTCACTTGTTTTTGTTAGGAGATGCCTTATTTCTCTCCTCTGGCCAATTTTTTCAGTCTTCCAATGTGTTAATATGTATTGTTGTTTCTTGGAGTCATTGGCTTATATTTGCTCAGTTCTAATTTTCAAGGAGTTTATTACTTAGGCAAGGTTTTGTACCTCTTGAGGTAAGCTTTTAATTCCCTTTCCAATTTCTTCCATAGCTTTCATTTAATTTCCAAGTGTTACTTCTAATGATTTCAATTCATTGATAAACCAATTCATTTTAAAATTCTTGCTTCATCTCTTATAGGAATTCTAGTTTAATTTGTGCCCAAGATATGTTTTTCTTTGGGACTTTATAGATGTCTTAGAGTTATTTTCTTCTTCTGGATTTATGTCTTTAATTTCCATGTGTCTATATCTTTTTATGGTAGAATTTTTTAATGGTGCTATTAGGCTTGAGCTCTGCATAATCATGAATGAAATGTTGGGGCTAGTCTTATTTCTATTCCTTTATCTGTAATCATGATTGTTCTCCCACTTTTTTTTTTTTTTTTTACTTCAGCTGAGGTAAAATAGGTTCTATTCCAGCTCCTTATTTTACCTCTGCATGTATCTTTCTGTTTCAAGTGTGTTTCTTGTAAACAATATATTGTTAGATTCTGCTTTCTAATCCATTCCTTTCTCCTCTTTTATTCTAGGGGTAAGTTCACTCCATTCATATTCACAGTTATGATTTTTTATTGCACATTTCCCTTTATTCAATTCTCTTATACTTTCTCTTTGTTTCCTGATTCCTCTTTTAAGAGTTTGCTTTGCTTTTGTTTAATTTCTCTTTTAATTTTCCTTTACTTTTATCCCTACCTTTTCTTTTAGATCCTTTCCTTCTTGGGTAAAAATGTTGTCTGTTGGGTAAAATACATCTCTGTACATGCATGCACATATGTGTGTATGTGCATGCACATATGTAAATATGTATTGATTTTTCTTTTGATTAGTTTGGATCATCAAAGCATAACAGAATCACTTTAATAAGTTCTATTTAATACGACTCTTTCTGTGATCCCCTGATTATAATAGAGTTCTGAGGGTATAGATGTATCATCTCCTTATGTAAGAATGTAAACCATTTAACTATGATTATTCCCTTATGATAACTCACTCCTATTTACCTTTGTTTTTTAAAATTACGTTCTTTAATCCACTTTCTAGGTCAGTTTTTTTCTATGAGGTATTTTACATTTTCTTTTATTTTTCAGTCTTTTGACATTGTTCTACCATTTCTTGATATCTAATGTACTTATTAGTTTCTATTTGGTTGATTAAGTTCCAGGCTATTTTCTTTGATAAAGTTTTATACCTTTTGTTCCAAGCTGTTAATTTTCTTTTCATATCTGTCTTCCTTAGCTCTCACTGATTTTCCCATTTTCTTTTTTTACTCCTCTCATTTGATTTTATTTTTTGTTTTAGCTGTTAAAAAAAAACAACAACTCTTTACTCTATTTCTTCCAGGAATTCTGGTTGGACTTGTGTTGAAACTGCATTTATTTTTGTGGCTTTGCTTGTATATATGTTAGACTCATGTTCTTCTGGGTTTGTATCTCAAGCTTCTCTGTTACCATCATAGCTCTTTATGGTGGTATCTTTTTTAGTTTGCTCATTTTTCCAGTTTACTTTTTGACTTTGAATGCTATGTTAAGTCTGGGGCTATTGACCCGTAGAGGGGGAATATCTGGGTTGAGTTTCTTTTCTTTTACATTCTTTTGCTGCTCTCACAGCTTAACCTGGATACTTTCAAACTTTCAGTACTCCCAAAGTTATGTGATCTGGAGAAAACTCTGTTCATTCCCCTTTTGATCTGAGCTCTGCAAGTTTCTGGCCCAGGTTCAGGTCTGTCAGTTTCTCTCTGGTGGAGAGTTTCAGTAGATTGTTGGTGGAACTAGCCACTATTAGCTCACTTAGAGGCTCTGCAGGTCACAGGTGACTGAACTACTGACTCCCCTTAGTCTGTGATTGTTGTCCTAGTTATTCTAGTACAGACTTCAATGTGGGCTGGAGACTAGAACTGAATCTGTATTCTACTTCTGGTATCAGAGCCACACAGCTACTGTTTGCTTCTAAATTTGTTCCTAGCTCCAAGACAAGTTGGGTCCACCATGACCACTCCTTGTGGTGGCTCCTCTGCATTACTCACGGATCCCTTCCTTATACTACCTTGGATTCATGACCCAGAAGTAGGTAGTGGGCAACAGAGTTGCCAGATGATACCCATTACTTCCCCTATGCTAGTTCAAAGATCCCATATAACCTATTTCTGCCTTGATGCTTCTTGCTTTGTGTCTTGGAGTCCTTGAGCTCCAGAAACCTCTATGCCTGGTGTATTCCTGACCATACCCTGTCTTCAATTTCTGCAGACCTCTCTGTCTCTTAAACTAACTTGGTTGTAAAATCAGAATTCTCTCTGTTGTATTTTCTTCATCAATACAGAAAAATTTTGGTGAAGGAGTTAGGCTATTCTTCTCATTACTTCAATATTTTGTCTTCTCTTTTTTTTTTATAGCAGTTTTCTTTGTGGTGTCAAATAACTGGAAATTCCAGGGATGCCCACCAAATGGTGAATGACTGAAGAAATTGTGCTATATGATTGTTATAGAATACTACTGTGTTGTAAGAAATAATGAACTCAATGATTTTAGAAAAACATGGCTGAACTTGCACAAAATAATGAAGAACAAAATGAGCAGAACAAAAAATAATATTGTATACAGTAACATCAATATTATTTTAAGAATGACTTTGAACAAATAAATTATTTTGAATATTATAAATATCCAAATTATCTATAAAGGGCATATTAAGAAAGATGCAATCTGCATCTAGAGAAAGAACTGAAAAATAGAAACACATATAGAATAATTTTACACACACACACACACACACACACACACACACACACACAACCCTACCTATTTGGGTCTAATGGGAGCCATCTCTTGGGTGGGGTGGGAGAGGGAAGAAATAAAAGAAACTTACACGATAATTTTGTTATATATTTGAAAGGAATAGTAAGTTGTGCAGAGTAGATTTGCGGTTTCATAGGCAATCATTTTTTAAATTGTACTACGTTATGGAAATACTTATTTTGTCCCACAAATTAAAAATAATAAAAAGACAAAAAAAATTTTATGGATTACTTTGGTTTTGACATTGCCTAGATTTTCCCCTTTATTCCTCCTTACTCCAGCTCCCAGAAAGACATCCCTTCTAATAAAGAAATTTTTTCTAAAAGGAAAAAAAAGAGAATAAAAAATTCAGCCAAACCAATTAACCCATTGCACAAATATGATATACTCAGTGTTTCACAACTATGGATCTGCTACTTTTTCAAAGGAGTGGAGAAGTGGTTTCATATTTCTTCTTTGGAATGAAGCTTGTACTTAGTTGTGCAACATTCATTTTTTACTCTTTGGTGGTTATTAATTAGTCTTTCCATTTACATTGTTGTAGTCATTCTGCTTATTGTTCTCCTTTCTTTAAGAAAGTTTCAGTGTTTCCATGCTTCTCTGTATTCAGTATGTTCATTGTTTCTTTTGACACCATAATATTCTATTATAGTTATATCTCCCATCGATTTCTTTTTCCATTTCCTTATAAAGCGATATCTATTTTGTTTCTGGTTCTTTGCTACCACAGAAAGTGCTGCTATATCTTGGTGTCTGTGTATCTTTTTTTTTTTTTTTTTGTCTATGACCTTTTTATAGTATTACACCTAGAAGTGGAATTGCTGTTTAAAAGGGCATAGACATTTCAGGCAATTTATTTGCCTTGTTCCAAATGTTTCCCCAAATTGCTATACTGCTTCACAGCTCCAACAATAAAGCTTTAGTGTATTGTCTTCCAATAACTCCTTTGACACTGACTGTGTCCATCTTTTGTAATTTTTGTCAATATATGCTGAGTGTGAAGAGATACCTCAGGAAAGTCTTGACTCACATTTATCTTACTATTAGTGATTCGTAGTATTCTTTCATGTGTTTGTTTAAAGTATGCAATTGTTTTGTGATGTACTAGTTCATATCCCTTGATCACTTTTTTTTTTAAATTGAGGATATTTTTTGGCCATAAACACACATATTTGTATCTGTTCATTGTCTACAATTTTGGAAACCAAATGCTTATTTGAGAAATGATACAGAATTCCCCCCCCCCCCCACCATTCACCACTTCCCTTATTATCCTATATACATTAATTTTGTTTGTGCAGAAGCATTTCAATTTTATGCAATAAAAATTATCTGCGCTATCTTTTGTAATTTACTTTATCCCTTGTTTGGTTAAGAATAAATCTTTTACCCATAAGTGTTAAGGGTATACAAACCACTTTTCTAACTTTTTATGACATGATCTTTAATATTCATGCCACATATCTGTCTTGAATTTATTGTGAAATATGGCCCCCAGACACTTGACACAAAAACTAGCCATGTAACTTTGGGCAAGTCACTTAACCACAACTGCCCTCCAAAAAGCAAAAAAAAAAAAAAAAATACGACATATGATGTTGATTTAAGCCTAATTTTTGTGAGATTGTTTTCCAGTTTTCCCAGCAGCTTTTATGAAATAGGAAGACATTCCCTAAATAAATTAAGTTTTCAGAATTTTTTGACACTGGTTTATTGAGTCCCAGTCTTTCTCATTTTCCCATTTCTAGTTGTTACACGATCTACTTTTCTATTTCTTAACCAATACAAAATTATTTTGATGACTGCTTTATAATACATCCTGAGGCTTGAAGTGGTATTTCATTTATACTCATTTATACTCTTTAATAATTAGATTTTTAAATGGGCCTTGAATGATAGGTAGCATTTTACAGCAAGATAAAGTGGCAGTACTACAAAGAAGAAGGGAAGTCATACGACAGAATGAAAAACTGCAGAAAACTTGGGGAACAAAGTAAAGTAGTATAGCATAATAGATAGGGTGTTGCATTAGGAGCTATAGGACCTGTTTGAATCTTGTCTATACCACTTGCAAGTTGAGGCACTTAAACTCTTCTCCCTCCTTTAATGAAAAGTGTTGAATGAGGGTCTTGGATCAGATGGTCTTATTTATGATATTGGGATCCACTGACTGGACAAAGTCTTCCATAAAATACTTCTGGAAAAAAATATAAAAATATGCGCCAAATCTTAATAGTTAAATGGATTAGGAGATATTTAGATGATCTTTTTTTTTTATTCAGGTGTCTTTCTTTTTTTATGCTTTTTTTTGGAGGTGGGAACATAGGGCAATTGGGGTTAAGTGACTTGCCCAAGGTCACATAGCTAGTAAGTGTTATGTGTCTGAGGTCAGATTTGAACTCAAGTCCTCCTGACTCCAAGGCCAGTGCTCTAGTCACTGTGCCACCTAGTTGCCCTGTGCTTCATCTTTCTTAGAAAACTCTTATGATTCTAGGGAGTTGCAGTTTTTACCCTTTTCTTTGATCTGTCTCTCATTTGCTCAGTTTGTCTAGGTCACAGTTACTAGCTAAATATTGAGGATCATCTTATTCTTTTGAAGTTTAGTTTTCCACTTATTTTTCTTAGTTTGTGTAAGTTTGTGTTAATAGGCCTCACATGGAGTCCTGATGCAGAGCCCCTTAGCCTCTGGGCCACAGGGATTCCCACACCTTTCCAATTAAGTGCTGATTTCCAAGCTTCTTAGCACTAAGCTTATCAAGTCTTTGATTGGAAACAGTATATATATTGTATTGCTTGGAGGGAGAGAGATGGGGGCTGAACATGAAGCAGAAGGAGGGAAGAACTTGCCTAGGGGAACTTGCTTGTGGGGAGGTTTGACAGAAAGAACACTTTCGATGTTGGGCTTTCTGGATTGGTGATGAGCATCTTAGTATCTGTATTGGCAAGCAAAGAAGTACTTAGCACCTTGTTTCACTTATTTAAGTATTTGACACCTTGTTTGATACCCAGGTGATTTGAAGGTGGGAGGAACTTGATGATGCAACAGGAAGGGTGGGACAGGAAGGAGAATCACTATATAAAAGGAGAAGCACAAGCTGGGTCTGAGCAGAATAGGGAAGAAGCATGGCTGTGGTGGCCAGCACTTTGTCTGTATTGATATTACTTTTTCAGATCTGTCTGCTGATGACGACATTGCTTTTGTGACAGAAGCACTGAGACCTTACTGCTAGTTTAGAAACCCTGAAAGAGGATTTTCTTGTCTGTTTACAGAAGTCCTAGAGGAGAGTTGTACTGATGTTTTCAGAGGTCCTGGGACTATACTGATGATTCATGTTGATTTCTCAGACCTTGTTTGTGGGTCTTTGTTGATTTTACAGACAGAAAGTGAATTGATAATGGTGCCAGCAATGTGTATGAATGTTATTTTGGCTCTGTTAAGCTATGTCTTCCCAGAGACAGAAACTATGAAGGACTTGAGGTGAATTGATCACTGTGAGCTTCTATATAGAACAGAACTGGATGAAGAACTTAGAGCTGACTGCCTGTGAATCCAGGTGATGGTTGGATGAATTCAGGCAAGAGCTGGGACCATGGAAGAGGGATCATGGAATTTGGGAACCAGCTTTGAGCCAAAATGAAAGGACATCATTTTGGATACTTAGTGCTGATTGACAAGATCATGATTTACTGTGGCTTAGGGGCAGGAGAACTTCGTACTTTGTATCCTGTACTCCTTAAGGATGATTGAGTTAAGGATGATTGGAAGCTAGTCTCCAATCAAGAAGAAGACTTTCTGACTGAACGATTAAGATACTCTGACCTAGGGGTGAGAGATCTTTGTATTTTGTTTCTTGAATCATAGCTTTTGTTTAAAACTATGTGACCACTTTAGTGGTAAGTTGTTATACCATTGTGAATGCTGTACTTTGGTTTCTGTGAATGTTTTGCTTTAGTTTACTGCTGAATAAATGGAGACTTCACTATACTATGTGATCAGAACCTTAGAATTGTTCACAGCAGCAGTCCTCTGGAGAGTTGCTTGTTATTGGCTTTACAGTATCCTAATAGCAATGTCTCAAATAAATACTTTGTTTTGTCTCGGAGGAGGAAGGTTTATTATATTTTGTGAACAAACTCTGGTAATATATATGCATATTCATAGCAGCTGCTATGAGTATAGCATTGGTATTACAGTTGGTATCAGATTCTGGTGACATTAATTTTCCTGGTAACTTCAATGGACATTCCATGATCCTTGCTGCCTTCTGTCACATATCAGGTTATTCCAATAGCTTATTGAAGAACTCTATTCCTTTGTGAAGCTTTGCCCTCAGCAATGAACAAATGAGTTCTCATTTTCTATCTGAAGAATGCCTTCAGTTTTTTAACTCATTTAAGTAATAGAAATTAATTAGTCAATCAAAAAAACATTAAACATTTGTTCTATGCTACCAATAAGATAGACACTGGGAAAACAAAAACAAGAAAAGAAACAATTCCTACTTTCAAGGAGCTTACAATCTATCAAAGTTGATATTAATTGTGTTTAGTCATTTTCAGTTGTGTCTGACTCTTTGTGACCCTTTCTTGTGGCTTTCTTAGCAAAGATATCAGAGTGGTTTGCCATTTCATTCTCCAGCTCATTTTATAGATGAGGAAACTTAGGCTGACAAGGTTGAGTGACTTGCTCAAGATTGTACAACTAGTAAGTGTCTGAGGCCAGATTTGAACTCAGGTCTTCTTGACTCCAGGCTTGGTGCTCTATCCACTGTGCCACCCTAGCTGACACAAATACATGTGTAAATATCTGCAGAATTGATATAAAGAGGGGAAATCAATATAAAGGAGTTAAATGGAATGTGGTGGTGGTGTTAAGAACATTCATAGTTGAGAAGATCTGAAAGGCTTCATTCAGAAGGTGACACTTGAATTTTAACTTGAAGGAAGTGAGGGAATCTGCAAATCATAGTGGAGAAGGGGGTGTACTCCACATTTGGGGAGAATGTAGTACCATGTGTGAGAGAAAAAAACATTTTGGGGGATTGTAGATTATGGAAAGGTAGTAATGGAGAGAGACTGGTTGTGAATGGTTTTAAAGTCTAAACAGTTGGGGATGCATCTTAGAGGTAAAACAAATGCACTGGAATAGATTGTGTGGGACAGTGACTTATATCTGTGCTAGTCTAGGTGAGAACTGATAAAGGCCACAACTTGGGAGATGACTGTGAATGAATAAAAGAAGTAGCATGTGAGCTATCTAGAAATGGTAAGATTTGGCAACTTACTGGAAATTTGGGTTGAGGAAGAATGAGGAATTGAGGAAAAACTCTGAGATATCAAACTGGGAGATTGGAGAAATTGTGTTTACTTTCATTGAAATAAGAAAGTTTTGAAGAGGGTTGGGTTTGGAGGGGAAAACAATGTATTCTGTTTTGGATATATTGAGGTTGAAATGTACCTGGGACATGTGGTTTGAAATGTTCAAGAGGATACCATCTGCCCAAGATAACAGAGTGATCAAGTCAGAACAGCCTAGTTATAACAGAACTTCTGCAGAAAGAATGACAAAAGATCACCAATTTTTAGTAATAATCAAGGAATCCAAGGAGAAAACTAAATTTCAGACCTGGAGAGCAGCAATCAGATCATGTCCTAGATAAGTCTTCAACCTATAGATCAAAAAGTTTTAGCCTAAGTCACACCCAAGGTCCTTGAAGACCACAGTGTACCATACCCAAAGAAAGCATTGGCAGAAACCCAGACCAATACATAGAAGGAACTAACAAGATCCTCATTTTCTCTCTACAAGTGCACAAAACATTTCTCTGATGCAGATAACCAATTTAGGAATTAAAAATGAGGGAAAAGTGTAAACCATAAAAAAGGCAGTGGTGAGTTAGAAACATTAAGGATCCAGGGCCACCTAAATCACAAAGTTAGAAAGAAAGAAAAAGAATTTGGCAGCATCCGCAAACAAATCTACAAAAGAAAATTAAGTTGCCCTAGATTAGAAGTTTTGGAAAAAATGAACAAGAATTAAAAGTTATATTTGAATTATATATATTATTGTTCTGTTGCAGTTTTTTTTACCTTCTGGTAGACATAATCTCAATGCATACTATCTTTAAGATCAATATATGTTGCATGTATAGCAGTCATGCTTTCTTTTGACATTATTGGGTTTTTTTCCTTCTCTTATTCTAGATTGTCTTTCATGTATGTGATTTTTATTCCCAATCAGCTGTTCTCTCATATTTTTGGGAGGACTTGCTATCACAGATTCACATTTTTCTAATTCTACCAATTATTTCTGCTGTAAATCATACATTCTACTTTTCTGATTCTTATTTCTCTCTTGAATAATTCAGGGGCATTTTTGCTGTTCTGTATTCTCTTGGATATCCACAGGACCTATGCCTCATCAGATGTTGATTCAATTTCTTTTGTCATGCAATATTCATTCAAAGATATTAGGACTCATTTTGAAGTCCTGGAGTTCATTTTCTTTTTTATTATTAATATCTTCCCTCTTGGTTTCTGTGCTTGTACTCAAGGTCTTACCCTGTTTTGTTTCTTCTGAGATCATTGGTAATTTTGGTCTTTCATTTCCCTTTATGTTCCCCTAATACTCACTTTTTGACTCCTTCCCTTTGATGTTGGATCCTGTAGGACTGGACCTCAAACCTCTTCCAGCCTCAATCTCTTTCCTAAATTACTTCTAGAAGGACATAAGTGGCCCCTGCTCTATACTAGTTCTTTTTTCTTCAACACAGAACAGACAGAGACACAGACAGACAGAGAGACACACACACACACGTGCGTGCACGCACTATGCCATAATTCTCTTTGTTCTTTAGTTCTCTGACTGAACTCTGTTGCTTTCCAGCATGCTGTTCTCTGAGACAGAGCTTTCATGTATGTATATATGTGTATATATGTATAATATATATTTATTTATATGTATAAGCTAGTGTAGACAAGATATAGGGAAGAGTGTGCTCTGCAGGTTTGGAAGAGAAAGTGTTTGTACTTCTATTCTTGCTATCTCTTTGAATAAATACTCATTTGTAAAAACTAATTGATATTAGTTAAATGGAACTGGAGTGCTAGTCACTGTTGAAAAATAGTGGGGGAATACGCTGGGAATGGGAATTTGAGCTGATAACATTCGTGAAGTGACAAACCCTCAGGAGTACCCCTAGAGCCCAGAGAGGGAGATATTGATTTCCTCACTCTGAGAGGGTAAAGTCAGAGCATAATTGTTACACATGGTTAATAATCTGACAACTTAATACATTTCCTAATAATCAGAGACTTTCAAATGACACAACTTTTAGATACTACCTTATGTGCATCAAAACAACAGAGACTTAAGGGATAAAATTAATTGTGAATAGGGCTATGAGGTTGAAGGTAAGCTATTATGCTTTTATTTTAGCAATGGGCTTATGACATATCTTTGGAAAGTAACCTGACTCAGTGATGTCAGTAATAGGACAGTGGACATTATTGAAACAGAAAAAGTATTACTCCTGTACAAAGATATTAATAGTGATCATACAATAACAATAACAACACAAGCCTGGAAACAACCTGTCTAATGATTAGAGAACATCAGAATTCATTGTAATGTATCTGTGAAGTATTATTTCAAACCTTTTCCTATAAAATAAAGCAATATGAAAAGATTGAAATGAAATGATATAGAATGAAGAAATCATAATCAAAACCCTGTATACATTAATGACAAGAATTCTATTAAAAACAACAGCTCCAATATTTGACAGAGAAACTGAAGTAAGATAAAGAATTACTAAGAAGTTATTTTTCTTTTTAAAAGGGGAGAGAGAGAGAGAGAGAGAATGCTTACATATCCTAATCCAACCTTCTCATTAAAGTCCAGAGATGACAGGAAACTTATTTTTTAGCAAAGTAAATAATTAAGAGTTTGTAATTTTGCATGCAACTTTATTTCTTGTTTTGTTTAAGTGTTTATTTTTGTTAGAAATGTATTTTGGTGCAGTGGTGTTGCAGTATGATGTGGTCAAAAGAAGGCTGGATTTGGAGTCAGAGAAATTGAATGTAGTTTCCAGTTCTGCTACTTAATATATTAAGTGAGCCATTTACCTGCTTTGTGGCTCAGTTCCCTCAGCTCCAAAGTGAGGGAATTGGATTTGATGGCCTCTATTGTCCCTAAGAAGTTATTTTTCTTTTTAAAAGGGGAGAGAGAGAGAGAGAGAGAGAGAGAGAGAGAGAGAGAGAGAGAGAGAGAGAGACTTTCAAATGACACAACTTTTAGATACTACCTTATGTGCATCAAATCGACAGAGACTTAAGGGATAAAATTAATTGTGAATAGGGCTATGAGGTTGAAGGTATGCTATTATGCTATTACTTGAGCAATGGGCTTATGACATATCTTTGGAGAGTAACCTGACTCAGCTCTCAAATTCTGATTTTCTAAGATATTATGATTCTTCTTTCAGTATTTCACTGAAATTATGTGGGTACACTCTCTACTTGTGTTGATTGCAGTCATCCATGCTCATTTATCCTAGGTGATTCTTGTCCATTATTTTTCCTCCATATTCCACCCAATGTGCTAGAGGACTTCCCATGGCTCTTTCAATGTCATATGGATTCTTGTTCAGTGCTCTTCAGTCTGTCATGATCAGACCACATCCTTACCTAGAATGGATGATGTATTTTCTATTGATGATATAATTTCTAACATACAACTCAGTGTTGGCTATACACTGTAGCCCCTTGACACCCACCCTGAATCTTTCCTTGCCCATTGGGCCACCCATAGTTGTGATTCTTCTGAGATGGTGGTGTTTGTTTATTTACAGACATATAATATCACTCAGAAAATATTGCTGTTTAAACAGATGGACTTTGGCAGCAGGCAACAGCTTGGGATCATTGGAAAACCTGCACAATTTCCAGGATGCAATCCAGCTTGATATCTTTCTCATAATTAATTCTGCAAACAGTTTATAGTCCATGTGTAGTGCTTACCAAATTATATGTACTGATGGAGTAACTCAGGAGGTTGCCTGTGCAATAGTATCTCTTGACAAGGACAATATGCATTCTTTATGTACTTTTCCCCCTTTTAATAGATAACTTGGCTGGTCTCTTTTGAGCGAACATGGATTTCATTGAGAATACTTATTAAATATTCCATTACTGTTGAGATTCTTATTATTTATGATTTTGAAAAAAATTAGAAACCAAGATATTATCATTTCTTCGTAAGATCAAAACTTCTACAACTCTCAAAAAAAAAATTCCTACAAAATAAGGTCCTGAGTTTTATGGGTACAGTTTCATTTAAGAAGTGAAAAAAAGAGAAACTGTGAGAAAATGATAGTGTATTAGGACTGAAAAAACTCAAATGTCTACCTCCTTCCCCCCCCCAAAAAAAAAAAAAACTAAGGAAAATATACAGAAAGAGCAATGAGAAAGAAAACTGAATAGAAATAATCCATAAACTCCAAGTAATCAGAAAACTCCAAGATGATCCTGAAAAATCATGGACTAGAGAAACATCCAGCCAGGAATCACCGGACCCAGACCAGAAGACAAAATCACTTAAGTTCCCAGTTAGAGCAAAATGCAGAGGGCACTCATCAGAAGCATAGCAGAAGGCAGAATGGCCTTCTATACCTGCTCAGCAGCAGGCCACTTATCAGCCCCACCCAAGGAATAATAGGGAGTAGGGCCAGATCAAGCAATCATTTCAGTGACTAGGTTCAGGCACCACAGAATCAATACAACCTAGTGCCTAGATAGTCCATGCCTGTCAAAGAAGAAGAAATTCCTTAGGAAGCAAAGCCCTTAGTTTCTAACAGGAGGCCTACTGTTAGTATAGTCAACAACATATGGATGGGATGAATTAGGCTCATTAGCAAGGGATACAGTTAAATCAGGGTTTGACATGGTACAATAAGAAGGAGATAGAACTTAAACCAAAGTTCAAACTGAGCCACCAGGAAGCAAAGTGAAATACAGAAATGGTCAGGATCATGCCACACCATTCAAGAGTATGAAAAAAGAGGAGTCTGACCCATCACAAAACCCTAATCCAGAACTGTGGCAAGAGATATGAGTAATCAACAAAAAAGTAAGATCAAATACTAAGCTCAGAGGAAGTGACTAATTTCACAACAATTTCAGGAAAGCCTTATCGATAAGACTGTCCTGGTCTGTAACAGTAATCAAACTTAGCCCTTAACTTAGGGCTAAGTAAGGAGCTGTGAGCTCTGTCTCCTGTTCCTGGCCTGGCAGGAGGGGGTTGGCTGAGACAGGAGGCCAGTGTGTGTATATAAGAAGAGTTCTAGGGACAGAGAGGGAGAATCTGGAATCTTCCTCATGGTGGCAGGAAGATTTCTTCATGGAAGCAGGATTGTCCCAGCATCTGGGAGCTGGGATGCTGGAGAATATGGAAGGCCTCCTGGAAGGCAGCCTGAAGGCTGAGATTCCTTCTGGATCCTAGGGCCAGCTGAACTGCTAGAGGACTGAAGAAGCAAGATAGGGATAAGCCTTTGTTGGTTTGGTGGATCCTTGAGTTCCCGGCAACAGAAGTGGTGAAGGGTTTGAGATGTGCTGGACCCTGTGAACTTTGGTGTGTGTTAAGGACTGCCTGAAGGACTAGACAAGGACCTGGGATCTCTCTACCTTGGAGGCCTGGATGAGGACCTGAGAGCTGTCTACCTCTGAGGACTGGACTGAGAACCTGGGAGCTGTCTGCCCCTGAATCCAGGTGACTGTTTGGTGGATTCAGGTAGTAGCTAGGACCATGGAAGGGGATCCAGGGAATCTGAGAGACCACCCTGAGTCAAGATGAAGAAATGGCCTCCCCTTGTAGGCATGATGAAATTGAAGACACTGAGGGGTAGAGGGTTTGTGTAATTTTCAATTGATTGTACTTAATGATTAATGGTATTTAGTAATTGTGAATCCAGATTAGTGACTGATTAAGTTAATGATTGCCACATGAGTGGAAGATTGATTACTGCATTGTGAATTGATTGAGTGATTAAGTATTGGTTATTGTGTTGTGAATTGATTGAATGGTTAAGTAAGGAGGGTTTCCCCTTAGAGAAACCAGATGGTCATTCTTTTGTTCTTTTCTTTTAAATATTGTGGCCACTGTAGTGAAAACTGTGCGGCCATTCTAATGTTAAGCTGTTGTGACCACTATATTGTGATTTTCTGTGATAAGATGTAATGTTGTGAATATTATATTGTGATTTGTAGTGAATGTTTGCCTTGATTTGTAATAGAATAAAAAGAGTGTTCACTATACTGTGTAATCTGAACCTTATTCACAAAGCATTCTTCTGGGAATCTGCTTGTACATGGCATTACATGGTCATACAAATTATGAGTTCCTGGAAAAAAAAGTGAAATTAAAGACGCAAAATGCTATGTTAAAGGATAACACGGAGAAAGGAATGATGCAGAAAAATAGGAGGCACAGTTAGATCATGAGTAAGCCCAGTCAAAGAACTGAACTCATTGAAACTTACAAGGGGCCAAACAGAAAGCAATGACTTCATTAAAAAGCAAGAAACATTAAAGCAACACCAAAATATTGAAGAAACATAGAAGAAAATTTAAGTTGTCAGAAACAACTGACATAGAAAATTGATCTCAGAAAGTTAATCTTAGAATCATCAGAATACCTGAAAATTCTGATCAAGGTACTTATTACTGCTCCCAGCCCAGACATAAATCTCTTTCTCTGAATATCTGGGCCTGTGATTAGCATTTGGATAGTCAGTAACAGAAGTCACAGTTGAGACCTTTTTCTACACCTTCCACAGGATCACAATGTCTATGTATGGATCTGCAAACTGTCTTTCCCAAGTGCATAGCCAAACGACTTTTCCAGCTTTTGGGTACCAGAATTCTCTAAATTATGGGCTTTGGTCAGACACCATCCCCAGAGTTCACAAACCCCTCTGTCTCTCTATGCCATTCTTGGTTGAAAAAAGAAAATACACTGTGGCTCTTTCTTGGATTTCCCCACCAGGATTCAGTCTTGTACATTTTCTAGATCTGTTTAGTTGACTTTCTTGGGGGAAGGAACTCATTGTACTCCTTCCTCTTACTCTGTTATCTTGACTCTGTCCCAACATTTATCAATTAACTCAATTTTCTAAAACAACAAAAGTTACAAAACATTCCTTTTATAAGCAGGAGGCACATTCTCCTACCAATACATAAAGTGTCTGTGGTAGGGAATGGGCACAGACTTAAGTCACAATGAGAATAAGGCACAGATGTAGATGTACATATAACCAAAGGAACTCTCAGCTCTTAAATTCAGAGCCCTGTTAGCCATTCTCTCTCCAAAACTGGATAGCCTCAAAATAGCTTTTTTTTTCTCCCTTAAATTGTCTTCATAAAGTTCATGGGTGGGGTGGTGTCTGGGCTAGACTTGGCCACTCTGCTGCTAGACTGGAAGGCTTTGCTGCTGGTCTGAAGTAGCTCCTTACAGGTCCTAGTGGGCTGTCAATCGATTGGGCTTCCTCAGTCAATTATTGTGCTACTAGTTCACTTAACTGTTGTGCTGGACTGGGCTGGACTGTACTGTATTGTGTTGTATTTCTATTCCACTGGGCTTACTCTTCATTTCCTACTTCAGGCTCAAGTAAAGTGCTTAGTTTATCTTGTACTGTGCTCTTTCAGGAAGGGTAGTACCTTAACCTTAGTCATGTGGCTTGAATTTGAATTTTTTGACCTCCCTGGTAGTAGGCAGAAATTCAGAAAACCATACTGTCTCTGTTCTTTTCTTTGAAAACCCTTCCAGCTTCAGGGTTGGTTCTGAAATGAAGGAATTCACTCTAACTTAAGAAAACTACAGGCTGTGGTCAATTGCCAATTAATTACCAAAGATTTTTGGAATCCAGAGTTCCTCAGCTTTCAAACTCTAAGTTTCTTTGGTTGATCTTATATAAATTAACCACAGGGAAACATGGTACTGAGACAGTTTATTTCCTGGGTCTAGGACCATTATCTTAGTGGCTTACCTGGCTTCTCAAATCACCTCCTCAGCGCCTTCTATTCTGTTTGTCCTTGTTCCTCACAAGCTACAAATTTGCCAAAATCTGAAAGGGACATACTCTAAAAAGCATATGTTGCCATGGTAAGAATCATAGGAGGAAAAGTGGAGCATTCATGAATATTCCTATGGTCAGGTGCCAAATACCACCATGACAAAAAAGCTGAGAAAACTTTTGAAGATCTGTAGAAAAGACCATTATTGTTAATAATGCAAGTACTATTATTAATAACATTTATATGCTACTTCAAAGAACTGTATCTCAGAAAGACTTGAAAAATAGCATCAATCTTAATGCATAGTAGAAAACCTGAATGTTATATCACCCAATTAAAGGCAGAAACAAAACTTTGAAGATGATTATGGTGACGATCAATAAGTTGTAGCATATGGTTGTGGCAGAATATACTGTGCTATAAGAAATTATGAGCTCAATCATTGGTCTTAGAAAGGCATGAGAAGACTTGTGTGAAATGATGAAAAGTGAAATGAATGGAACCAAGAGGACGTTGTATACAGTAATAGCAGTATGGTTTTAAGAATGACTTTGGTTTACTTAGTCATCGCCTATTATAATTACACAAATTAAAAACAAAAGACATATGAAGTGAGTCACTATTTGTACCCAGAGAAAGAACTGATAAATAGAAGTATGTATAGAATAATTTTACATATGTATCTATTTGTGTCTAATGGTAGCCATCTCTAGGGTGGGTAGAGGAGGGAAGGAAAAAAGGAAATCTATATAACTTTGTTGTATGTTTGGAGGGCATAGCTCAAAGTTGTACATGGTAGACTTGCAATTTCATGTGCAATCATCTTTTTTAAAGTTATACTGTTTTGCAGAAATACTTGTTTTGTTCCCTGAAATGAAAATAAAATAAATTAAAAAATGATCATGATGAAAATATCTAGTTGAAAATAGTCCAGTACAACAAAAATTCCAGTTGAATCAAACATGAAAGAGAAAGCTTTCACACCATGAATGTAGGTATCAAGAATAGCTACAGCAAGAGATGTGACTAATATTTCAGCTTCTCTTCAAAGCCAGAAAACAAGGGGCCTGATAAAATCCATAACTATTGGCTCAAATGCTTCATGTGGTACATGAATTACTAGCACAGCACTTCACCAGCTTATTCTCAGATGTAAGTTTAATCTTATATTTATTGACAGAAGGTTTCACAGAACTACTATCAAAAGATGAGAACACTAGTGACCCTTCCAAAAATAGGCCAATTATGTGTTCATGAACTCTATACAAAGATTTCACATCTTGCATCACTGAAAGAATCTATAAACACCTCAAAGAAAACAATCTATTGCGTGAGAAGCGGAAAGTGACAAAAAGTCTCGGCAGTATAAAGAACTACTTACTAATTCGGCAACGTTGAACAACTTGTCTGAAAGCACCATGGCATTTATACTGCCTTTATTGATGATCACACAACTCAGTTCTGTACTCATGGCTTATTCATGTCCCACAAATATATAAAATGAATGTAAGATTGTTCTCTATTTAAAATGCACCACCAACAAAGTAATGTCAAGAACAATTGCTGTAAAACATGACATCTTTCAGGGAGGCAGTTTAGCTCATTATGATTCTGCCTACCCTCACATTCATTATCATATCTCCTATGTAGAAATGAATATGACTTCCTGGTTAAAGATGAAGTTGTATCAAAACATTTTTTAATTACTTGATTTACATGGATGGCATCAAGTTATATAACTCCATTAAAAAATACATTTAACAGCCTCTTTATCTCAGAGAATATTTTCCCAATTTTATATAAACATTATTTGGGTTTGATAAGTATAAAATTCTTTGTGTTAATAGGGAGAAAGGGAGATTGAGGGTTTCAAACTTGAATGGAGGACAAATTGAACCAATGGACAAATAGTACTTTCAATATCTTGGTCTTCTCCAGGGAAGACATGGAGAACAAAGCAGTCAAGGAAAAAAGTGCAACTGTACGTCAAGAGACTTGCTAGAATCTCCTACTTCAAAATTCTATTGGAAGAACTAATTTAAAACAATTAACACCCTCTCACACAGGGTGAGTACCAAAGGTAGTACCACATTAAGAGCACACAGTGTCTCAAAGTGTCAAGGAAACTAATAACTACACCACCCCAATGATTTGGGGGTCAAGCAGAAAATTTGATTGGATACTTGAAAAGAAAAACAGTTAACAATTATACAATTGTAGACTTAAAGTGCTTTTAGAACTGTAGAATAGACAAAAATCAATTTGTAAAGCTTCTAAACATATTCAAACAATAATAACAAAACACAAAACTTATTACCTTAAGTAGATGTAGAAAACTTCACATTTCCTCAGGAAAAAAAGGAGAAACAGGACAAATAGATATTTTCAGAACACCAAGTTAAAGTTATAGAAATACTTTTGGAACAGATATCATATCACAGAATAATAGTAAAGTATATACCATTTCTGTTTGTTGAATGTAACCCTATGAAATGACAAAACTCCAGAAGTGGTTTCAAAAGATCCTACATAGGTGAGGTCTACAGTAATAGGATGTGATTTTCTTGATCAATTTATATCATGCAGGGACATGATATAACATGTGTAACAGAACACCAACCTTTGGCAATTTAACACCTACTTAATGCCACATATCATAATATATTCTGGAGGCTAGAGTTATAGAAACTCTGTCATTCATAAACTAACAGATGGATCCCATAAATATACACTTAAAATATCCTGGAGAATTTTACAAATGAACTGCCCTGAAGCTGTAATTATATCGCAGAAAAAACTGTTCTATTGATCCATAAAAATTTTTGAATGTTTTAATAGATGTTGCCATAACCAGTACAATCTCCAAGGTAGGGGAATGAGAAACTGTCAAATTCTAGGGCCTTGTGGAAAAATTTAAAATTTGTAAGAAGAGAACAAGGCTCATATGATCTGTATTGTCCTGTCTCCTACTGAAGTTCTGAAAATGCTTTCAGTTAGTCAGCAGAAGATGCGCTTATACTCCGACACTTTGATCATAAAAATCAGTCATTTCTTACGTGAAGTGTTGCTGAGTGAGGGGAGAAGAACCAGGAGAACATTGTACACAGTAACAGCAACATTGTGCGATGACCAACTTTGGTAAACTTAGCTCTTCTCAGCAACACAATGATCTAAGACAATTCCAAGGGACATGATAGAAAATGCTCTCCATACCAGTGAAAGAACTACAGAATCTGAATGAAGATCAAAGCATACTATTTTCACTTTTTTGTTTTTTTCTTTCTAGTGGTTTTCCCCTTTTGTTCTGATCCTTCTTTTACAACATGACTAATGTGGAAATATGTTTAACATGATAGTACATGTATAACCTATATCAGATTGCTTGCTATCTTGGGGAGGTGGGAGTGAAGGTAAAGAGGGAGAAAAATTTGGAACTCATAATCTTACAACAAATGCTGAAAGCAATCTTTACGTGTAATTGGAAAAAAATAAAATACTATTATATACAATAATATTGTTAAAAATCAGTCATTTTATTTGCCTTTATCCACAGAAAATTAGATATAAAATAATAATAGGATAGGATAGTAACTTGTCTTTGGACCATTTCTATCTGAATCTTATCAAAAAAAGATGTAATTAGATGAGAAGAACCAGCTCTGCAGCAATAACTCTATGTCTGGTGTGACGTAAAGGTTACAGAGCTGACCTCAGAGTCAGGAAGATCGCAGTTCAAGTCTCTGCTCTGGCTCTGACACATACTGGCAGTGTGTCCCTGGGTGAATCACTTAGCTCCTCAGTTTCTCTGGGCAACTCTCAAAGATCATAAATTTCAGCCCCACTGCTGATCTTCATTGATCCTATTCATTCCCCTCCCTCAATGGGAGTTCCTTTCACTAGAAAGATGACAAGTTTAGTCTACCCACATCTCTTCTTTCTATGGCACATTAAAGAGGTTGTTTAAAAACTAAGAGGTTTGTCCCAACAACCTTGTTAAATGTTTTTGATCCTCCTTTGATAGATGAAGAGCCTCAGTCTCTGAAAGGTTAAGTGACTTTCACATTATCACACTGTAATTAAGTATCTGAGAGTTGGGAATATTTATCTAAATGAAATAAGGCCTGTCTGCATTTGTCAACAAGTGTTTTCTTAGCTCCAATGAGCAAATTCTTTCCTCTCCATCCTGAGTTGTCACTTGGTTTCCCTTCTTGGTTGCTTGTCCCCTGGGCTTTGGAGGGGGTAGATATTGTCATAGCAGCACAGGTCCTTTGTGCCCCTTGCTCTTCCTCACTCTTTTTTGTTCCTTCTGTGCCAAACAAAGATCTTGGGGGTGGGAGTATGATGGGCGGGGGCTGTGTGGTATGGTGCAGGCTGTATGCTGGAATTGGAATCAATTAAAATCTTGACTCAGCTACTTACTACTTGTATGCCCACTTAACACCTCTGGGCTCAGTTTCTTAATCTGCAAAACTGGGGTGTTAGGACTAAATGATCTCAATGATTCTTTCTAGCTCTAAATCTGTGATTTCATGAATCTGTAACTGATGTTTAATTTCCTTTCTCAGGAAAGGGAAAGGCCTTGCTGTACTGCCTGCTTTCCAACCTTTGTTGGGTTTGTTCTACAGCCATAAGCCTTGCACTATTATTAAATGTCCTACTTCGTTAATTCCTAAGTCCTGGCCAAACTTGCTCCCCAGGATTACTTCTCTTCATGGCCTCCTGCATCCCTTCTGGCTTTCCTCGAGACTTTCTTGTGATTAACTACTTTGCTATGATGAGAACTCTTGGATCCTGTCCTCTAACCGAGTGTTAGGGAGCCTGGAAAAAGTGTTTGCTGCTGTGTTAAATTGGCCACTCTGCCCTTTTATCCCCTTCAATTAAGACCTGAAGTGGAGAAGCAGCAGGTTACCCCTTCCCAGGAAGGGGAAAAGACAGAATGGGGAGACCTCACCTGCCTTCTTACTAATGGTTCTAATATTTTAAGTCAACTATCTGCTTTTCCCCCATTGCCATTCCAGAAGACCAGCAGGCTCTCTGTGGCCTTGACCAGTTGTGTCAGTAGAGAAATGCAGTGTGGTCTCAGGCAGGGGGTGAGGGTTAGACTCTGAGTGGTGTTCACACAGCATGATTAAATAGTGCCAGTTGGGGGATGGATTTGTCCTGGAGTTCGGCTAAATTTCCCTTTCTCTTCCAGGTAGTGCTGGTGATTGCTTCTGAGTGCACAGCAGTGACTGGAGCCCCAGTGCCAAATCTATGTGGCTTTATCTGGAAGTTTAGTGCTATTGGTTTATTCATAGTGAATTGTGCAGTCTGTCTCCCCTAACTATATGTGTTCCCATGGCAGGGCCACTTGCAGTCATAGATTCACAAATAAATGCTTTGAAAATGCAAGGGAGAAGCAGTAGGCATGGAAAATCAATTGGAAATCATGTGTCTTAAAAGGTGCATAAAAATGTGAGCCATTATTATCCCCAAATCTTAAAATATACTCACTGGCTCCATGCTGGGTAAAGATGTAAGCAAGCTTTTGCTGACACCATCCAGTGTCATATCTATGCAAAGAAGACTTGCAGATGGGTTGACACATAGCTTGGTATCCAAGGACTGGTCATACTAGCCTACCAAACAACAAATGCTCTACCAACAGAAAGCCGTGTACTTCAACTTTGTATGGAAGAGGAGACTCTGTGATTTCTAAATCCCGAGACTCAGCCAAATAAAGGCCAATCTAATGAAAAATTAACTTTTTCATGATTGTTTTGACATATTACTGCTTGTGACGAAATAAAAGTGTTACTTTCCACATTGTGAGTATATGTATGTGTGTGAGGCAGTCTTCTTTTTTAAGGTCCACTGAGTCAGCAGCTCTGCCAACTTAGGTGAAAATAAGGGGACGTTTCATAATCTCAAAACACAAATCCTTCACTGCTGAACCATCTGTGCCAATGGAACCTTTTGGGATGAAATCCGCAGATGCTAGTTCACTAGATACTGGTGGCCCATGACCACAGTGGGAGCAAAAATATGAGTAGAGGCTCATGGGAAAGGTATAGATGGCATTTAAAAGGCAGCAGCCTATATTTTAAACTTGACTTTTGTTTATTAAAAATTTTATCAACACTTTCTGTTTTTTAAGAAATATCCTGATTATTTTCCAATGTTCCTTATAGTGTGCTCATATAAACAACCAAAAAGCTTGATACCAATTGAGGCCAACAGAGGATTTATTTGACTTCCCAATTCTGTTGTTCACACTTTCATCTGACCCAAGAAGTCCATGGGAAGGCAATTTGATAGAATCAAAGTCCAGAATGACCTGTCCTGCCCTGTCCTGCACTAGTTTTGCTTCTGGCAGGCTGAATGATGATTTGGAGCATGTCACCACCCTTTGCTCCTTCAGTTTCTCCAGGACCCCACATTTGAGAGGGATCATTTCTAGGTTGCCATGTTAGTTCTTTATATCTCTCTAGTAGTTGCTGGATTTTCACACAGAGTTGAAAACTCATGTAGAAGTAAAATGAAGACTTGTAAGTATCTCTAAAGCATCCAAAGAGTGTAAAAAGTCAATTTCATTTTCCTGGTTTACTTTTGTCTATCTACTTCTAGCTCTCAGTAAGAGAGAACAGGCATGGATTTGGAAGCAGTAGAACTGGGTTTGACTTGCAACTCTGCTGTTTGCTCCCAAGATGACTTTGGGCAAGTCAATTAACCTTTGTAGGCTTTGTAGGCTTCAGTGTTCTTACCTGGAATAATAGAGAGGTTGAATTAGATCATCGCTAAAGTTCTTCACAAAACTTAAATCTTCTCATCCTGTGGAATATTGCTTTTTTTTTTCCAATTTATTTATTTATCTTTAGTTCTCAACATTCATTTGCGCAAGATCTCCAGTTACCAACTTTTCTCTCCATCTTTCTCCCACCCCCACCCTGAAACAACAAGTCCACTGAACAACCCTTTCCTCAATCTGTTCTCTCCCGTATCCTCCCTCATCACCCCCATCCCAACCTTCCAGTAGGGTAAGATGGACTTCTATACCCCAGTATTTGTATATCTTATTTCCCAGTTGCATGTAAAAAGCAATTTTTTAAAAAATACATTTGTTTTTAAAACTTTGAGTTCCAGATTCCCTTCCCTTTTCTTTCCTTACCCACCCCCAATGAGAAGACAAGCAATTCAATATAGATTGTACATGCATTTGCTTTTTTTTTTTTTGCTGCTACATTCATGTCCCCGGGGTTGCATACAGATAATCAAAACTTTGTTTTAAGAAGAAAATCTGAGATCATTTTGATGCTGTTATTAAAAATAACCTACAGAGGAACCCTGCAGTTCCTGGTTTGTCACTGCTTGCTCTACAGTGAATCATTGACTTCTTAAAATTAGAATAACAATGAGAACACCATTAAAAGAATAAAAAGTGGGGTGGCTAGTGGTGCAGTGAATAGAGCACCGGCCCTGGAATCATGTAATGGTAATAGAATTTGGAGATGCCCCTGTACTGTCTTGGTTTGGGGATTGAGTGTTAAAACCCAGAGCTTGTGAATCCTACTTGTGGGATGGCCTTGTTGACGTGAAGAGAGAGGGCTAAACTGGGAGGAGCCATGAATTGGGAGAGAGGCCCAAGCTTAGAGAAGGCCAGAAGGACTTTGGGAGAGCAGTATCCAGTATCATGGAGTCTGAGTTGCTGAGAGAAAGACTGCTGAGAGCCCATTGGAGCTGCCCAGGATTTTTAAGAACTGCCACCAGGAGCTGCCAAGAACTGAGGAGGCATGGCTGTGATGCCAGTATTTTGTCTGTCTGTTTTGATGTTGTTTTGCCAGATTCACCTGCTGGTGAAGGACAGTGCTGCTGTTGTAGAGGTCCTGGAACCTGGCTGTTGGTTCAGAAGCCTGAAGGAGAATTTTCCTGTTGTATATTTACAGAAATCCTGGAAGAGGAACTTGCTGATGTTTTCAGGGTTCTGGGACTGTTCTACAGGCAGAGAGTGACTTGATGAGGACACTGGCTATGCCTTTGTTGAGCCTTGTCTCCCCAGGAACTGAGATTGCTGAGGGCTTGCCTCCAGTGAAGATGAAAGAAGGACCTTTCCTTGGGTATTCAATGCAGAGATGATAACCTAACCTTGCTGTAACTTAAAGGTGGATGGCCTTTTGTGCTCTCCTGCCCCTTTTGATATTCAGGGGTGGGAAGTCTTTGAGTTTTTTGTTCTCTATGATTGACCAGATGAATGTACTTTGTTTATGGTTGGAGACTAATCTCCATTTGAGAGGAGAGACTTTGTTGACCGACTAAATGCACTGCCCAGGAGTGGGCTACATTGACTAATATACTGGCCAGGGGTGGGATACTTGGACCTTGATACTTTCCAATTGAATTGAGAACTTACTTCCTAAACGAACAAGTTACACTGTATTTTGACTTTATCTGTTCTGTGAATATTTGCTGAATAAATGGGGTTTGTTATGCTGTTAATCCAAACCTTGGAAGGTGTCTTTGCTTGGCATTACAAGTAAGGAGGACCTGAGTTCAAATCTGACCTCAGACACTTGACACAAAAACTAGCCATGTGACTTTGGGCAAGTCACTTAACCCCAATTGTTCTCCAAAAAAGCAAAAAAAAAAAAAAAGAATAAAAAGCTGCCATGTGCTACTCTGAAGAAAAGACTTTTGCCATGGATATGACAGTAAAAAGACTGGAGTACTGAAGACTGGGAAAGGTCAAGAAGGTGGCTGCTTATCAGGGTGACTATGTGGTAGGTAACAAAAAGATACTTTGGAATTTAACAAGCTAGTTGACATGACATATATAATTTAAAAAGGTCCTTGAATTAAGGGATAATGTGATAAATGCCTGAATGAATCGTAGGATCATAGATTGAGAGACAGAAGGGATCTTACAGACTGATCTAACAACCTCTTTAAACAGAAGAGGGAACTAAGTGACAGAGAGATTAAATGAGTCACCCAATGTCATCCTAGAAAGTGTCAAAGATGAGACTTGAACCTATGTCTTCCTGGTACCAGAAAAAGCAATGTCTTTAGTGAATTATGCTGCCAATAAGTGCATGAAATCAATTTTTAAAACTTATTTATTTACTTTCAGTTTACAACATTTGATTCCACATTCCTTTGAGTTCCAACTTTTCTACCCCTCCCTCACCTTCCCCTTCTCACTCCCCTATGGTGGCATTCAATCTGATATAGGTTCTACAAATACCTTCACATTAAACATTAGTCAAGTTGTAAAGAAGAATCATAATGAATGGAGTAAACAATGAGGAAGAAGGAACAAAACAAAAGAAAACAAAAGAGAGACAGAGAGAGAGCAAGTAGTTTACTTCAATCTGCATTCAGACTCTGTAGTTCTTTTCTCTGGATATGGATAGCCTTTTCCATCATGAGTCTTTAGGAAGAAATTGAAGATATCTATAAGCATATGAAAAATTGCTCTGGGTCACTATTGATCAGAGAAATGCAAATTGAAACAACTCTGAGGTACCACATCTCACTGGTCAGATTGGCTAAGATTATAAAATGGGAAGATGATAAATGTTGGAGAGGATGTGGAAAAACTGGAACACTGATGCATTGTTTTTTTTTTTAATTAAAACTTTTATTTATTTTAGTTTACATCATTCATTTCCACAAAATTTTGAGTTACAAATTTTCTCCTTATGTTTCCCCTACTCACCGCCCCCCAAAACAGCCATCCCATTGTATAACCCCTCCTCCAATCCATTCTCTCCTATGTCCTCCCCCCTCCCCCCTCTGACTTTACAGTAGGGCAGGATGGATCTCCCTACCACAGTGCCTGTGTATCTCAAGTTCCAGTTGGATGTAGTTAATACTAATACTACTACTACTAATAATTGTATATATATAT
>CM053592.1:19879318-19886818 GCA_028646515.1 Pseudochirops corinnae
ACTTAGTGATCATCAGCTCTAACCCCTTCATTTTATAAATGAGGAAACTGAGTCACAGAATGGTTAAATAATTTGCTCAGGGTAACAGAGCTAGTAAGAATCTGAGGCACATTTTACTGATTCCAAATCCAAGATTTTATCCATTATACCACCTAGCCCAGCTTTTCCTCTGCAGTCTCTTGGTATAAATCATTCAGTGGTGGCATAACAGGGTCAAAATTATGTATGATTTAGAGACTTTTGGGGTGTAGTCCCAAATGGCTTTCCAGAATATCTGGACCATTACACAGCACCATCAAAAAAAATGTATATATTTCTGTCATCCTACAGCTTTTCTGAGAATTGCCATTTTCCTATTTTTCTCTTTTTGTTGATCTTATGGGTAATAGATAGAAATCACAGAGTAGTGGAGAGTAAAATCTGGAGTGTGGAGAGGTTTAATTTGCATTTTTATTATTAGTTATTTGGATTTTTTATTTTCCCTTGTGGTTATTAGTGACATGAACTTCTTCCTTTAAGAACTGTCTCTACTGGATTTTGAGAGTAGGAGGGGACCTTCAGTTAATCCTGATAATTCTTCTTATTTCTTCTGGTATTGCTGCAACTTGACTTTGCTAATTTGCAATTTTATTGGTTTTGATTATTTGTTCTTTTCTTTTTAATATAATTGGCTAAAGTTTATTCAATTTTATTGGTTCTCAAAAATAAGCTTTGTTTTGTTTGTCATTTCTGTAGTTTTTTTGGGGGGAGGAGTTTTCCTGTTTATTGATTTCTCCTCTAATTTAAAAAAAATACATATTAACTGTGAGGTTCAGATTGCAAGCAGTTGTATCATGCCACAGGGAAGTGTTTGAGGCCCAGGAATTAGTTGGGTCACGTGGAGGTCAGAGCATATTGCACTGTCCCCGGCCAGGGGATACTGCATTGCTCAAGACTCTCTTGCGTGGAGTTACCTGCTGTTCCTGATTGGCGTCTCCACACCCTGGGGCCTTCATACCCTTGTAATTGCTCTCCCCCTCTCACAATTCCGTTCAGCTGGGCTCTATCACGTGTGGTAGGTGGATCTGGGGTCTATTTAAGACCTAGGGCTGGGAGGTATCTTTGAAGCCTGCCTAAGGCTTCCCCATAGAGAGACCTTAATAAACTTTTCTGTTCTAAAAGGTACAGTAGCATCAATTAGTTGGGTGTGTAATGGGTTGCCTCTGCTGGTTAGTTAGGGTACTGTAAAAGAGAACCCTGACAATTAACTTCATTAATCCTCTATGTTTCTATTTTGTTAATGTATGCTTTAGGAAATAATTTCTAACAGGACAATCTGTCCCTGATTGTACAGTTCTTTACTAGCTATTACTCTCTTTCCTTATTTACCACGAAATTTCCTCTCTGAGTTTATGCTCTCCCACTCTTCTTGGTGCCAATTGCCCCTGGAAGCTCAGATTTCTCTTCACCTGAGACAGGTGTCTAAGTACCAAATTCCTACAGACTGTACCTATTGAAAGATCCCCTTCCATTACAGACTGTCTCTTTTTCTTTGGAGAAGAGTTGGTCAGTGGTATCCCCTCTCAAGTGATTTCTGGGGGACAGAACTAGCTCCAATTGGATGTCTTTGCTTCAGGTCCAGTGGAGCTACACATATGCTGGTATCTTGCCCCGGTATTTTCTGTTCCTCAGCTCTCTGACTGAGAATTTCTGAATCACAAAGGACTGCCACCTTGAAGTTCCAGCCAAAGCAAACCTCTGCCTTTTGCTTTTCTTCTGTTCAAGGAGGGAGTGGGTAAGGGTGGGTTCTCTTGCAAGCACATAAATCAGCTTGTGTAGCTTAAACAGAGAATGGTGACTGGTTGGGGAAGTGGCCCCTGCTAGTGAGTGAGTACATTCCTTGAGTTGTTACCATGTTGGAGTACTTGGTGTCTTAGACCATGGAGATAGATGGAATTCCTTTATCTTGTGTAAAATTCTTATTTTGGAGAAGTTTGAGAGGTCATAAGGAGAAGTCACATGATGTAGAACACATTCTATACCTATTTTAAATTTAAAATTGCTTTATGATGTGTTTTGTTGGTAATATGCAGAAATGCTATTGATTTATATTTATTTTATATCCTGTAATTTCTGGCTATTATTTCACTTTTTTAGTTGATTTCCCAGGGTTCTACAAGTAAATAATCTGAAAAAATTGACATTTTTTTCTCTTGGTTGACACTCAATTTCTCTTCCCTCTCTTATTTCTATAACTAGCATTTCTAGAACCACATCAAATTGTAGAATACTCTCAATTATCCCACATGTGATATCATGGAGCAGTTGGTGCTATCCTGTTCCCATTTCTCTTTAAGCTGACACAATTACTTTGGACATACAGATCAATAAAAGACCTTAGAGCTGATAAGAAACAGATTTTACTGCCCTACAGTGACTGCATAGTCACCAAGAAGTGTGAAACTTGTGCTTATTATGTGCAATGAGAACTATTACTGACTCTTGCTGTGTATTTGGGAACATATGTACTAGGAAATCTTTAGAAAAGTCTATATTGACTTCCTGTCTCTGGAAGGAGATAGTAAGATTGTAAATGGAGACTGACCACTTCACAAAGTATGCATAGGCATAGCCAATCAGGAATCAGGAATCATTCATGGTTGCTGAAGTATCATGGGAAAAGTATTTCTCAGCATATGGACTTTTTGCCAGGATTTATTCAGATTGGGGTAGAGATTTTGAAAGTATACTGTTGGAGACATTAGTGCTGACTGGTGTCAGGTAGTCTAGATTCTAGATTCCAGACTCTAGAACAATGTGTTACCACTCTTAAGGGGACCTAAAATCTAAACAATCTAATGACACACTCATGAACATTTGAGATGCTAAGACCAGACAACAACAACAATAACCGATCTCAGTGGAACCAACATACAGCTTTTCTAATATATGTAAACAATTCTACCTGGGATGATGCTATTGACTTTATACCCTACCAATTGATATGTGACTCATATGTTTTGGAATCTCCAAGGATGGAGAGACATTTACATAAGGAAGAAGATTCTGTGTACTGTATCCCAACGACCAGTTCAAATAATGGGAGAGGGCTGAACTCAGAGTCAACATATTTTCTGTGTAGTATTTCAGCAGTAGAGGTTCCTAGAGAACAGACACACTCCACAGGGTACAATAACACTACTAGCCAGCCTGAGCCCCTTGTAAGTTTGTGTTTAGATACAGAAGGCCTACTAAGAATTGTGAGTTCCATATTCTCTCCCCTCCCCCATCACCTCTGCTTGAGAAGGCAAGGAATTTGATATCCATTATACATGTGAAGTCATGCAAAGCATATTTCCACATTAGTCATGTTGCAAAAGAAAATAGACAAAATAGTTCTGATGAGAATTATAACCAACCCATATCAGCAATTAGCTCAGATATAGGGGCAGACAGGTCAAAATATTACAAGATAGCTAGGCACATTCAAACAGTGACCAGGCAAATTTAGAAGTTGCCAGGGGAAAACTGGTGAAATTTTTTATGTATAGTTAGTTAATAATGCTACTGTTTGCCCCCCAATGTATGCCTTGCATGTAATTGCACATGTTCATTGACGCATGTTAATTACTGGATTTATTTAGTATGCTTGCTTTATTTTCTTGCTTTTGTGGTAGTGCATATATTACAGCTCCATTAGATTGGTAACAATTTATAATTTTGTTAGTTATTTGCATACAAATTTGCCATTTTGCATATTGTGTTATTTTACAGACCTTATTATTACTTTAATTTTGTTTGTCTATTTGCTTGTTATATGAGTATACATGTATGCAATGAATTGAGACCCATTGTCACTAAAGCAGCCAATCCTATGTTGCTTTTATTGTATGTCTATTGCATGTATTATTATTATGCTTTTTGCTAGGAATGGCATTCTAAGGTGATTATTTAGGACACTGGATTAATCATCTTTGTTTTGTTTAATTGTTAGTATTTAATTTGATGCTCTGCTGTATAATGCCAGTTCCCAAGTGTTTCATAGCTGATTTTCAAAGGGTATGCACAATGAAAAACCCTGGAAAGGAATGCTTCAGCTTTCAGACCAATTTCCTCAAGGAGTTTTGTGCTCATGTATAGTTCTGCACCACTCAGGAAAAAGGCCCTAAATATACAGAAAATATTTACAACAACCCCCTTTGGGTGGCAAAGAATAGGAAATTGAGGGGATGCTCATGAATTAGGGAATGTTTGAACAAGTTGTGGTATATGATTGTGATGAAATACTACTGCACTATAGAAATGATTAGCAAGATTGTTTCAGAAAAACTTGAGAAGACTTCCATGACCTGATGCAAAGTAAAGTGAGCAGAAATAGGAGAATATTTTACATGGTAACATCAATATTGTAATGATAATCAACTGTGAAAAACTTAGCTGCTCCAATCAGGACAATGATCCAAGGCAATTCCAAAGAACCCATGGTGAAAATGCTATCTACCTCCAGAGAGAGAACTGACGAACTCTGTATGAAGATTGAAGTATACTTTCTTCACTCTCTTTTTTTGCTTTTTTTGGTTGCCCTATATTTTTGTTAGTTCCCTTTATATCTTGGATATTGGACCCTTGTTAGAAATATTGATGTAAAGATTTTTCTTGGTAGATCATCTACCTTCTTTAATTGATTTTGTTTGTCCCCCAAATTTTAAATTCCATGTAATTTAAATGAACTATTTTTTTCTTTTATGATCCTTGTTTGGATGAGTTCTTCCCAAAATTATATCTGTGAATGATATCTGATCCTGAATCAGCTTGTAAATCAGTAAGGCAGCAGAGAAAGATCAGCAACATCAGTGTATATTTCTTTTCTTTTTTTTTTTTTTGCGGGAGAGAGGGCAGGGCAATTGGGATTAAGTGACTTGCCCAAGGTCACATGGCTAGCAAGTGTGTCAAATGTCAGAGTCTGGATTTGAACTCAGGTCCTCCTGACTCCAGGGCTGGTGCTCTATTCCCTGCGCCACCTAGCCCCCCCTCCCCCACATCAGTGTATATTTCACTTGAAAGTGCTAAGTTGCTATATACAGAATCCAGGTGGTACAATAAATAGAACACTGGATCTGGAGTCAGGAAGACCTGAGTTCAAATTCCACCTCGGACACTTAACTAGCTTTGTGACTTTGGACAAGAAGTTGAACCTCTGTCTTAGCTTCTTCCCCAGTAAAATGAGGGTAATAAAAACATCTCTTTCCCAGGGTTGTGAGGATCAAATGAAAATGTAAAGCACTTAGCACAATACCAGGCGCAAAGTAAATGCCCTCTAGATGCTAGCTAGCTATAGTATCATTATTATTATTATTAATATATTTACCATTGAAGCCATTGATTCTCTAATATATTGTATTTATTTTATTAAAAATTTCCCAATTACATGTAAAAATTTTAACAATCATTTAAAAAAAATTTTGAGCTCCATATCCCCCCCTCCCCCATCACCCCTTCATGAGAAGGTAAGGAATTTAATATCTTTTATACACATGAAGTCATGCAAAGTGTATTTCCATAGTAGTCATGTTGCAAAAGAAAATAGACAAAAATAAAATGAAAAGTAAAATTAAAACAGTATGCTTTAATCTGCATTCACAGTTCATCATTTCTTTTTCTGGAGGGAGACAGCATTTATCTCCATGGGTCTTTTGGAATTGTCTTGGATCATTGCCTTGATCAGAGGAGCCAAATATTTCACAGTTGATCATACTTATAATATTGCTATTATTGTGTACAATGTTTTCCTGGTTCTTCTTCTTCACTTTGTTTGAGTTAATATAAGTTTTAACAGGTTTTTCTGAAATCATCCTGCTCATCATTTTTTATAGTACAATAGTGTTTCATCACACTCATATACCACAACTTGTTCAGCCATTTCCCAATTGATAAGCCTTCCCCTCAATTTTAAATTCTTTGTCATCACAAAAAAGGCTGCTATAGATATTCATTTACACATAAGTTATTTTCCTTTTCTTTGGTCTCTTTGGAGTACAGAGCTAGTAGTGCTGTGGCTGAATCAAAGGTTATGCACAGTTTTAGAATCCTTTTGGCATAGTTCCAAATTAGTCTCAACAATGGTTAGACTAGTTCACAATGCCACCAATCAGTGCATTAGTGTTCCAATTTTTCCACATACCCTCTAGCATTTTCTTTTTCTGTCGTGTTAGCTAATATGATAGATGGGAGGTGGTACCTCAATTTCTTAGCTTGTATTTTTCTAATCAGTGGTGATTTAGAGCATTTTTTCATGCGAATGTTGATAGCTTTGATTTTCTTTAAAAAAAAATCTTTTGATCAATTGGAAAATGGCATACACACAATATACATGTTTATAAATTATATGTGTATATCTAATTACTATCTATTTGTCTATTTTTAAATTTGGTTCAATTCTCTATATATTTGAGAAATGAGTCCTTTATCAGAGAAACTTGCTATAAATGCTTCTCCCCATTTTCCATTTTCCTCATAGTTTTGGCTGCATTAGCTTTGTTTGAGCAAAACATTTTTTTTTTTCATTTCATGTAATCAAAATGATCCATTTTACTTCCTGTGATCCTCTCTATCTTTTGCTTGGTCATAAACTCTTCCTTTACCCACCCTTCATTTTCCCCTTCTCCTCTAATTTACTTATGATATCACATTTATATCTAAATTATTTATCCATTTTGACTTTATCTTGGTATATGATGTGAAATGTTGGTTTATGCCTCATTTCTGCAAAATTGCTTTCTAGTTTTCCCAGCAAATTTTTGTCAGATTTGGACCTTACCATTAGACTTGCCTCCACACCTGTCAGAATTTCTAGGGGTTGCCATCTATCCTATTAATGTTTCCTTAGGGTTTCAGGTCTCTGTATTCACCCTACATTTGAAACTTCCTCTATACATGTGCCCTTCAGTTAGCATGGGAGCTTCTTGGGGACGGGAACTTTGTTGTTTTTCTATGTGTATGCCCAGCACTTAGCATAGTGAATGACACAAGGTAAGTGTTTAATAAATGCTTTTTTAAGGCACTCATTTGTTCATTCATTCATTCATTGGATATAATACTAACTTCTACTTTTAGATATATACTTTTTGGTCATATAAAAAGATCCTTCTACATCTACATTATGCTTTGTATAATTTTTTAAAAGCATAAATAAATTTAATTTGTCAAATATTTTTTCTACACCTAGCACTATAACCATGTTATTTTGAATTTTTTGCTTTTTACTTGCTTAATTTTCCCAATACTTTCTCTAATGTTAAATAATTCTCATATCTCATATAAATCCAAATTGATTAGTGTGGATGATTTTCACATCAATTGCTGTAATCTTTTAGCCAGCATATTAGTTACATTTTAAAATTCTCTGTTCATTAATGAAATTGGTTTATCCTTGTTTTATGTTTCCATGAGTTAGATAACAGGACAATCTTTGCCTGGTAAAAGTAGTTTGGTAGAAGATTTTCTTTCTCAATTTTAAAGAAT
>CM053592.1:19889318-19899265 GCA_028646515.1 Pseudochirops corinnae
TTAAAAAAACCAAACAAACCCTGAACTTAATAGAAGATTTGACATACATGAGCCAAGAGAAACATAAGGTACATACTTATGGGGACATATTTAACAAAATAAATAAAAATTCACTGGAACATAGATCATATTAATGTGTAGTTTTCTGGGTTAACATATGGCCCATAGGAATCTTTATATACATTTTAGTGGCCCTTGTTACTATTTGAATTTGATACTCCATATGAATTTCTTCTCCTGGATTTTTTTTCTTTTAAAAAATATGTGAACTCCTAGAACTTGTGTTGAAGGTACTCTTCACAGGTTTGTAGCTACTACCATTTCTTCTTTCTAAATGTTTTAAATGGAATTTTAAGAGCTTTTCCTAGGAAAAATGTGTGGGAGTTTATAGCCCCAAATCAAAGGGGAAATGTATAATCCGGCTGCATAATATCAAGTTAATTATAATTATAATAACTAACTTAACGAATATGAGGGTATATGTGTGCATATAGATAATATAAATGCATATATAGCATATATATCATAAGGAGTTGTGTTTGAGCAGCATATTGTCCAGTTTGCAAATATAAACTGTTATTATACAGAATGGATATGTGTTGTAGTCCTATAAAATTATCAGAAGTGCAAATTTCAGAATGAGCTGAAGCTGGTGAAGAAAATAAAGGAAAATGAGAAAAGAAAGATTTTTAAAAAGTTACATTGGGGAAGAATTATTTGTTGTCCCCCCCCTCCATTAAAATGCAAACTCCTTAAGGACAGAGCCTGTCTTTTACCTCTTTTTTTATGTGCCTGGCACATATTAGGTGCTTAATAGAGGTTAATTGATGGGCTGATTGATAGAAAGATCATTAAAGAAAGAATAGAACCTTTTCTTGAAGTGGATGGGAAGATCATAATTGACAACAGAGGGAAGGCAGGACTTTGTTTCTATATTTTTTTTCTTTCTGAAAAGGACAACGTATACTTTGAAAACAAAACCAAAAATGACTAATGGAAAGTTGATATCTGTGATAAGTAAAAGGACTCCTAGCTGCCTCTGATGAATAAAAATCACCTGGCCCAAATAAACTACATGTCCTCAGGTCCTGAAAGGACTGTCAGAGGTGATCTTTAATATTTGAAAGATAATAAAGAAATAACAAAGCAAAACAAGACAAGAAAAGTACCATAAGACTGGAGAATGAAAAATGTCCTGATTTTCAGAAAATGAAAGGAACAGATGACATATTATAGGCCAAATGAGCTTCACTCAATTCCTTGGGAAATTCTTGAACATATCATTAAAACATGGTTGTTGAATATCTAGTTAGGGACATGGTGATTACAAAGGGTCAGAATGACTTCATCAAGAACAAGTCATGCCAGGAGAATAGCATTTCCTTTGTTGATGATTTAACAAGAGAGTAGATGAGGGAATTGTTGAGGATGTGGTTTACCTGGCAAAGATTTGGAGAAAACATCTCATGCTATTCTTATGGAGAAATCGGTGAGATACGGATTAGTGACAATGTGATCAGATGGATTTAAATCTGCTCAGATGACTGCACTAAAATTTTGAGTAGCTATGAATTGTTTACTGTCAGTGTCGTAAGATATTTCCAATTAAGTATCCAATAGCATATATACTTGGTCCTGACTGTTTTTTAAAATCAATGATTTGGATAAGAGCATGGATAGTATGCAGATCAATTTCTAGATGTTGTAAGTCTGATGATACTAGTCAACAACAGAAAGGATCCAAAAGGATCTTGACGTACTTGAATGTTGGACTGAATTTAATACAATGGAATTCAATAGAGATAAATGTAAAGATTTGCACTTAGGTTAAAAAAAATCAACTTTGCAAACATAGAGTGGGGAGTCATAATTAGCATTTGTTTAGAAAAAATATCTGAAGGTTTTAGTGAACTAAAAGTCAATGTGGCAGCTAAATAAAATGAGTTATCTTGGGCAGTATTAAGATGGAGTATTGATTCCAGGAAGAGGGAAGTGGCATTCCATTCTACTCTGCCTCCTTTCAATCTCATTTGAAACTCTGCATTCATTCCTAGGCACCAGAGGTTTGACAAGGCCAGTGTAAGCTCAAGTGTCCAGAACATGACAGCTGGGATGATGACTTGAGTAAAGTCATAGGATTTGTTGAGGGAACTTGGAATGCCTTCTCTTTTAAAATTATTTCCTATTTATCCTGTATGTAGTGATATCATTTTGGTCCTCTTCAAACATTAGATTATAAAGTTCCTCGAAGGCAGGGACTTGCTTTTGTCTCTTTTTAGTGCCTGATTCATAGCAGGTGCTTTATAAATGATTACTGATTGATTTTTATCCTGAAGGGAAGACTGGGAGCCCTATCCTCCCCCTTAAATATTTAAAGAATTCTATTGTGAAGGAAGGATTAGATTTGTTTTGTTTGATCCCAGAGAGTGTAATCAGCACTGGTGGAAGTGGCAGAAAATAATTTAGGGTTAAAGTCAGGAAATGCTTCCTACAGTTAGATTCATATAAAAGTAGAGTTAGGTGTATCTGAAGGAGTGAGCTGTTTCTGGAGAAGTGGGCTGACTCTGGAGCAGTGGACTTTCTAGGAGGAGTAGGCTATCTCTGGAAGAGTGGGCTATCTCTGGAAAGGAGGGGGAATGACACAGAGGCAAGATGATCATTTGTCCTGTACATTATAGTGAGGATCCCTTTAATTTATGATTTGGACAAGATGCCCCTTCCAACTCTCAAATCCCATGACTCTGGAATTATTACAAACACTATTTTTTCATCACAGGTGTGTGTGTGTGTGTGTGTGTGTGTGTGTGTGTGTGTGTGTGTGTGTGTGTGTATATATATATATATATATATATATATATATATATATATATATATGCTGGTTTAGATACTTCTCTCTCTTGAGATAGAAATGGTAGCAAGACAATCAGTTGGCAGCTTTCTCCTTAAGGTAAAATTATAAATCTATAGTTTGTGATGTTACTTTTTCTGCTATTTAAATGAAGATAATGTAGGCTAGGGAACAGACCAGACTTTCAAAGAAGTCTACTGATTGGTTCTATCAGTTTGCAGGACTCACAGCAAATTTAGATTTGCATGAAGTGACACTTAGTTGCATGGTTAGGTATGTAGGGACTTGATTGAATGTATACCTGTAAAACTCAGAATTTGGGAATTAAAAAAAGTACTTATTTTGCTTCTTAAACACTGTTATTTTTGCTCAGCCGTGCCCAACTCTTCATAACTCCTTTCAAGGTTTTCTTGGCAAAGATACTGGAGTAATATGTCATTTCCTTCTCCAACTCATTTTACAGATGAGGAAACTAAGGCAAACATGATTAAATGACTTGCTCAGGGTCACACAGCTAATGTCTGAGGTTGGATTTGAACTTGGGTATTGCTGATTCCAGACCTGATTCTCTATTCACTTTGCCACTTAGCTTCCCCTTCTTAAACATTCACAAATTAAATATAAATTTAAACATAAGTTTACTTGAAAGTTAGGACCTTAAAAATCAATGTAGGATCTAATTTGTTTGAAACATGTATTTCTTGAAAATGACATAAGAAATTATAAAGGAGCTGTTATTTCCTCTTATATGATTTATCTGTTTGTACATATGGTAATAAAGAAGAATGATTTTTCCTTCCTTTTAACTCTTCTGTATTCAATATTGTTATTTCTACTTTTTCCCTTTCTTTCTTCATTAACACCCTCTACTCCTCAAACAGGTTATTTTGGAGAGTATCAGTCGGAATATCAGACAAGTCTCTTTATAAAGTGTTGTATTCCTTTTAACATAGAAACCAAACTTCCAGGGCAAAGTTCTTCTGGGGACAGAGAAACTCACCTTATTGTTCATGAGGGCTTTGTTGAGTACCTACTAAAAACTTTCAGTACTTTTGAAGCCTATTCATTGCTACTCCTTTTTGGTTCTTTTCTGCCTCTCTGATTATTTTTTCTCAGTCTTCTTTGATGGATCATCATCCAAGTTGTTCCTATTAATTTTGAGTCCTCCTCCAGGTCGTCTTCCTCTACTCACTTGGTGATCTCATTAGCTCCCATTAGCTCTCAATCATCATCTCTTTTCAGATAATTCTTAGATTTATACATACATCCCCAGTCTCTTTCTTGAGCTTAAGTTCCACATCATAAACTGTCTATTAGATATTTCAAACTGGATGGATCCCATAGGAAACTCAGATTCAACATGTCCAAAAGAACTAATTATCTTTCCTTCCAAACCTATTTCTCTTCAGAACTTCCCTTTTACTATTATTGATAATGGTGGTCACTCATATTTCCAAGTTTGTGGTCATCCTTGATTTCTCACTCAGTCACCTCATTTGGCCAATCAGTTGCCAAACCTTGTCGGTCCTACTTCCACAGTATTCTTGTATACTCCTCCTCTTTCTTATAGCCCTATGTCAGACTATCATCCCTTCTCACCCAAACTATTGTGATAGCCTCCTACATATTCTCCATGACCCAAATCGTTCCCCATTTCAATCTATTTTCTACATAACTGCCAAAGTAATTTTCCTAAATTACAGGTCTGATCATGTGATTTCCCTACTCAGTAAATTCCAGTGGTTCCCCATTACCTTCAGGATCATATATAAGTCCCTCCTTTTTTTTTTTTTTTTTGGCATCTAAATCCCCTTTCTGCAGAGGCCAGTTTGAGTAAAAGGCATCTACTTTCTCATGGGAATCTAGGAGCTGCCTCTGGGCCCCTCAGTCCCAAGGCTGTTCCATGCATTCCTTAGAGATAAGGGGGTGCTGAGACCCACAGCACAGTGGTTGTTCTGAAGGATGTTTTTAAAGAAATCTCTCACTTGCTGGACAACTGCTGACATCACTGGTCTGGAGTCTCCGCTTTGGCTTTCACCCCCTGTGCACAAGGAGGTCATGTATGAATCATGCTAACCTTATAGTAATATAGTAGCTTGCCTGCTTACTGTGAGTGGCCATGTTGGAATAAACTACGAGCTGCAAACATCTCCTGTCTCTGGTCTCTTCACTTCAATCCTTCTTCAGAGCAACCCAAGGCGGGCCCCCGGGTTGCAAGCTGTGTGCGGCCACTTCACCTTTCAGTGGTTCTTATGCATTAAATCTCAGCTATGTTGGCTGCCCACCTACAGGGCAGCTAGTTGGCATAGCAGATAGATTACTGAGCTTGAAGTAAGGAACATTCATTTTCCTGAATTCAGAGCTTGTCTCAGATTCTTACTAGCTGTATGACCCTGGGCAAATTACTTAGCTCTGTTTGTCTCAGTTTCCTCATCTATAAAATGAGCTGGAGAAGGAAATGGCAAACTACTTCAGTATCTTTGCCAAGAAAGCCCCAAATGGGGTCCCAAAGAAATGGAAATGACTGAACACCACCACCACCACATTGGCCTACTTCCTGCCACTAAAACATTCCATTTTCCATCTCTGAACTTTTGTAATAACCATCTTCCATACCTAGAATCTTTTACTTCCTAACTCCTACCTTCTGAGATCCTCTAAATCTTAGTTTAAGTGCTACCTTCTGGAAGAGGTCTTTTCTGATCTTCTCAACTTCTAGAACAGTTCCCTTCAAGGTTTGATTCACATATGTTTAGTACAAGTCTAAGTATATGCACACTGTCTCCTGTATGAGAATACAGGGTAGAGATTGCTTTGCTTTTGTCTTTTCATTTCCATCACTTATCAGTATATTGTGAGCTCTTTGAGGTCAGGGATTATCTTTGTTCTCTTTTTTGTATCCTCAGTGCTTAGCACTATACAGCATATAGTAGGTGTTCAGTAGCAATATGCTAGAATCACTTGACAATTATATGCTATAATAGTTTTTCTGATTTAGACTTAATATAGATTTCTTAAGAGTTAGAACTATTGAAGGAAGGACTGACTATTTGATAAAATAAAACTGTTGGAAAAACTAAACATCGGCCTGACAAAAATTATATTTAGAAAGACCTCATACACCAATGTAAGTTCCAAATGGATATATGATCTAGATATAAAAGATCACAAACAAATTAGAAGAGTAAGGAAGAAATTACCTTTCACACCTATAGATAGGGGATGTTTTTGAGATTAAAGAAGTGATAGAGAGTGAAATTCACAAAGTGAAATGGACAATTTTATAGGGAAAAAAATCTTTGCATCAAGTTTCTCTGGTAAAGGTCTCTTATCCAAGATATATAAGGAACTGATTTAAATTTATAAGGTTAAGAGTCATTCTCCCAAGAATTATATGGTAGAAGGATATGAACAGGACATTTTCAAAAGAAAAGATACAAACTATGTATAATCCTATGAAAAATGTTTTAATTCATCAATAATTAGAAAACTGCAAATTAAAGCAGCTCTGAGATTCTATCTCGTACCTATCAGAAGAAAATGACATGTTGAAGGGGCTGTGGGAAAATAGGGACACTGATACACTGTTGGTGGGACTATAAATTGGTCCAGCTGTTCAGGAGAGCTATTTAGAACTATGCCCTGAAGGTTACTGAAATGTGCATAATACATATTCCTCAGATAAACTAAGTCCATGCCCTAAATAATCCAAGGATGAGGAAAAAGATGCATATGTACAAAAATATTTACAGTTGTTCTTTTTGTGGTGGTAAAGAATTAGAAATTAAGGGGGATGGTCTCCTGTTGGGGAATGGTTAAGCACATTTTGATAAATGAATATCATAAAATTTTATCATTCCTTAAGAAAAGATGAAATGGACAATTTTAGAGGAAATTGTGGACACTTCTAGGAAATAGTGCTGAACAAAATGGGCACAAGTAAGAGAAGAAATTCTACGATGATAATGTTCCAAAAAAAAAATCTTTCAAAGAATTTAGAACTATGATCATTGCAATGATAAACAATGACTGATGAAGAATGAATGTGAAGTACCCCACTCACCTCCTGATAAATAGATGATGAACTGAAAATGCAGGAAAAAATATTTTTGGATATGGTCAATGTGGGAATTTATTTTGCCAGATTATGGGGTTCTGTATTGAGGGCTTTGTTTTATTTTGCTTTTTGCTTAAATTTTTAAAAATTGATCAATAGGGTAGAGGGTAATGTGAGGGGCAGATTAATAAGCAATCACAAAGGAAGTTGATGCAATGATATGCCATGTTTGTTTCAACATAATTTATTGCTGCATTGTGGTGTTGCTGTGAATTAAAACTCAGGGCCTGAGACACACTTTGAAAGGTGAATGATGAAGATTCCCAGCATCATTTTGCTACCAAAAAGGATTTTAGTTAACTTTTCAATTGAGTAGGACTGCTATCAATATTATTGTTATTGCTTGTAAAATGAGGAATATTTAATAAAAATAATAGTGTAGAATATGTAGGATTTAAAGTGGATACTATCTGGATTTTTGAATTATGGTATTGTTAAGACATATTTTAAAAATACCAAGAAGAATTAGAGCTATCTATAAAGCTGCATTTGGAAGGATTAGGTTCCTCTTCAAGGTCTTTAGCAGTAACTTGCCATTTGTTGGACATTTGTACAGGGCATCTTTGTTCAGGTACAGATTAGTGTAGGTGGCCTCTGATATCTCTTCCTACTTCAAAGTTCTAATTCTGTTTTCAAAATGAGAAGAAAATGGTGTAGAGATTGCAGGAAGGTGTGGAGTGGAAAGAGATGTATGAGAGTAGCTCATCAAAGTTTGATCTTAGCTACTACCTGTTGATAGTAAGAAAAGATGAATCACCAGTTTAGGTTCATGGCAGCTTGTCTGAAATGAGAAAAAAGGGACCCAGTAAATGCATGCAGCCTGTTCCCATCATCCCTCTAATAACCTGTAATATTGTAGCAGGATATTTTTGTCACCCTGAACTTGATTGATGGTCTTGGCTATAAGACATTACAAGTGTAGTGTAAATTGACCGAACACCTAAACATACAAATTATTAAAAGGAGGGGGAGCAACTATTGGACTCCTGGGGAAAGCAGGTAGGATTTAGTTAAGATGATCCCATTTCCAAATGCAATTTATAGTCTATTGACTTGTGGCAGTGTCTTTTTAGATGTGAGGAAATTGTCATACATTGCAAATGAGAAGCTGTTTTGACATCAGAATCTCAGTGAGTGCCAGGAAGAAATCATATCAGTGTCTGGCTTGTCGAGGTTAAATGAAGTTGCCTCACTGTAGGCAGATAGGCTTTCATTTCCTTTTCTTCCCTGGCTGTCCTTGTGAACAATTACTGTGATTAGGATGAGTAACAATGTGCTCCTGATGCCTATTGTATTGACATTATGCCCAGTTATTGCACTCAAGTAGAGCTAATCATTACTGAGTCTCCCAGATATTTTGACAGGAAAGATCTATGCCTGTCAGTCAAGTTTATCAGGGACAAAAAGGACTTAACCCTGGTTCCATATGTCCAAATTAAAGGAGTCAAAGTCATCATCACAGGAATATTATGAACCTCTTCTGAGATGGAGCTGTGACAGCCCATCAGGAAAATCACTACAGGGGAGCTATTCTTATGCTTCCACCTTCCTCCCTTATCCCAATATGGGTCACCTCCATTTAAAATTATAGTTTAGAATTTTAACCCATAATATGTCCTACAGTGTATTCTTTCTACGTCACACTTATTTGCTCCTCCTCCCTTTAGCCAATTTCTTTTCTTTCTATGTGGCAATGTTCTACATGTAGGGAGATATGTATGAGGAGCTATGTCCCATATGCTGCATAGGGGTGTCATTATGTGGCTCAAAGAGAGGCAGAATGGACTTCTTTAACATTTTATCCCTCCCACTCTTCTCCAAGGGAGACTTTAATTTCTTCCTGGAGGGGAAGTGGGAAGTTGGGGAAAGAAAGAGGGGTTTAAGATTAGAATTCTATTTATCTCTTCACTTAATATTATTAATTGAATGATAAGATCAAGTTCAATCTAATTCTGATCACCATTTCACTAATTTGGGAGAAAGGAAGACTCCAAACTTTATATAAAAATTTTGACCCCTTTCCCACCAAATTACAATGAACAGATAGAATACTTAGCCAAGGGGGCAGAGTCAAGATGGCAGTGTAGAAGCAGCAAAACTCAGCAGCTCTCCCCTTAACCACCTCAAATACCTATAAAATATGACTCTAAACAAATTTTAAAGCTCTAGAACTCACAAAATGACAGAGTAACAAAGCTCCCACTGAAGGCAGCCTGGCAGGCAGATGGGAAGGGGTTCATTCCAGCATGCTGGGAGCCCAGACCAGCATGGCATGAACCCATAGCTGGAGCATGAATCATTGGCAGCTGTGGCGTTTTCCAGAATTACCAACCCATAAGGAACAAGGACTAAGTGAAAGGTCAGTGGAACTTGGATAAATTTGGGGGAGAAGGTCTAGCCAAATTGCCTCCAGAGCTAGAAGTGGCTGAAGCAGTGGCCCTGCAGCCACCTCCATGTGGTTTCATCAGAGCTCCCAGCCTGCTGATTGCAGGAGGGCCAAGTGATCATTCAGAGGCTGAGTCCTTTTGGCTTGAGCTGTCTGGATCAGGATCATGGTTTGGGTGGTGGTCCTGAGGTGCGTTTTCAGTGAGCCAAAGGTGGTGGGGGCTGCAGAAACGGTGGCCTCCTAATAGCTCTGGCAGCTGTGAAAACCCCAGTGATTTGGGGCAGAGCTCTCCCCTCTGAAAGCAGAGTTCTACTGAGCCCAAAAGTCAAGTAACTGACTGGCAACATGAGCAGGCAAAGGAAGCAAAGAAAGCTCAGCAATCCAACTTTAGATTCCTTTTCTGGGGACAAAAAGGATCAAAGCATGGAACAGGAGGAAGACAACACAGTCAGAACTCTGGCACCAAAAGCTTCCAAGAAAAATGTAGACTGGTTAAAAGCCATAGAGCAGCTTAAGAAGGATTTTGAAAACCAAATAAGAGAAGTGGAGGAAAAAATTGGGAAGAGAAATGAGAATGATGCAAGAAAATCATGAAA
>CM053592.1:19899765-19931403 GCA_028646515.1 Pseudochirops corinnae
TCATGTTGCCAGTGAAAGTACTTGATTTTTAGCTCTGTGGAACTGTTTCCAGGAGGGAAAGCTCTGTCCCAAATTACTGGGGTTTTCACAGCTGCTGGAGTTATTGGGAGGCTGCTGCAGCCCCCGCCAGCTTTGGCTCACTGAAAACATACCCCAAGACCACCACCCAAGACCACGATCTGGATCCAGGCTGCTCAACACAAGAGTGCTTAGCCTCTGAACAATCACTTGGCTGCCCTGCAGTCTGCAGGCCGAGAGCTCTGAAGCAGCCACATGGAGGTGGCTGCAGGGCTGCTGCTTCTGCTGCTTCCTTGCCCTGGAGGCAGTTCAGCCAATCACTTTTCTCCCCCAAATTTAGCTGAAATCCATTGACCTTTCACTTAGTCTTTGTTTCTTGTGGCTTAATAATTCTGGCAACTGCCACAGCTGCTGCTGATCCACTCTCCTGAAGCTCCAGCTGTGGCTCATCCTGACCATCCCTGGGGCCAAGTTGCAATTTCAGGCTGGGCTGGTTGTGGTTCCCAGCATGCTGTGCTGAGCCCTTCCTGCCAAGCTGCCTTCAGCCGCAGATGTGTATTTCTATATTTTTATGTGAGTTTTGGAGCCCTAAAATTTGTTTAGAGTCATATTTTATGGGTATTTGAGGTGGCTATGTGCGAGCTGCAAAACCTTGCTGCTTCTAAGCTACCATCTTGGCTCCGCCCCCTGATGTTTTCACTTTCTGCAATATATTAATCTGTTATTACTAATTCAAAGGTGAGACAACTACCTCCTCTAACACTCAGGAACAGAAGGGAAAGTAAGAGTCTCTACAAAATTCTGTCCAAGAATTTTAAAGCATCCTAAAGGAAACATGTTCCAACAAAGTTTATTTTGCTATGTGTTCAATAATTACACATTCATTTATCTGGGGATAATGTACCACATAATAGATACCTGCAATCATTTAAGGACTAGGCAATTATTGACTGGAGGGTGGCTTGCTGATTAAACTGGCAATGGCTTAAGCATGACCAGAATCCAATGATGCACTATTAAAAGGCTGTTTTGATCCTTGAGCATTTGTTATTTTATGTTTAAAAGGATTCTGAAATCAGGCACTACTTACCAGATTCAAAGTGTGGCCAGGACTACAAGAGATCAGCACCACTTCATAGTTCTGAAAAAAGTTCTGTCCAATCTGCCACCAAGAGGGATACTTCTTATGAATGTGTTTTCTTTAGCTGTCATGGAATAAAAAACTTCAAAGTAATTTAGCATTATCCCAAAGGACAATGAGTTCCCTTCACTAGTACCTTCAAACAAAGATGTCTAACTATATAATGGATATTTTGAAAAGGGCCATTTTTTTCTCATATAAATTGCACTACACTGCCTCTGTGATCTCTTCCAAATTTGAGATCCTGCTTCTTTAGGATATTTCCTGTCAGATCCTGAATACTGTGAATAATGAATTTTGTGAAGTGATCACATTATTTGGATTTGCACTATATGAAGTTATAATATGTGGAAAATATAATTGCTCAAGCCCAGTTTTAGATAGTTCTTCAGTCTCTGGGAAGCAAAATGGTAGCAACGACTCCCAAAATAAGCTTTTTTGCATTTTCCAAGGGTCTTCAAACTTCAAAATAATTGAATAAGCATTCTAGGAAAAACTTCCAATAAAGACTGTGTCATGAAAGTTTGTAGAGCACCGTATGTCTCCCATAAAAAATCAGATTAGCATCTGAAAATAAATTCAGATAAAGCAATGACTTAAAAAAAATCAGAAGAGAAACAAGTAAACTTGGCCATGCCTTTCAGAACTACACCAAAAGACAGCTCCAGTTGGGAAGAACAATCAGACAAGGAAAGCTTCAGGACTTGGATCTGAAGCCTTCAGTCTCTAGGAGGAGGAGTCCTGGAAAAGAAGCCAGTAAATGTGCTTAAAGATTGAGTACTGGGAGTGAGGCTGCTCCAGGAAAGCTAGCTGAAGCTCGAGTTAAAGGACCTGAAGCATGTACATAATAGGAGATGATTTTCACCAGTCAAGCCAGTGTGAGCTCCAGTAAAGGGGACAGAAGGCAACAGGCATTCTGAACAATAATGCTGAGGTGGGGAATTAGGGGAAGAGGGAGGGAGGGCAAAACGTGAAGAGGTCACAAGTCAGAGCTAATTCTAATAATCAGGGCCTGAAATCAGATCTTTATTCTGGCCAATGAGAACAGAAGTTTGAAACAGTCACCACTACCACCACCCCAATACAGGTCAAGGAGACAGGACCCATCTGAGCCCATCTTGGAGCACTGTGAGCCACAGCAGGAGACAAGGCCAAGGTACCTATACCAGGGGAGCATGATCTTCTACAGCTGACTGGGACCTCTCAGGGCCATAGCAGGGGATAATTCATTACTGCATAAACTGTTTGAAAAATAAGAAAATATAAGAAACTACCAAATTGCTTTATGTCACAAATATGATCTTATACTTAAATTAGGGAGAATCAAAACAAACAAAAAATCCTAAGGAGAATTAATGTAAACATTGTAAATAAAATATTAGCAAAGAGTCCACTGCAAGATTTTACAAAGATAATGCACTATGACTAGAATGGGTTTATACCAGGAATGCAGAGCAAGTTCAAAATTTGAAAACTATAAACATAATTGACCATATAACAAAATAACAAAAATCATATAATTGTGTCAATTGAGGCATGAACAATTCTTGACAAGATACAACACTTATTCTTTTTGAAAAAACACCAGAAGGCATAGAAATGATTGGATCTTTCCTTAATGAGAAATAATGCTACGGCTACATTTGCCTTCTGTGTTATGCTTTGGAGTTTCAGAAGATAGAAAAGACACATAGACTTACACCCATTGCATCTCCCAACTGAAAGATCATCTAAAAGTTTGCTGCCTTAGCTTTAAATTCAGCTCAGAAAAGTTCTGACAGATGTAATCAATTGTTTGAAACATGAGTTCCTTGTATAGATCTTTAGCAAGGTAATAAAGTTCTTAGAATACATTAAATAGAATGGGGAAAGGATAAAGGATAATAGGGGAGGGAGATGATAAAAGAGAACATGGTTTAAGGGAGGCAATGGTCAGAAGCAAAAAAAAAAAGACTTTTGAGAAGGGACAGGATAAGAAAGATAAACAGAAGAAAATGGGATGGAGAGAGTACACAGTAATGATAACTGTGAATGTGAATGGGATGAGCTTACCCATAAAATGAAAGCAAGTAGCAGAATAGATTAGAAATCAGAATCCAACATTATGTTGTATATATGAGACACACTTGAAACACAAAGTCACACACAGAGCTAAAATAAAGGAAGGGAGAAGAATCTATTGTACTTCAGTTGAAGTAAAAAAAAAGGTAGGGCTCATAATTTCAGATGAAGCAAAAGCAAAAATATATCTAATTAATTAAAGAGATCTAATTAAAAGAGATCACCAAGGAAATTACATTTTGCTAACTATAGACAATGCAGTAATCTCAAAAATGTTTACATCAGGTCTCTCTGATAAAAGCTTCGTTTCTCAAATATGTAGAGAACTGGGTCAAATTTACAAAAATAAAAATACAAGTCATTCCCCAATTGATAGTCAATGGATGTGAAAAGACAGCTTTCAAAAGAAGAAATAAAAGCTATCTATAGCCATATGAAAAAAATGCTCTAAATCATTTTCAATTAGAGAAATGCAAATTAAAACAACTCTGAGCTACTACCTCACACCTATCAGAAATGACAAATGCTGGAGAGGATGAAAGAAAACAGGCATACTAATAAGTTGCTGGTGGAGTTAGGAACTAATCCAATTACTCTGGAGAACAATTTGGAAATATGCCCAAAGGGCTATAAAAGTACATACCCTTTGAACCAGCAATACCCTTACTAGTCTGTATCCCAAATAGATTGCAAAGGTGGGGGAAGAGGGACCTATCCTTTCAAAAATATTTATAGTAACTCTTTTTGTGGTGACAAAGAATTGGAAATTGAGGTGGTGCTCATTAATTGAGGAATGACTAAATGAGTTGTAAGCATATGATTTGACTACTGTTGTGCTATAAAAAAAATGACAAGCAGAATGGTTTCAAAAAAACCTAGGAAGACTTATGTTAACTGGTGCAAAGTAAAGTAAACAAAACCAGGAAAACATTGTACACAGTAATAGCAATACTGTAAGGATGATCAATTGTGAAAGACATAACTACTCGCATCAAGATAACAATTCAAGACAATTTCAAAGGACCCATGAAGAAAAATTCTGTCTCCAGAGAGAGAAGTGAAGAATTCTGAGTGCAGATTGAAGCATACTTCTTTTGCTTCCTTTATTTTTCTTGGTTTTTTTCTGTGTGTTTTCTTTTACTATGTGGCTAATAGGGAAATATGTTTTTGCATGACTTCACATGTATAATACATATCATAATTGCTTGTCTTCTCAAGAGGTGGGGGAGGGGTTGGAAAGAGGGAGAAAATTTGAAACTCAAAATTTTTTTAAATGAAATGTAAAACAAGCATTTAAAACATTGTTGTCCCTGTAGTGCTAGAACCACAATAGAGTATTGATTTAAAAAATTTCTCCAGAGGTTATGCCCATGTGGCATAGCCTTTCATAACTTTTATAGACACAGTCTCAGGTGCAATTGGGTCTCTTTCAGTCCTTCTCTTTTACTTTCAAAGATGCATGCCTTCCTTCTTCCACAATCTCTGACTTCCATATGTCATCCTTTCAGGTGCTATGAATTTGGGGAGGCAAACCTAAAGAAACTCATGTCAAAATGACAGTGGTGGGAGGTAGAAAGTCCCATTGCATTCTTATTCATCTTTCAATTTTGACAATGCCCCCCAAAATTTGACAAGTTGCTTGCTCTTCAAAGAATGCAGAGCAAAAGGCATGGGTACAAGAGTAACCTGCAAGAACTTTCCTTGAACATATAAAGCTTTCACAATATTTTTGAAATTTGTAGCTTTCCATGTTGTTTTTCCACAAACTTCTTAAATAAATTCTTGTTGAATTGACTTCTTGTCTCCTGTGAGGGTTTAACTCCCCATTCTTCTTAGTGTGGAATTAATTTGTAGGATTTACACATAGTATAATGGACCCAAGGGCCCAGACAGGCCCTGGGAACTTTATAACCACCAGAAAACACTGATCCCCAATGCCCCACTAAAGGATGAACATAGCCCAGTCTTCATTTCATACTTTCCTCTTTTTCTTTCTTCCAAAAGGGAGTAGAGATATGAAAATGTCTCCTAGAAGAATATTCAAACCAGTATTCTCAACCATGCTAGGAGTGAAAAATACTAATGATTTCATGAGAAATGGTATGCTCTCAAAAAATTGTCCTGATTTCTTCTCCAAAGACTTTTGGAACACTTACTGAATCCAAATCTTTCTTTCTTTGGATGTTATCCATTACTAATTACAATAAAAGATTGGCTGCTGAATGAGAATGAGTATTTTCCATTTAAAAACAAACTAGCTAAACCCTTCCTCTACTTTCACTCAGTTAAAGTGCTTGTCTAGTCAAAGAAATCAGGTGGTCAAATCAGGCATGTCTGCCCACCTCCTTTTTGATGACAGAGATTATAAGGCAAAGGAGTTTGGAAACATACCATAGTTAACATGCTAGGTTGGAAGAAAGATTCCAACCTTCTTCCTTCATCCCACACCCCAATTCTCATTCTAGGCCCTGCCCCAAATTACTTTAGTATATTATCTTTTGATGATTGAGGTAAAGGCATGAATTTAAGTCCAGGTCACTAAACAAATGAGGGAGAGAAAAAGAGTAAAAATAAGGGGAAAAAAAAGAAATGTGTATGATAACTTTATTATGTATTTAAAAGGAATACCAAATTGTACATAATAGATTTGCATTTTCATATACAATTATCTTTTTATTATACTATGTATAAATTTCATAAATTAAAAATCAAATAAATAAAAAAATTTAAAAACTAAATAAATGTAATGAGTATGTTCTGGCCCCACTCTCATCTCCTCTTCAAGATTTGCAGGTTCCTAAAGAGTTTGGGGCCCTCTGTTGTCATTGGCTTGAGACCTCAATCATTCTGTTCCTTCCATTTTAAGGATGTAATTATTAGCACTCCATGTTCCATTTAACCACTTAAGATTAAATAGCTTTTACAAAAAAATGTTTTGACTTTTAAAGACTTTCATAACCTGCCCTCCTCCTGCCTTTCCAGCTTGTTTACACCTTACTCTCCTCCAAGTAGTCAATGTAGCAGTAATTGGCCAGATATGTTATATCTCACCCATTCCCCAGGATTCTTCAGTACCCTTGAGGGGATTTGTGAATATCTAGGTTCTCTTCCATTGACTCCAACAACTCCAATTTTAGGGGGTTCCCTTTCACTCCAGTTTCATTTAACCACTTAGAACAGCTGGAATAGCTTTTACAAAGGAACATATATTTCAGAAGGAGAGTAAGAATAAACATAAACATCAATTTAATACCTCCAGGTATTAATTATGCCCTCTCTGAACCTCCTGTACCACTTCATATTCTGAAAAGGGAACAGGATCAGGTTCATGGCTTAGCTCATTTCCTGTATATCATAATCCAAAGTTCCAAGTCCAAAGCCCACTACTGTTTTGAAGTCTCAGGCCCCATGGCTTCTCAAAACTTTCCTGCAGGACTGGTTAGGTCCACATTTGGGCTAGAATCCTGATTCCAAGATCATAGTAGCTCAAATTCCCAGATCCAGTGGAGATTCCATCAACTGAATGAATGTTGACAAATGAGTCAAACCAAAACACCACTCTTAACCTGATTCTCAGAGCCACAGGTTAAAAGGAGAAAAGGGGAAAGAAGCCATTGTCCCAACCCAGGTAGTTTATGGTACCCGAGTTGTGAGTGATTATGACCTCTACCCTCCCAGAACTTCATAATGAAAAAAATATAGAGTATCCTAGTCTGGCAGTTTTTAAAGACACTGGATGTTCTGGCTATGCATATAATTGAAAAAAGGTACTCCTACCCATGTGATAGAGAAACGCAGGATATCTTCTCCCAAATTTGGGCTGCCTCCATGTTGATCTGAGAATTTATAGAAAAGCCCATACAATTAAGTAACAGTTAATATGATTTTTCTCTCATGAGACTTTCTCATACATCTCTCAACTCTATATATTTTTTTAATTTTTAATGTCTTATGAATTTCTTTAATCCACAATAATTATAAAATTCTATAATGAGATGAATAAGAGATCTGAAAAAGACTTTAGCAGACATTAAATCAGTGTTTCCCCATGGTCACCACATGGACTGGCAGGAGTACATAGTATATTTTTACTGATCCATGCAACTTTTTAAACTTATTTTTAGTTTTCAACATTCATTTCCACAAGATTTTGAGTTGCAAATTTTCTCCCCATCTTTCTCCTACCCCGAGATAATGAGCCTACTGAATACCCCTTCCCACAATCTATTCTCTCTTATATCCTTCTCCATACCTCCTCCTAGTTTTCTTGTTGGGCAAGATGGATTTCTGTACCCCGTTGCCCATATATCTTATTTCCTAGTTGAATTTTTTTAATATTTGTGATCCATAAAACTTTGACCAAAGCCTGGGTACTGTAGCAGCAAGCACCCTGGCATACCCAGGATGGCTGCTAGCACAGGTTCTTAGATCTGTTTTTCTAAAAGAAAGCAACCCCAAATGGGTTAACAATCTTACTTTAATCAATCAAATCAGTCAAATCTATATCATTTACCTAGTTCAGGGGGAAAAGTCAGCACCTTAAACTTCAGAGAATACAAACAGAAGTTAAAAGCAGACAAAAAAAAATACAGGCAGAGAAACAGACCAGCAGGCAGGGCTTCCAGCTGTCTGACCATTACATCCATACCTCGTTAATCACCAGAGAGGGAAGCACCAATATCTGGGTTTTCAAAGCCAGGGGCGCTCAACAGCTGCCCAGTCTCCTCTGGCCAAATCACACAACTTTTCCCAAAGTGAACCCCAAAGCAAAGCCTCACATCAGGGTATATATAGCCTTCTCCAGGGCCACAGAATGTCACAGCCCTTTTGACCCCCTGCCCAATCACAAAGTACCAAGGTGTGGGCATTCCTGAAAAACAAGTCTCCCACCACAGGCTCCATGTGACCATATTCGGCCTCTTAGGGGCAGAGTATATTTTCAAATCAGGGAAAGTTGTCAGATTCACTTAAGCCTATCAAGGGGCCAAGGCGCAGGGAAGATCTTCAGATTATCATTACCATAACAGGTACTTGAATACACATACATAGGCCTATGTTAATTCCCCATCTCCCAGTGACAATCCCCTAAACCACTGAGACTAATTTTATTGAGGCTGCAGAGAATAGATCTGACAAAGGTGAGAATTTAAATCTTCAACCTGTCCATAGTATCATTTGCATTGAGAGATACTCATCAAGGACAGTGCCTTTATTGTACAGAGAGGTTTATTGATTTGCCCAAGGACACATAATCAGTAAGCAGACATTCCGTGATGATGACTCACTCTGGAGCTGAGTATACATTCAGAACATAATAGTTTATACTGAAAATCTTTGCATAACTTTTTAGAGATCCCTTGCAATCCTGGGGCTGCTTGAATAATATTTGTGCCTCTGTTTACAACTCAATGTTTTCTTTTTTGTCTTGTTTTGAAAAACTGTGATTTCATTGTTTTAGGGAAATCCTATCCCTTCAGCTGTGCAATTTATAATCTTAGAGAGTTGCCAGGATGAGCATGAGGGGGGCAGGGCCTAAGGTTAAGTGACTTGCCCAGAGTCACAAAGCTGGCATGTGTCCAAAACATAATTTAAATCCTGTTCTTACTAACTCCAAGACCAACAGTACAGGCTCCCAGATGGCATAATGAGTAGGGCCAGGAATCAGGAAAACCTGAATTCAAATCAGACCTCAGATATTTACTAGCTCTGTAACCCTGGACAAACCACTTAGGTTCTGTTTGTCTCCATTTCCTCTATTATAAAGTAGGAATAATAATAGTATATAACTTATAAGTATATAGTATATACCTTATAAAGTAGGAATAATAATAGTATATGCCTTATAAGATTGTTATGAGGCTCAAATGAGATATTTCTAAAGCACCAAGCACAGTGCTTGGCACATAGTAGGTATTTAATTGATACTTATTTTCTTCCTTCCTCCCTCTTCATGACACCACACAGTTTCTCTTATGGTATAATTATCAAGACCTCCATACTACAGCATGAATTAAGAGTAATGTGATATTTCCAAAAAGGACCAAAAAAAGCCCTTAAATTCTTTTTAGGAGATATACTTGAAAGCGTTGTGTCTGTTAATAATTTTTCATATGTTCTTTTCCAATAGAAATAATAAACAAGCTATCCTACTTGTTTTTTTTCTCCTCATACTTCAATTACACATTAATAATCATATACTAAAACAACTCACTTCAAAGTGGAAAAAACAATCAGTCAGTCTCTTGCAGGATAAGAAACCACCTACTTGACTACTCATTTTCTCTCAACTAAGTTATTTTGGTAATGCATTGGTTAGTTGTTGTCCTTCATTCTCAAAGAGGACCAAAATGACTTCACTATGCTAGAGTCAAGTTTCAATGTGTCCAATTGTGACTGATCAGACCAATACAAGCTCAGAATGTTCTACCATAGGTCGGGCACAAATAGTCCATGTCAACATTTGGGGTGGATTCTCTAAATTTGTGGATTCTGCATTTCCTTTGAGCTATCTCAATTCTGCTTTGCTCATAGAGCACAGCACCCTCTCTGATGTGAGCACGCCATGCTGAGTGGCCCTGTGCCACTGTCTACCATGCCACACAATCAATTCCAAAGTTCTTAAGAGGGACCTTGAGAGTACCTTTGTATCACTTAGATACAGGTTAAGATTTGACGATGTGTGACTAAGGCAATAGGCCTCAGAAATAAAACCAGACATCACTTACTTCCAATAGCTAACATTGAATACTGAGGAGACGACATGGTCAAGTAGAGAAAGTGATGAATTTGGAGTCAGAGAACCTAGGTTTGAGTTTTCCTTCTGCTGATTATTCCCCGTGTGACCCCAAGTCAATTATTTAACTTTCTTGTGCCTCAGTTTCTTGATCTGTGAAATTCAGAAGTTGTACCAGCTAATTTTCAAAGCCTCTTCTGGCACTAGTTCTATAACAGTATGATCTACATAATCTCATAGACTTCTGGATCCCGCCTGGAGCAATTAAAGCTACATAGAGTAGACGAGAATTTCATTCACAATGGGGAAGCTCTTTGTAAAAGGAGAAAGAAGTGCCAAGAAAATGTGGATAGAGTCTATTAATCTCTTTTTAAAAAAACTCTTCTAATTAGTTAAAAGGATATGAATTAACCTGGAATGAATGTTCAATTCATCTAATCTCATCGTCATCATAACTGTTACAGGAAGTTCTAATCATTACACAGACTTAAATACCAAACCGTCTTGTTACCTCACCTTTAATGAAGATGACTCATTTACATTTCACTCTCAAGCTACCACTACCAAGACTGACTACTCATCTCCTCAGTGATTTTGCTTGGGTAGAAAAGAGAAAGGAGGAATGCACTCGAGAATAGTAACATCCCCACCCAGCCTTTCTCATCTACTTCATAGCCATGATTCTCAACTTCTGTTCCAAGAGATTAAATAAAAATCTGAAGGAGTTGAGTCTGGATCTTAGGGAGGTAGGAGAGGTCAAAGCATTGTTCTGGTGGTAAGCAAGTATCTAAACACAACAGAAAACATGGTAAATGATATAGTGCCATGTCTATAAGGTCTCTATCATTACATTCTATTAACCGATCACAAATCTGTCAACCAGAAATCAAATATTAGGGAAAAAAATCAAGTCATGCCACATTTTATTTGCCAAGAGCCCATAGAAAGAAGGCCCTGAGAAGGTCCAAATGATGGATATTTAAGGATCAAAAAAGCAAGATGTTTGGGGTCCTGAGGTGGAATGCAATATTTATCTTCCCTCTTCCCTCTTCGCTCTTCTCTTATCTTTTTATGTCTCTCTATCTCTGTGTCTTTCACACACACGTACACATGCCAATAAACATTTATTAAGTACCTACTGTGTGCCAGGAACTGCGCTGTAATGATACTGGGATTTGAAGATCTTCCATACCCCTTGAACTTGCTAAGGTAGCAGGAAGGGGTGGAGCAAGAGAACGTCAGAACCAAGTGAGTCTCCATGTGGTGCTGACTGGCAGCAGCAGCGGTTGAAGTACGAACTCTTCTTTTCTTTGATCAGGCCAGAATCTCTGTGAAGGACTCCTGCTGAGGACTGCCTGGGAGGGGAATTGCCGGGGGCCGGAGCTGTTGTGAGCAAGCTGCCTGGATGCTGAGCAGTTGCATGCGTGAGAAGAGGAGGATCTTTGCCTGAGGTAGCCTGTCCTGTTTAAAAGGCTTGAGAATGTGGGTGTTTACTACTTTAACTACATGTGCCAACTTCATGACTACTGTGTCAGCTTTGACTTTCTGGTTTTGGGACTCAGTTTTCTGGTATTTAAATGAATGCTCTAGCTATATTTCTTATGTAGAGAGCCTGTTATATTTTGTGATTAATAACCATATCAGTATATTTATAGTTACTGTAGGCATTGTGAATACTGCATTGTTGATACATGCGCTAACACTGAGAATACAGCTAATAAAGACAGTCCCTGACCTTAATAAACTTCCAATCTCAAAGGAAAAACAACACATTAAAGGAGGCAGGAAGTGGGGAGTAAAGAGGATGAGATAAGGGGGAGTACTCAGCCCAGGGACACCTTGTTCCAAGGAGTTGAAACCAGGCAGAACAACAGATGCAAAATGGAATGAGCTGAGAATCCATTTTCTGTCCTCTATAAAAGAAGGCATTGAGGGGAGCTTGGTACCCCATCTTCCAGGCCTCTAATCAGAGAGGGAAGAAGAGGCTGATTTATCAATCAAGGCTTGAATTAGTAGCTTCATAGTGAGTTTAGGAGCATTGAGCTTATCCTGGGAAGGCCATCTTGTTCCATGGAATGGAAACCAGGCAGGGCAGAGCACACACACACACACACACACACACACACACACACACACACACACACACACACTTGCACTTCAATGCCTCAAGTATCATTGATTTCTTCTGTGGGAGTACTCCCTTGACCCACATGGATTGCACTTCAGACCCTCTGACCTTGTGAGATGGTCTTCATTTCCAAAAATCATCACCCCACAGCAATATTACTTTGAGCCTCTCTGAATCTGGCTAGGTTTAGACTTAGATGAAAGACAAACAATCCATCACCAGACAGAGACCTTAAAGCTTTTTGGTTTAATCAGATACCACAGAGTTTAAATTTCACAGGCAGATCATTTTAGAATTCTAAGTCACCTCTATGCTATATTGAGCTATTTGAGTAGAATCTTTAAAAAGTACATATTTCATACACACACACACACACACACACACACACTGAAATTACAAAGAAGAGAATAACAAAATAGATTTCATCTATTTTCTCATTAAATAATAAGTAGAAGTTTCTGAAGTCATGTGTTCAATGAGTTACAGGACTAGACATTTTTTCCAATCCTCACAATGCTTCAAACCTCCCAAAAATAGGAACTATGTGCAAAAAATAAGACATTTCTAACTGCTTCCATGCTTGAACAAACCACTCTAACAAGGCAATAATCTGATGGACTAAAAGCAGAGAAGGGTTAATCCTTAGTCCCTAATGTGTCTACTGCCCTGCTAGTCAAAATGTTCAGCACAACTTCACTAGTTGATCCCAAGGCTTTCAACAGACAACTCTTATTCCCCTCCCAATACCAAGGAAAACCAAAAGGAAGAAGTTTGTTCTGACTAAGAGAGTAACATGGCAGCACTCTGCTACAACATAGTTCACCCAGAGAACTAAGGAACAGAGTGAAATGGGACAGGACATATATGTATATACTTATGTGGTACTCCCCTAAGCCTAAGGGAAAGATCCCAACATCTATCCCCTTAAAATTCACGTGGGGCAAATAATGAGTCCCCCAATGTGAGAAGAGGCAAAAGTAGCTTTGAGATAAGGACACTAGAAAAGCACCATCAGATGGGGAAGGAATCAAAAAATGAACAATAGGGAAATGAGAGGAAAGGAAATGTTACTAAAGACCCCAGGAGGAAAACTAAGTTAGATCTTGAGAGTAAGCATAAAAATTAGCAAAGAAGATATTAATAACAGAAGGAAATATGGCCTCCAGCTCAGCCAGTAAATATTGTAAGATCAAGGAAAAATGAATTAAGATCTGACAAGGCAGAGGATCTTGTGGATTCACACAAGAAAACTTGGAGCCACGAGAGGATGTTTCTGAATGGTTTGAAAACAGAACAATGAAAGCATAATGTATGTCTAGAACAGCAAAAATGAATGCAGAATGGAAAAAAAAAACTTGAATCCCTAGTCTCCTCTCACCAAAGGAGAGAACTGACTGGGAATGAAAATACACAGAAACAGAGGACAACATGGAAGAAGAGAACAAAAAGCAGTCATGTTGAAAGAAAGCTCGATCTCCATACTAGAAAAACATGTTGATCTTGAAAAGAGGATGGGTAGAGACAATTTAAGAATTTAGTTGTTGTTGAGTCATTTAAGCAATGTCCAACTCTTTGTGACCCCATTTAGGATTTTCTTGGCAAAGATACTAGAGTTTGCCATTTCCTTCTCCAGATCACTTTACAGATGAACTGAGGCAAATAGGATTATTGCCCTGTGTCACACAGCTAATAAGTCTCTGAAGCAGGATTTCAACTCATGAAGATAGGCCAAGTCCAGTGTTCTATCCACTACACCACCTACCTGCCCATTTAAGAGGTATAGGCATCCAGAAGAACATAAGTAAAAAAAAAAAGTTGAACATGTAATGCAAGAAATAGTACAAATAAACTGCAAGAAAATTAAGTGCCAACTGAAAGAATTCATAGTAAATCCAGAAAAAATAAAAACAAAGCTATACTGCAAAATCCAAAGCACATGGTGGCTAAACTCAACAATTTCAAAGAAACAAGTTATGCAAGTGACCAGGAGAAAAACCTTCAAGAATAAAGGAAAGAAAATTTGTATAACATGAAACTATTATGCACCCAACAGAAATTACAAGAGGGAAGAGTGTTCTGAAGAGCACAGGTGCTCAAGATACAGCCAGTATGACTTACCCTGAAAGCCTAAGACTAACCATTAATGCACAGAAATGAGAATACTCAATTAAGAAAAAGACATTTGAAGCATTCCAAATAGAAAATCAGACCTGAACAAATTAACCACTTTTCAAATGTCCCAAATAAGAGAAATATAAGAAAAGTAAAGAAATACAAAATCCAAAGTCAACACCAACAAAATAAAAAACACCATTGAGAGATTTCTTTCTAAAAGTACACAAGAAGTCAAGAGTGAAAGCAGAAAAAGAAGTGATAGGGAAGAAACAGGCCTGAAATATCATGGACTTAATAAACAACATCTTACCTACAAGCAATGTTTTGTGAGACAAATCACAGAATGAGAGGGCACATAAAAGTAAAGAAGGAAGGAAGAAGATAGAGGGGAATACATGACAAACCCTAATAAAGATAAGGGTTAACAAAAAGGGAAAATAACTCCCATGGTCTCTCAGGAACAGGAGTACCCACAGGAAAATGGACAAGGGGGCAAAGGGAGAGATTGTAACATGGGTTAGGAAAGGAGAAAATCTTGTTTCTTTCTTCCAACATGATTGCTTTTTGCTTCTCTTCTTCCTCTGTTTCTGTATATTTTCATTCCCAATCAATTCTCTCCTTTGGTGAGAAGAAACTGTGGATTCAAGTTCTATTCTGCAATTATTTTTGCTGTTCAAGACATACATTTTGCTTTCATAGCTTTGCTTTCTCACTTAAGCCATTCAGAAACATCCTCTTGTGGCTCCATGCTGTCTTGAGTGAACCCATAGGATGCTCTTACCTGGGGTTGTAATGGTAATGGAATTTAAAGGTCCCCCTGTATTGGCTTGGTTTTCAGGTTGAGTGTTGAAACCCTGAGTTTGTGAAACCCACTTGTGGGATGGACTTGTTGATGTGAAGAGAGAGGGCTGAACTTGGAGGAGCTGGTGCTGTGGATTTAGAGACAGGCCCAAGCAGAGAGGCCAGAAGAACTTTGGAGAGCAGTATCGTGGAGGCAGAGAGAGACGAGAGTTGCCAGGGGCCACAGTTGCTGAGAGACTTCTGAGGGCCAGTTGGAGCTGCCCAAGACTTTTGAGAACTGCCACCTGGAGCTGCCAAGGACTGAGGAGGCATAGCTGTGATGCCAGTATTTTGTCTGTCTGTTTTGATGTTGTTTTGCCAGATTTGTCTGCTGGTGAAGGACAGTGCTGCTGTTGCAGAAGTCCTGGAACCTTGCAGTTGAGAAGCCCTGAAGAAGGAATTCCTTGTTGTATGTAGACAGAAACCTTGGTAGAGGGTCTTGCTGATGTTTTCAGAGGTTCTGGGACTATTCTACAGGCAGAGAGTGAATTAATGAGGACGCTGGCAATATATTGTGGCTTTATTAAGCTTTGTCTTTGCAGGAACAGAGATTGCTGAGAATTTACCTCACATCAAGATGAAGAAAAGACCTCTCCTTGGGTATTAAATGCTGTGATGATATCTTAACCTTGTTGTAGCTTAAGGGTAGATGGCCTTTTGTGCTCTCCACTGCGCCTTTTGAGAAAAGGCTTGGTATTAATTGGTAGTAATTGTAATTCAGTTGTGATCCAGGGGGGAGAAACTTTTGACTTTTTGTGCTCTGTGACTGAGCAGAAGAATATACTTTGTTTATGATTGGAAACGAATCTCCATTTGAGAAGAGAGACTTTGTGACTGACTAAATGAATGTAATGTTCAGGGGTGGAGAAGTACTTGGATAGAATTGAAAACTTACTACTAAATGAATGAGTTACACTGTATTTTGATTTTCTCTGTTCTGTGAATGTTTTTGCCTTAATTAGTCAATGAATAAAATAGAGAATTTCTATGCTGGTATTCTGAACCTTGGAAGTTGCCTTTGCTGGGCATTACAGGGGTACTACCAATGAACGTTCCCATAGGAAAAGAGGGATATTCTAGAAAGGAAAATTGGGACCTTAAAATAAGCATAATTTATAGGAATTTTATGCTTAGAGAGACCACTTATCCTATCTCAAAAGAAGGAGAATCAGTGCTCCTGGGGGCAACTGATATCCAAAAAAGTAGGAGTGATGAGGTGAAGGCTCTGGGAGCCCCCTTGGGCTCTCTTTGAATCTTCCCACATAAGGCATTTGCTGAAGCCGTGGGCTTTAAGTTGTGGCTCTGCCCAAGTCTTTAGCCCTTCTTTGTCCAGCAATTTCCCACCCTTGATCCTCCTGTTCCACCCTTGAACTGGCCTGGCCCACCACTGTCTGTCAGCTCCAGATAGCCTCCAGCAACCTTCCACCCCTAATTACTGGAGTCTTACCTCATCTGACTCCTGAAGATCCTCCCCAGACTTATTACTGGAGTCTGACTTCATTGATTCCTCCTGAAGACCCTCCCCAAACTCCTCCTCCAGACCACCCCTAGATTCCTACCACAACCTTTTTGTATATAAGACCCCATATTCCCTCCATGTGGTGTGAGAGTGCCATAGAATTTTCCAGTACAAGCCTTACAGATGTCAAGGTTCCTTAAGATTCTATCCAATATGGCGAACTTTTAATAACTTTACCTTTCTTTGGCTGAGAGAAGATTTGAGTCAAATTCATTCAGCAGGACCTGGTGTGTTGGTATTTTGGGATCTCGAGTACCCTTAACCCTAACCACATCATTTTTAGGCCAGGTGTGTGTGAAGGTGCTCCCCAAGCAGTTTGGGGGGCGGGGAGCAGGGAAGGGAAATTGCTGGAGGCTACCTGGAGCTCACAGACAATGGTAAGCCAGGCTAGTTCAAGGGTGGAACAGAAGGATCAAGGTTAGGAAATTGCTGGACAAAGAAGGGCTAAAGACTTGGGCAGAGCCACAATTTAAGGTGCATGGCCTCAGGCAAATGCCTTTATGTGGGAAGATTCAAAGAGATCTCAAGGGGGCTCCCAGAGCCTGTACCTCAAAGATTCAAGGAGAGCTCAAGGGGGCTCCCAGAGTCTGTACCTCATCAGGAAGGCATTAACCCAGAGAGATTTCGTGGCAACGGGGGGAGAAGAGAGGTTAATAATAAACTGTACTTGAGGGGATGACCATCAATAGAGGAATGGCTATACAAACTGTGGCATATGATTAAGATGGAATACTATTGAGCTAGAGAAAATAAGAAGAGGGATGATTTCAGATGAAACATGGCAAGACCAAGATAAATTAATGCCAAGTGAAGTGACCTTCGAACCACAAAAATTTTGTACAGAGTAACAGCAATATCATAACAATGATCAACTGTAAAAAACTTACTGATCAGATCAGTATAATGATTCAAGACAATTCTGAAGGACTCATGATGAAAAATGCTAACCACATTCAGAGAGAGAATTGATGAATTCTGAGTATAGAATGAAGCAAAATTTGCTCACTTTCTTTTTCTTACTTTTTTTTGCAACGTGGCTAATATGGAAATATGTTTTGCATGATTTCATATGCCTAGTTGATATCATATTGTTTGGCTTCTCAATGTATTGAGGAGGAACTGGAGGAAGGGAGAAAATTTAGAACTGAAAAAGATATTAAAAGAATGTTAAAAATAAATAAATAAATAAGAAATTAATGTATTGGGGTGGCTAGGTGGTGCAGTGAATGGAGCACTGGCCCTGGAGTCAAGAGGACCTGAATTCAAATCCAGCCTCACACACTTGACACACTTACTAGCCGTGTGACTTTGGACAAGTCACTTAACCCCAATGGCCCTCCAAAAAGGCAAAAAAAAAAAAAAAAGGAAATGAATGTATTTTTTAAAATAATGAACTTTACAGAGCATTTAAATGCTCCTTAAGGAAATAAAGAAAAATTAATTACCTGATAGAAGATTCGGTTTTCATGGTGGAGCTATATGAATATAATAAAAATAACACTCCTATCAAAAAGAATTTACAATTTTAATAGCATGCCAATCAAACCATCAAAGGGCTACTTCATAGCAGAGATGTTAAGCTTACTGTCTGCAAAACTCTATGTGTCCAGAACCAGATTAAAATGTAATTGGAAAAAGTTTGATAAAAACACAATAGAACATAGATAATGCTATATTGGTATTTTTTGAGTTAATACACTTTCTGCAGGGATATGTTTCTATTTGAGTTTAATACCACTGCTTTACACAATTAGATATGGTAATAATGAAATTCACTTGGAGAAATAAAAGGTATGGATTATAAAGGGAAACATAATGAAGGGAGGAGAGCATTTCCAGACCTCAAATATTTCATATAGCAGACGTCATCAAAACTGTCTGGTATTAGTTTAAAAAATAATGAGGGAGATGAGGAGAATTTGAAACAATGGAACTCAATTACTCAGTGTTCAAAAAACAAAACCATAAATTACTTAGGAAAAAACTCCTTTTGTGATTAAAAAGTGCTGAAAAAAACTAGAAAGTAGTCTGGCAGAAATTATGCTTAGACCAACAACTTACACTCTATTCTACAATAAATTTAAAATGGGTATGTGGCCTTAATAAAAGAACATATCAATAAATCAGATAATATATTTCTCACTACCATTGGTAGGAGATGTATTTTTAATGGAACAAAGAATAGAGCCAATTACAGAAGATAAAGCAGATAACTTTAATGACATGAAACTTAAATTCTGCACAAACAAAATTAATACACCTAGAATAAAAAAAGCTAGCTAGAAGCTGTCCTGTAATAGATAAGTAGTTAATGGATAAAATGATATGAACAAACAGTTGTTAAGAGAAGAAGTGCAAAGTATTAACAAATCAATAAGAGAAATGAAAATTAAAACAATCACCTTACATCCTGCAAATTGGCAGAAATATCAAAAAATGGGAATAGTCAATGTTGGCAGGTTTGTAAGAGGTAACACACTATCATTGGTGTAGTTATGAATAAGTAAACTATTTTGGAAAGCAATTTGAAAATAAGCTAATAAAGTGACTAAATGTACATATGCTTTCACCCAGAGATTTCATTAGGAGGCTTATTCCCTGAGGTCATTGATAAGAAGAAAGTTTGCATGTAGACCCAAATATTGATAGCAAGACAATTAATTTCGTTATGTCCTACAGTTCCATTAGGCAGCATGTGAGCAAGCTTGAAGGAGGTGAATGGTATAGGTAATCCAGGAATGGAGTTTGTTTGGCAAAGTATGATCATAAGCAAGACTGGGGAGCAAGGGTTTCTAGCATAGATAATACCATAGTGTTGAACCGGTTCACCTAGTGGCCAAGATTGTAAAGGGAGGAGAAATGTAGTCAGAAGAGGAGTGATGACTTGGGATAGAAAGGGATACTAAGGGATAGAGAGATTGAAGAGCATGATGAGGAAGTAGAATAAGAATATTAAGCATGAGGAGAGATGGGAAAATTATGATCAAAGAAAGGAAATTTAGAGTTCTTAAATATAGAAGTCAAATATTGGTGGGCACGAGCATGATCAAGCATATGACCATCCCCAAGTATAGCTGAGATAGAGAGGAGGTGTTGAGAAACTAAGAAGTTTGAGTACGTGGTATATACATATACACACACACACACACATATATACATATATATGGGTGTGAGTGTGCATGTCTGTATATATGTACATATATATATATATATACATATGTTATAAGTTGATTTCCTAGAATGAGGTAAGGAAATAGCATGCAAAGGAAGACTGTGAGCCAGACACTGAACTCACTGACAAATGAGGAAAATTTCTCAAGGGGTCAGTAGATAAAAGCTGCTAAAAGCTTATTTGGGATAATAAATTTGAGTTAAATAAGCCTCAAAAGAGATTTTGCTGAGTGATAGTGACAAAGGGAGAGTTTTGAAAATGCAATGGAGTGCAAGAAGTATTCTGTCTACTGTACTAAAACTAGTGAGTAAGACGTATGAATGAAATGCAAATGGAAATTGGAGCAATTTTATCAGGAGTGAACAAGGTCTCGGTGATGCCAAAATCTAGAAAGAGTCTGTAAGGAAAAGGTCTAAGAAGAGTTCAAATTTGTTAAATGTGGAGTAGATATTCCAGAAAGCAGTGAATAGAACACTAGACCTGGAGACAGGAAGATTTGAGTTCAAATTTGACCTCAGACACTTACTATCTGTGTGACTCTGAGCAAGTCACTTAACCCTGTTTAACTCAGTTTCCTCATCTGCAAAATGAGCTGGAGTAGGAAATGGCAAACCACTCCAATATCTTTGCCAAGAAAAACACAATTGGCATCACAAAGAATTGGACATGGTGAAATGACAGAACAACAAAAATTCCAGAAAGCACAAGCAGAAGAGATATATGAAATGGGACATCAGTGGAGAGTTGGCTTGAAAGAGATGGGAATGTGGGAAAGAATAGCTGATGCAGGGGAAGTGAGTTTATTCAGGGATTCTCTATCACAAGTATGGGAAATTGAGGTGGAATATACTGCCTATCCATTGTTGAATGAACCCAGGCAGAGGAATAACAAGGTCTATTGATGAAGGTAGGAGTTTAAAAAGTTCATGGTCAATTATTTGTGTCCCTCAATGTTTCACCTTTGGCTCTGAAATGGGATGTGCCCTCACTTCTGTCTAGATGGCAGGAAATGATTTGTCCTAATCCAGAAGCCTACAAGCAAGGACTGGCTTTGTGGCACCCTTGGGCAGATGCATATGCCTGGGGAGGAGGCTGGAGCTTTGCCCAGTCTGTGATCCCCAGATGTCTAGCCAGGAAGTAGGAAGTGGTCTGTTTCAATCTACAAATGCAAGGAATTATTTAATCATTGATCCTCATATGGATGTTATCTCTCCTAATAGAATATAAGGGCCTTGAGGATAAAGATTGTGTCATTTTTGTCTTTTGATCCCTCATGCTTAGCACAATGCCTGGAAACATTATGGATGGTTAATAACTGTCAAGTAACTGATTCCTTATAACAATGAAAACCTATGCTTACCTGGCTATCCGGCAGTACTCATCCATATTCTCCCATAATTTCAGCACAAAGGAGCTATCCAACATGCTGGGAGCCTTCCTTGCTTTCTCTTAACATCCATAGAAACATGTGGCATAGTTCCCGAAGAGCCGGTCATTTGGGGACAAAGTGACAAACCTGGAGTGATTAATTACCCCAAGTTCACCCCCCAGAGCTGTAGGAGGGGGAGAAGACTCATGGGACCTTAGAGTAAATGACTCCCCTCTGGCAACTCTCTCCCCTTCCACCTACTGAGGGTATCAGTATTCTTTGAGCAGGTCTCTGAAGGAGGAAAAGAGAAGCCGAGTCCTCCTCTCCCATGGCAGACATGGCAGAAATATTTACTCATGCATGGCAGCCAACACTTGTTCTTGAGTAGGAGAGGTAGAAACTAGGTTGCAAATCCCTTGTTTCCCTCTTCTGCTTTTATAGATGAATAAGCAACAGGGTAGGGCAGGGGGCATCTCCAGTCATCCTAATCTATATCTGGCCACTGGACCCAGATGACTCTGAAGGAGAAAGTGAGGCTGGTGACTTTGCACAGCCCTGCCTCACTTAAATCCAATTTACTTACATGTGATGGTGTCACCTTCCTAATGTCATGGTCCTCTTCTTAGAATGAAAACCAAACAGCAACCACAACAATGAGTAAGCAACAATGAGATGGCTGTTTCCAGTCCTAGAGAAAACCTTGTCAGTTCAAGAGGTTAGGAGCTCCTAGGGCCTCAGTCAGGGCTGGATATATTTCAAAAGATGTTGCTTCACAAATATTAGATTGTTTATTTAAGAATATGACCCTCAGCAAGAGAATGGACCCAGTATCTGGTCTGACTTGCCAGTTCAGAACTAAGGCAGTCAAATGTGATTCAACAGTTTAAAAAACAGCTTCATGAAATAGTATATTAAATATCAACCTCCTGGAAGAGTATAACAGCATTTTTAAGTTACCTCTGCCTGTTAAGGTTTGTTGTTTGGTTGTTGTTGTTGTTGTTTTGACATATTCACTCTTATGAGACTTTTGTATTTTTAGCATTGATTTTTTTGTACAGTGAAAATAAATAGCTGCCATATACCTGAATTACATTCTACATATATTACCTTTCTACTCTCCATTCCAAACCTTTGGAGAAACACTTTATATTAACCAAACCTATGCTTAAAGTGATTCTTCCCTAGGCTCTTAGGTAAGAGTGTGAAGGGCTAAAAAGTGAATTTTTTTTTTAAAGTCTGACCCCTCTCCTGAGAGAAAATGGAGCTGAGAAGTGACACTTCAGACCAACTAAGTCCTGCTATAGTTGTATGTATTGTTACACTGATTATACCAGTAGAACACTCAGGCTACCTACTGAATATCCTTTGTTCTGATCCTCTTCCATCTTCTTTTCAGAACATACATTTATGTAATAATATCCTTCGGTTTTTATTTGTAGCTCCTCATTTGATATGTGTTGTGGTCTACTCACACCCACCATGTATACACCTTTCCATCACCCTACAAGTAATCGATTTTTTGGTGATCATAGTTGTCTATAACTCATGGCTGTACAATACTGATGTTATAGTCATTATTGTTTCCAACATAGAAGGGTTTAACTACCTCCCATGTGTAGCCTATATGGTGTGAAGTTTATGCAGCCACACCAGATTCCATCCCATTTCTTAATGCATTACTTTATGAATTATCCCTGGTTCAAAGGCAATCAGGGATATTTCTTCAAAAAATTCTAAGAACAACTTTGAAAGACTAAGTCATTTTCACTGTTATAAATAACCATATTATCTACAAAGGACTTGTGAAGGAAGACACTGTCTGCATTCAGAGAAAGAACTGATAAAAAGAAGTATGTGTAGAATGATTTTACATATATACGTATTTATGCCTAATGGTAGCTATCTCTAGAGTGGAGAGGAGGGGGAAAAAAGAAAGCTACATGATGACTTCATCATATATTCAAAAGAAATAATGAGTTGTTCATAATAAATTTGCACAATAGAGTCATGTGCAATCATCTTTTTTATTCTACTGTTATAGAAATGCTTGTTCTATAAATTCAAAATGAAATAAACAAACCAATTTTTAAAAACAAATTAATTTAAATGCAAAATCATTCATTAAGTTTGAGCCCCTGCTCCCATTTTGATTTTTATTAAACCAGAGAAGTCTCTGTCCTAAAAGCTTGTACTTATCTCTCTATATATGAAATTCCAGTTTTATATGCTTAGAAAAAAAATTACTGTACTTACATATTATACAATTTACTAACAGTGTAACAAACAATGCAAAGTCATATTTAAATATCTGAACAACATATCACAGTGAGAAAATTGAAGACGATAGTCCATCTATTCAGCTTCCTCATGATGCCAGTTAAGGTCTCTTCTCAAGAATTCTCGTCTTGATGTTTCTTCATATGATAAAGGATAATGTACTTTGTTTTTCAAAACAGAAGTTGTTTTAGCTGTGTGTGTGTGTGTGTGTGTGTGCGCACGCGGGCACGCGTGTGTGTGTATTTCACACATTCTATCTCAGGAAAAAAGTTCTCTTTGTCCTTTATCTCTGAGCTCACAATGGCAGTTAACAATGTCAGTCTTCTCAAAGACTCCTCAAAGATGATAAATTGTAATTCCCCAAATTCCATTTCCTCTTAAAGATACAGTAATATCTTACATGGGGATACATATTAAAACAGGAGTTACACTAAATGGAAAAATTGGAGCTACATAAAACTCTGTATTTATTTTCTGTGTCCCTCATCATATCCTTCAGGTAGAAATTTTTATACCCTTTCTCCTAGACAAGAATCAGTCCCTTTTTTAATCAGCAAATAAGCTTTCACAGTCCAGTTTCAACTTCTTCTTTGATCTCAATGAAGTTTCTACACTTTCCTTATTCTTCAAGCCCTCTTCCCATAGTCAAGTAAATATTTCTCCAAAAGAAGCCTAACAGATGAATTGTCTTTGATCATGAAATGTCCTCTCACATTAGAAACAAGGGAGACAATTCTTCCAGGATTTCTTCCATTCAACAGTGTAGTGTGGCTATAAAACGTAGCATTTTCCTCCAACTTTAGTACAACATTTTCCAAAGATAACAAGCAGTTGCTTTAAGGGATGTGCCCTGTATTAAAGTGGATAATGTATTAACCTAGAAATGGCATGGAGCTTGATGTAGAAATAGTGTCTGTAGCCTCTGTACGAGGTTACTGGAGCTGGTGTTATATTAATAATATTCTCGCAGTTCAGGAGCAATCCTTGTGTGGGATCCAAGAGGGAGCTTAAACTGAATTCTGTGTTATAGTGAATTTACCTTCATATAGTATCTTTCTTGTTTGTTTTTGAGGGGCTTTTTTGGAGGTAATTGGGATAAAGTGACTTGCCCAGGGTCAGAGGGTAGATTTGAACTCGAGTCCATCCTGACTCCAGGGCCAGTGGCTGCCCTCTTCATATTGTGTCTTGCAATCACATGATGACTTGAATCGTGGCTCCGTTTAGTACAGTATCATTATATCGTTATATATGTACATTGCTTGGTTTCAGATAAAAATTTGCTACGCACTTTCATCTCTAAAAATCTTAGTTTACCATAACTTTTAGCTCTCTGTTTCAAGTTAAGGCCTTTGTAGGGCTCAAGCTCACCCCTTAGCTTAGGAATCCCTGCTGGCAATCCATTGAAAACTAAATAACTCTGCCTGTCACCACTACCTCCCTGGACCGTGTGTCTTCATTATTCTTTGAGCTCCTACTGTATGTTTCTCCCTGTAACTTCTAGAACATTTTGGTTCACCTGTTTCATCTAATTGACTGTCTGAGGAATGAAAGAATTCCCATTCAAAATTCCCACCTACTGTTCTCCAGGCATAAACAAACTTTGAAAGGCTACTATCAAATGAGATTCGGGCCAGTAAAAGCCTTACTGTTCTTTGAAATATCAAAATAAGAATATTAAAATAGGCTTTGAGATAGTGCTTGTTGGAGATGTTTAGATAAAAATCAGAACTGACTAGAAGCCTTCACCACAACTCAAAATGAATCTCAACTAAATGCTTTGAAGGGGCTCCAAAAATAGATAAATAGAAATAAAATAAAAGGTTGGAGTAACCTTTTCAGGAAACAGCTCTCATTTCCCATTGCCTTCCTCTGATTTCAGTAAGAATTAAATTAAAGCTTATTGAAATACTGCCTCTGTGTCAGATCTGATAGTATAACAAGCTTGAATTTTTGCAACAAAAGTGAATTTTCAAAACAATTCTTCATTATCCTTATAAATCATCCCTAACTTGTTGAAACAAGCCTGAATAATTTTAATTTTAAAATGACCAAAAGTAGAAAGAAGAGGAAATCTTTTCCAGGAATTCCCTTCGTTGTTCCCTCCCTATCCCTTCTCTCCAGATTTTGAATACCCTTTGGGGACTTTGGAAGGAGACAGTCAGGCTTGAAATGGGGGATGGAGAGCGAGAAACCCTTGAGATTTCAGGAAACTAGTAGAAACTATTTAGGCTTTAAGTATCATTTTCAAATTTCCCAAACTATCTCTATATGAGGAAAAGGCTTTTTTAAAATTTGTTTCTTTCTCTACTCAACACCTGTCAAGGTAGTCATGACCACATTTGAAAGAGAGATTTTTCTACAATCCCCAGGTATTTTCTACTTCTACCACATAATCATCCTGTTTTATGGGAGTTTTATGAGAAGCCCTAAATTTAGTGGGTTTCTATCATATTTCCTGGTCATTTATTAAGCACCCAGCCTTTTAGCTTTCCAACTTAAGCCAGGAGAGAGTTTTCATATTTGTTTTCAGTGGTTAATAGGTAGGCAGATAATGAACTGCACAGATTCCAACAAGCAAAATTTCAATCTCTGAGACTCAACTACCTGACACAAGGCATTAGAGTCCCAGATCTAAAGCTGTGTGCTTAAGCTCAGACATGTATTGTTAAATGTGACATGCTCAATTTATCATTAGTTATGAAGTGAAAACGGATGAATACACATTCAATTTAGTTCAGCTGCTTTCTTCATTTATCACACTCTTCCATCATCCATCATCTCTCCCCACCCTTTTGATTTGAACAAATAACACATTTTCATAAGTTTAATCTAATTAATCATAATTTAAGGTAACATTCTCTTAATGAACCATACATAGGATTTTACAGAATTTGTCACAATTTTAATAAAATCTGTTCCTGATACAATCTAGAAATGTTGTCTTTGGAGTGCAAAAAGTGCATATTCTTTTGCCCACTCCACATATTTCTTCATTCTGTCTGCATTCATGTGTGCTGGTGTGTGTGTGTGTGTGTGTGTGTGTGTGTGTGTGTCCACGTACGAGCACACATACTCTTCTTTCCGGGGATGATGAAGATATGTCAGTATTGAGTCACTCAAGCATGTTGGTTATCTATAGAACAACTGTTTCAGTAAATTGGAAAGTGTTCATCATTTTATGAGATATGATATGCAGTTAAGAAAGAGATAATTGAACTAGGGGATGAGAATTTGAAATTTAACAAACAGCATTTTTCTTTCTTTATTACTATGAAATGTGTGAAGCTTGGTATCTGGCTAGAACATCACCAACAACATCAGCAAAAAAGAACAGAGGCAAAAAGAAGAAAGCACTACTGGTAATAAATCATTACTTATAATAATAAAGTTCTCCATTTTGGTAGAGGGATGGTGGATGGAGAATTCCAGTCATATTAAACTAGAAACCATAACCAAGCAAATGTTATCAAGCTACATCTGTATCTACAAAATTCCATCAGAAAATTAATATACACCCCCATAAAGTTGGGTTCATTGTCCAAAATCAGTTTTGTTTTCCTTTTTTCTAAACATTTTAGCAACCAAGATGAACCTATACCGACCCTAGAATGTCATGTAAAGCCATAATCAATCATGTCAGAGAGAATAACACCTGGTTGTCTTTTTTTAAGTAAATCTTAAGAAATGGAATTATGTATTTGTTTTAGGATTCTGATAAAACAAATTTGTTTTCCAGAATTATTTTTCCTTGAAGAAATTGTAGGCTGAAGACTCTAAAGGAGCTCACCCTTGTGGGTTCAGTAGATAAAGTGCCGGATGTGGAATCAGAAAGATCTGAGTTCAAATTCAGTTTCAGACATTTACTAGCCAGATGACCCTTGACAGCCTCAGTTTCCTCATCTCTAAAATGGCCACAATAATAAAGCCCTCTCCCGGAGCTATTGGATAAAATGAGATATTTATCAAGTGTTTTGCAAATCTGAAAGCACTAAAAAATGCTACCTATTATTATTATTGTTGTGATTTAGTGTGATAAGTGCAGGATTCAACAATTGTATTTGAATGGAATCACTTGCCTTGAAAAAGTGCTGTGAGCTCTGTCTTGACCGAATGCTTTCTATATTCTCAGGGCAGGTGATGGGTTTCTCTTTTGCAATCTCATTAGTGACACTAGCAACATTCACTCTAGCTCCCTCTTTATATTTCTGACATCTTTGGTCTAGGCTTTTTCCATTATGTCTTTCCAGTGACTGTAGGAAGGATGATCAGACCTAACCATCAATTAACATAAATATAAAAGGTAAGCACTATTCACCATTCCTGAGTGTGTTTTATATTTGTATGAATGCTGAAGTTAAAGGGGAAGCCAGGATAAATCATGCAATAGTTCTGCTATCTACCTCCTCAAAGTTCTTCTCTTCCTAAGGCTAATTATAGATCTTCTGTTATCTCCTCTGGAGAACAGATGGTTGAAGATGAATCCACAAGAAAAGATCACAAACACACAATCATTTCATACTACTCTAATTTTATTTTAACACAAAAGCTCCTCATAACTGATTTTTTGAAATTTTTTTGCTTTTTAGAGGGCAATTGGGGTTAAGTGACTTGCCCAAGGTCACATGGCTAGTTTTTATGTTAAGTGTCTGAGGCTGGATTTGAATTCAGATCCTCCTGACTCCAGGGCTTGTGCCCCATTCACTGTGCCACATAGCTGCCCTCTGATAACTGATTTTAAAATAATTCTAATGTCTTAGTGTTGAGAAATCTTACTACAAAATAGAGTCCTGAAGAAATGAGTAAAATTACCTGTCAAAATTGGGTAAAAATTCTGGTAATTACTAGTCAGCAGCTTATAAAGGCCATTAAAGGCACCCTAAAATGTTTCTCTATATCAAACTATCATTAGACACAACCTAACTGAAAATTCTGGCACTTAGGTCTCATTATAACTTAGAATTGGCTCAATAGCAAGAAGAAATTGGTGAAATTTGTACTTAGTCAATCTGTAGTGAGAACTGCTGACCCTTGTCAGATTCAAAGGCTCTGTTGCTAGCAATCTTATATTCACCCTAACAACTATATGCCCCCCAAGATGCTACCTGAACGTGAGGCACATCTCCTGGTTCCCATTAATCTACTCCAACAAAAACTCAGTGTTCATGTCTGACTTTGAAATGATCAAGAAATTCAATAAGAAACTATGGTAAGTGACTACTTCTACCCCAAAACTGCATAACAAGTCAACCAAAAGCCCACAGGAAAGGAAGCCATTAGCAAAACTAGCACCTGAACAGAGGAACCAGTCCAGCACAGTCCAGAAATATCTATACCTGCCAGCAGGCTCTTCATTTGGAAGCAGCAGGAGTAGAGGGATATCAACCTGCTCTTGTAAGAGATTCACAGAAAGGTCCCTAGCACTCTGTCTTGACATGCAGTGGTTCTCAACCTTCCTAATGCCACGACCCTTTAATACTTGTATGTGGGCACATCTGCATGTGGGCGGACCCACCTGGAGACAGAGGAGCAGTGTCTTGGTTCCTAAGACCATCGGAAATATGTGTTTTCCGATGGTCTTAGGTTGACCCCTCTGACCCCTGTAAGGTTCATTCAATCCCCAAAGGGGTCGCAACCCACAGGTTGAGAACTGCCGCCATACAGGGTATGGGAAATACAATGCTCTGACCTCAAAGATCCAGGAGGTGGAGATCAGTACAAGAACTCAAGGGTCCTAGATGAGACCAAGCAGTGTTGATCATCCTACCCAGAAGTGCAGCATGGTATAAACAGTAATTCTGGCACTAAGCCCCTACTCATGACCTAAAACTGAATATACAAGTAAGTCACACAATACTCCAACTAGCATAAGCAATTATTCTAGATGTAGAGATCTCACCCACCACCCAAAAAAAGTGTAACCACTGGGATTAACCCTGTAACAATTGGAAGCAAAGACTCAAAGAAAAGAAAATATTTTATCTATACCTAGAAAAATGAAGCAAAAGATTTTAAATAAAGGAAAATTAGGGGTGGCTAGGTGGCTCAGTGAAAAGAGCACTGGCTCTGCAGTCAGGAGGACCTGAGTTCAAATCCAGCCTCAGGCACTTAACATGTACTAACCTAGTGACCCTGGACAAGTCACAACTCCAATTACCCTGCCTTCCCCCTTCCAAAAAGCAAAAAAAGAAAAAAGAAAAGAAAGTAAATTAAATGTCTAGAAGAAAAAATTGGAAGGAGAATTAATATTTCAGGACCAAAAAAATGGTAAATTTATGCATATAACAGTCTCCCTGAAAGTTAGAATAGACCAAACAGAAATTAGTTACTCCATGGGACAGTAATAAATGTCAAAACAAAATCAAAATATTAAGAAACAGGGAAAAAATAAGATATCTTACCTAGAAAAGAGGTCAAGGTGAATCAGTTAAGAATCACTGGACTCCATGAAAACCATGATAAAACTACAAGCACGTACACCTAATTTCAAGAAATCATGAATAAAATGGCTGAGATCTATCAGAACCAGAGGACAAAGTAAAAAAGAAAGTATTACCTTCTAAATGGAATTTCAAAAGGCAAAGTCCTAGGAATATCATAACCCACATCAAAGGAAATACACTTCAGGCATACCAAAAGAAGCAGTTAAAGTACCAATGAACCACAATCAGGACCACAGTTTCTACTAAATGAGAGATCTTGGAATACAACAGTCCAAAAAGAAAAAAAAAAGATTTACAACCAAGAATAACTTATTCTGCAAAATTAATTATAAACCTGTGGGGGAGGGTGAATTTTTTAATTGAGTGAGTGTTTTCAAGAATTCCTGATGAATAAATCAGAACTGAATAAGAACTTTGAAATATGAAAACAAGTGGAAAGAAAGAGAGAGAGAGAGAGAGAGAGAGAGGAAAAGGAAGGAAGGAAGAAAGGAAGGAAGGAAGGAAGGAAGGAAGGAAGGAAGGAAGGAAGGAAGGAAGGAAAGAAGAGGGGAAAAAAGAGAGAGAGAGAAAGAGAGAGAGAGAGGAAGAAAGAAAGAACAAAAGAAGAAAGGCAAATCCATTTGAGCAAGTAGAGGGAACTGTATGGTGATGTAGTGCTAACATTCTAATAGTGAGAGAAGAAACAAATGCCCCTTCAGAATCTTATTGTCTTAAGAGGATGTTGAGAGAAATAATTTTTTTTTTTTAAAGAAAACAGAGGACTTGAGGGTGAATTGGTTCTGTCTAAGGCCAGATTTGAATTCAAGAAGATGAGTCTTCCTGACTCCAGGCCCTATATCAGGCTGTTGAACACTCTGTAGAGAGACCCAATGAGTATAGAAATAGAAAACAGTAAATGCTGCATATCAACAATGAATTAGGGCAGAGCCAAGATGGCGGCCTAGGAGCAGCAACATATTGCAGTTCTCACATAGCCACCCCAAAATACCCATGAAATATGATTCTAAACTAATCCTAGAACTCCAAAACGCACACAAATATACTTTCCACTAAAGTCAGCTCAGCTACGAGGAACCATATCAGCACTACGAACCAAAACCAGCCTGGCCTGAAGCCCTGGCTGAGCCCCGGGGGTGGCCAGACAAGAGGAGCGGTTAGCGGATTATGCAGCTGCGAGCAGTGTTCAGAACTAGGTCAGTGGAACTTGCGAGGTCTTGGGAGAAAAGCAATCGGGCTGAAACGCCTACAGGGTGGGAAAGCGAAAGGCAGAGGTTTTGCACCCACCTCGCATTGGAGCTTCTGTGCCCTCTGCCTGCAGACAGCAGGGGGACTAAACGATCGTTCAGAGGCCAGTGCTGTCGCGTTGAGTGGCCTGGATCCGGATCGTGGTCTTGGGCCTCGGTCCTGGAGTCTTCATTATCCAGTCAGCCGGAAGTAAGTAGGAAAGGGACCCAGCACCTTCCTGAGAGCTATGGCAGCTTGGAGGACCCCAGCGATTTGGGAAAGAGCTTTCCCTTCTGGAAGCAGAGCTCCACAGAGATTAAAAAAAAAAATCACGGGCTGACCAACCATGAGTAAGAATAAACATAAGAAGCAAAGTAAGAACACCAACCAAACCCTATATTCCTTCTTTGGGGAAAAGAAAGATCATGGGAGAGAGAGGGAGGAGGAGAGCTCAGCCAGAGCTCCCCCACCAGGGGCTTCCAATAAACATGAAGAATGCCTTAAAGCTAGAGATGAGCTGAAGAAGGATTTTCAAAACCAAATAAGAAAAGTGGAAGAAAAATTGGGAAGAGAAATAAGAATGTTGCAAGAAAATCATGAA
>CM053592.1:19931903-19967374 GCA_028646515.1 Pseudochirops corinnae
GGGGAAAGATGGGGAGAAAATATGTAACTCAAAATTTTGTGGAAATTAATGATGCAAACTAAAATAAAATTTTAAAAAAATAAAAATAAAAAGTAAAAAAAAAAAAAAACCAATGAATTAGGTCAAAACTTCTTGTCCCCAGAGAGAACAAAAGGTGATTGATAAAAGCTATGGTAAAGCAGAGTTAAGCTGGAAATATGAAAGAATTTTCTACTAAGCCAATCTGTGCCCAAAAGGAATGATTTACACTGGAATATGGTGAGTTCTCCATCGCTGGCGGACTTCAAGAAGCCAAATGACTGCTGGTGGACTGCTGGTGCATAGAGAGAAATTATGTTTCAGTTGGGGATTGTATTTAATGACCTCTGAAGTCCTCTCTAATTCTAGAATTCTAATATTCTATGAATGTGTGATTAATTTTTTTCCTTATCCAAGCTTCCCCCTGGATTTTCAGATAGTTTATCTAAAACTGTGGGCAAATAGACCAAAAACACTCTGAGGAAAATATATCTCCTGAGACTGAGGAACCAGAAAGAGACAGGGGACTTACCCATACATTTTTATTAAAGAATGGCCTTTTAGCTAAAAGTTAAGATCATAAATTTCTAGAAGTCAGGGTTCATGCCTACCCAAAATGCTTCAGCAGTACCTAGTATAGTAAATACCACACAGGGCTACTTAGTAAGTGCTTTGGGATGACAACAATAAAAGCAAAACTGTCCGTGGTATTCATAGAGTAGAAGCCTTTCTAAGAGTACAATCAGTTAAATAAAAACTGTTTTTCCCAAGCCAATTTATATATATGGATACATATATAGATAAATATGTATATATATATTACATGCTTACATATGCATATGTATATGTGTGTGCATATATAATATATATACATACATACAGATAGAGAGATAAATTAGAATTCAAGAACCTAAATTCTAGATTCTAATCCCAGTTCTGGCACAATTTGCTGTCTGATCTTAGGCAATTCATTTATTTAAATATTTAAACATCAGGGGATATTAGTTGATCAAGTTTTCTGATCATGTTCAGTAAAAAATACTATCAGGGCAGCTAGGTGGCACAGTGATTAGAGCACTGGCCCTAAAGTCAGAAGGACCTGAGTTCAAATCCAGCCTCAGACACTTAACACTTACTAGCTGTGTGACCTTGTACAAGTCTTTCAACCCCAATTGTCTTGCCTTCTCCCCTCCAAAAAATATCGTCAAAAACATTGGTACCCCTAAAAGTTGTGTACTCTACACTTTTGCTTTAGAACATGTTGTTCTAAAGTGGTGCCACACCTACTAGAAAAATTCTACCTCTCATCCCTGTTGATTTTAATGGAATTTACAAAACATGGCAGAAACATACAGTTTGTTAAGCATAACAATTTTTAAGTGAAATATAGTAGAGGTAGAGTAGTCAGAGTTGTCTGAGTACTCCCATCATTCTGAGAACAAACAACTTTTCTCTTTGGTTTCTTTCTGTTTTGTCAAGAAAGAAAAACAAAACAAAACAAAAATCATAGTTGGGGCACTCAGATTTAGCTTAGATTGAGTAGTCTAGGTCTTCAGCTAACTCCTAATATGCTGTTTTTCTGCTCTACATCAGCTCCTGGCCTAGCTAACTTGACTATGCCTCCTCCTCTGCACTTTTCCTTGAACTTTTCATTCTCAAAGTGAGTGGCATCATTATTTTAATATCATCAGGAAAGAAGCTGGATGGGGAGGCAACACGTTAGCTTCATTCCAATAGTAATCTAGTCTCTGTCCTTCCTTGAAACGCCATGTTTATCTGGTCAATGACCAACCCCCCAAGGCTACCTTACCCACTCAGGGTAACATCTCATGGTCTTATCAGCTGAAGAATAAAAGCATAACTACATACCCCTCTGTGCCAGTAAATAGTAATAATGTCCCTCCTCATCCCCCACTTATTAGAGCTGTAACAAAAGCCATGAAGATACCTTGAAAAGTTTATGGAACAAATATTGACCTTGGAGTTTGAATTCTGTGTGACCCTGGGCAAATTACTTTCTTCTCTTGACTGTCTCACAGTTTTTGCGATGACCAGATGAGATTGTGAATTTTAAAGCACTTTGTTGACTATGAAACTCACTGTTATTCTTGTTATTATGCATCTAAAGGACTAAAGAGATATGGAACTTGAGTGGGAGGGGAGGGGAGGAGGAAGTCTGCTGTAAAACTTAATAAAAGAGAGCATAGTGTCTTCCAAGAGACTTCTTCCATGACTAGAAAGAAATTTATTACAAGTGTCAATGCTCAGGAGATAAGAACGAAATTGCAGAGCTGGATTTTTTTGCTTAATTCTGAGACCTTATTTTTTAAAAAGTACTTTTCAGACTTGAAGTAGTCATGACTGGGAGAGTCAATGAGTAGCAGAAATGGACTTTGATAAGGCCTAATTCTTATGGACTTAAGGACAGACTGAACCAATAATGAGGAAATGCTTAATATTCACCAGCATCTGTGGGCAGAAGCAAACTGATAAAGGATCCTGTCTAGAGGATGTGACAATAGGTCATTTCTATCAAAATTATGAAAGAATACAATATTAAAATCCAAGAACTGAATTTGATACCAAATTTTACATAAACCATAAAGCACCAAAACTAGTGTCTCCTGTACCAGTAGACAACTACTCCTATAAGAGTAATTAACTAATTAATTAGTTGATTGGATAGCCTGGTACAGCCACAGAAGTACCTACTATACCCAGTCACCTTGGAAAAGAAAATGAAATGTAGTCATCTTGTTTTGTACTTTGTCAATCCAGGACACCTGGTTTTCTAAATTTCTTTCTCAAATTTTATCACTATGTAATGAGGTTAATCAGAGATGCCATCTGATCTCCTCTGATAAGAGCATTGCCCATGGAACACTTATAGAGATGAATTGAGATTCCCTGGATCACTGCTGGGGACTTACCCTTCGTCATAAAGGACTTTGAAATGACATAGTAACCCCTTGACCCTCCAAAGGAGTTTGTCCACTGAGCCTAGAAGAGCAGTCCAATCATTAGATCTTACAAATGACTCCACATTCTGGTTGTTGTGTTTTTCCTTCGTTTTTGAAGAGAACCATGGCATCAGGAAAATGATGACATGACTTGCAATTGACTTTGAGTGAGGAAGGGCTGTGCAAGGTCACCAGTCTCATTTTCTCCTCCAGAATCTTCTGGGTCCAGCAACTGGACATTCATGAGGAAGACTGGAGAAAGTTTCTTCCTATCTGTCAAGAGTTTGGAAATACTGTCTTTCTTGGACTTCCTGTGAAGGGGCAGGGATTTTTCTCACGCCCAACAAATATGTCAACTGGTCACAGATGACAACAAACACATGTGCTACCTGAATGAAAACTACACACTGAAATCTTATGTTTAACTTTATAAATATTATTTCATGTTGAAAAATAGTATCTACTGTAACAGTTGTAGCAAAACCTTAGGGAAACATTCTTCTCTATTCCATCTCAGTCTCTGGATGAAGTAGAACCAAGACCCCCAGGACTCTTTAAGCCTTTAGACAATTCTATCTCACCAGACTCTGTCAATAAAATCAAACCAAGACAGAGCAGCCAAAGAAAATGAATAGCCAAGATCTCTAATGTCTTTGAAGGCACCTCTAGTTCCAGCTATGCAGGAAATCAAAGAGTTTTCTCCTAATTATGGACTTAGAAGACTGGAATCAGTTACAGAATGTCTAAGAGCAGAACTAAATCATATAGATCTTAATATTCTCCCTATAAAAATTAAAAATGGAAGACAAGGCAAAGAGGTGAGTAAATCTATCAAAAGCGTTTATCAAGCCTAATGTACCAGGCACTGTGCTAATTGCTTAGGATACAAAGTCAAACATGAAATAGTCCCTCAAGAGATGTAAATTCTAACAGTGGAGGAAACATATACCTATAAGTATATATAGACTATATATAAGATCAACACAAGGTATAACAATGATGCATAGGCACTCCATTGAAAGACAAAGAAAGCAGTTAATGGAGATGGTTTTATTATGTGTCCAAAGACAACAAGAAACTTTGCTTCATGTAAAATTTAATAATAACAACAATAAGCTAACATTTATATAGTGCCTACTATGTGATAAGAACATTATAATTATCACCTTATTTCATCCAAATGGGATCTTTTGGTAGTGTAGTATACTACCAAATCATATACACAAAAAGATCACCATGAAAATGATTGCAGTTTATGTACTAATATGTTTCATGGGATGACGAAGTCGAAAAAAATCTCTGAAGAACTTGCTAAAGCTCTCTAAATGAAATCAAGATATACTTTTATACTTGGTTTCTAAAGAAAAAGATTGTAGGAAAAAAGGGAAAAGCTTGGCTTGGGTAGGAATTTGGATGAATGAATGAATGAATGAATGAATGAATGAATGTTTTCTTCTGGTGATTCATACAGGCACAGATAATACTGCCACAAGAGCCTGAGAAGCATTACCAAAGAAATGTAGTAAAAAAAAAAAAAATTGAAGATTACAAGAGTGTTACTCATGTTTTCATCACTGCTGCCCATTTAAGACAAGATATTCAGGAGAAACAAGTTGGCTTGGGAGGTGAACATCTGGTTCCAAAGACAGTATGTAAGAATGGGCATGAACTTCTGGATTAAAGCTTAACATGTACTATTCCATCATGGATAGAATGTTCCTAGCAAAGACTTGTTTAAACGTCATTATCCAGTGCCTTGCAAATTTAATAAGAGTTTTAACTAAAAAGGATGGATTAAGAAGATAATTGTTCAGTCAGCCAAGCTAGATACCATAGATAGAGAATAACTACAATGTAGAAAGAATTGCTATTGAGACACTCAAAAGCTCAGAGACAAAATCCAAGAAGTTGGTAGTAAAATATATGTCTTCGAGTATTTACATATAGATACCCAATGGCTAAACAACAAGCATTATGAACCAGAAAACCTAAAGGAAACAAGGAACTTTATATGATGAGAAGTTGAGGACAAAAGGTGGCAAATTTAGGTGAGGTGACTGAGAGGATAGGGGTGTCTCTATGGTAATAGAACAGGGGAGAATAGGAGAGGCTTTGAGGGAAAAGATAATGAGTTCTGTTTTGGACAGACAGAGTTTGAGATGTCTCTGGTTATTCTGGTCCAACAGACAACTAGTAATTTGGGACTAGAGATCAGAAGGGAGACTAGAGTTGGATATCTAGAAGATATATAGGATATATGGGAGTTATCCACTTGGAGATGACAATCAAACCCAAAGAGATTGATGAAATCACTCATATGATTACCGTGTGAGACAGGACAGAGAGAAAAGAGAAAAGGCTTCATGACAGAGTCTTAGTGGACAACCACTGTTAGTAAGTAAGACATGGCTGAACATCCAGTGAAAGAAGACTGAGAGGGAGTAATCAGCTAGATAGAAGAACCAAGAAAAAAACTATCACAATATTGAGGAGGGAAGAAAAGTTATCATTATTATCACATGCTGCCTAAAGACAAAAATTGAGGGAAAAAAGAAAGACCATTAGATTTGACAATTAAGTGAGGAGACAGTAAAAAACACATAGATGCCCTTGATGAATTGAAGTCATCCAACAGAGCTCGGTACTGAAAGTGACTCCTAAAGTACTGTAAATGACATTTCAAATATTATAGACAATAGGAGAGGCACCTCAAGACTTCAGAAAAGTATCCCATCTTTCAAAAAAATCTAAGAAAATGCTTTGATCCTGGTCAGTAATAAAAATGCCAAACCATGAGCCCAAATCTCTGGATCACTCCACTGGAAACCTAACTGTAGGCCAGCAAGCTTGACTCTGAACCCTGGGAAAATTCAAAAGTGAAATCATTCTGATTATTAATTAATACTGAGATAACAAAGTAATTATTACATACAAAAAAAACTAGCATGGTTTCATCAAGAACAGGTCAAGCCAAACTGCGTTTTCTTTTTTTATAGTTTTGCTAAACTAATTCAATAGAAGAATGTTATAGCTACAGTTTACATAGATTTTAGTAAAACATTTGATAAAATGTCTCCTGCTATCCTTATGCAAAAGATAAATAAATATGATTTAGAAAATAATACACAGATTTGGAACTAGTTGACTCAGTTGAATGGCCAGGCTAAAAGAGTAGTCATTAATGGTTCAATGTCAACTTCAGTAGAGTGACTCAGGGTTTTGTAGTTGTCCCTGTGTTGTTTGGCATTTTTAACACTGACTTGGATGAAAGCATAGATGATATCAAATTTACAGATGAAGCAAAAATAGAGGGGGGTTAATTCACAGTTGATGGCACAACTGGCATCCAAAAAGACCTGAAAAATCAAACTGACTCCCATGAGATGAAATTTAATAGGAAGAAAAGGTAAAAATGTTCAAAAACCTATTTTACAATTATAGGATGAAGAAGACAAGGTTAGACTGTAGTTTTTCTTTAAGTGATCTAAGGATTTTAGTGGACCACATACTAAATATGTATCAATTGTATAATATAGTAGCCAAAAAAAAGTAATAAAATCCTGTGCTTAATTAAGAGAGGCATAGGTTCCAAAATAAGGAGATCATAGTCCTTTTAGCCTCTGCCCTGATCAGACCACATGTAGAATATTGTGTTCTATTCTGGTCACTACAATTTAGCAAAGTTATTGGTAAATTGGAAAACAACCAGAATAGGGAGGGGTTTTGAGGCTCGAGTCATGTGAGAATCAGTAAAAGTAATGGGAGTGTTAATCCTGCAGAAGTTAAAAAGGGGAATCTAATAGCCATCTTCAAGTGTTTGGAGGGTCTTCCTTTAGAAGATAGCTTAGACTAATTCTCTTTAGCCCCAGTGGACAGAACCAATTGGTGAGAATTTCCAAAAAAAAATTAAATTTAGGCTTAATAAAAATTTTTTTAAAATTCCTAAAAATAGAGGTATCTAAAAGTGAAATGGGTTGCTTCAATAAGTAGTATGTTCCCTTCCCTGGAGGTCTGCAAAGTCCTAAATATCGGGTATGTTGGGTTAAGGAGTTTTATTTTTAACAAGATTAAATTATATGGATAATGACGTTTTCTTCCAATTCTAAAAAGTCTGTGATTATTTAACTTCTTTGTGAAGAGGGAATAGACAAGAAAAGCAAAAACAGCAACGAAGTTTGAAAAATATGAGCCAGGAACAAGGAAGGAGACAGACCAGACTTGCTGGAAAACAAATATTAGTCTCATGTCCATACTTAGAAGAAAAAGTCAGAAGGTACTTGACATAGTAAATACTGTAAAATCTTACAAAACCGAACTTGTTTCTGTTTTAACAGGAAATGACTCATTACTGACGTGTCATTCTTGAATCAACCATCTGTGTTTAGTCAAATCGCTGTCTTGTTAGAGCACAGATCAAAATTGATACAGAGCATATAAAAAGGCTAAGAATTTTTAAAAGATGCAGCATACAATTAAAACAACTAAAAAATCTGATCTAGTTACTGATGCTGAAATAAAGATATTAATGGAAGAAAGGACAATGACACCTATCACAATAATTAGAGGCAGAAAATTAACCGATATAACTCAATTGCCATAATTAAAAGAACAAAAGAGTCCAAAAACCACCTTAATCAGCAAACATTTGACTTACTTGACAGGCAACAAAAGATGACAACCAAGGAAATGCTGCCATGAAATAGAAATTAGTTTGTAAAATCTTACTGAAAAAGACAGTAGAAAATTATTAAGAGTATTGCCTCCAAAAATAAAGAAGGGGAAATGTTTTTGGTGAGTGACCCAACTGAGGATAGTCATCCCAAGGAAGATCCTTGGAAGGAAGAAGACATGAAATATAGGGGGAAATATGTAATACTTTTAAAATTAACTCTTTTCACCAAAAAGGAGAATAGTATTGCTATACCTGAATTCTAATATCACCATCCTCAGGGAAATTAGGAGAGGTAAAAATGGAATTAAAGAGAATAGATATGAGAAAAGCAAATACACATAGAGATCACCCATACTAAAAGGCAAAATAATTTCAAGGTCATTGAGGGATAGCTTTTCCAGATATATGAAGGAAAAAAAGATGTGAAAAGTAAAAAAAAACAACAAAAACTTACTACTATCTCAAAAAGGCTACCATAAGGACATGAGCAACTGTCTTATGCATATAAATATTTTATAAAATTAATCTATGCTTACATCTAGGTTATTTTTATGAGGTCATTAGAAGAGGTAGAGTGGCACTATCATATAAATGATGAGAAAATATAATGATGTAAAAATGTCACTGTTCTTATTGTTAACTGTTTTTTGGAGTATCTGATTTGGTCATTCAAAATCTCATGTTAAAACTCTCCTCTAACAAAGTGTCTCCATGCAAATGTCAAAATTATACAGAATTTATTTTAAGATACAACATATAATGTTTAATGAACAAGATCTGATCTTGTTCTCTGATCATCAATTCAAGTGAGACAAGAAGTAGTGAGATTTATGTTCATGAACAGGGTACAGCACTGTGATGGGGCCATGATTCAGCATCAAGTTCAAATGAAAGAGAGATTCCCTAAATATGCTAAGGTACTGAAGATGCTCTTGTTTGAAAATAACACTGTGCAGATTTCATCAAATCCCAGCGCACTGAATAGACTTCTTGATAAAAAAAAAATGATAATAATAATAACCTCTCTGAAGAGTTTAGGCTAACCACTAACACTGTAAAAACAAAAGGGATAAATAATTCCTATTGTCTGAAAAAAAAAAAAAACAACCCATGACTCCAGAACACTGATGTTCCCAAACTCTTGGGAAAGAGATAATGAGCTAGAGGTATAGAATGATGCATGCATTTTCAGACAAGAAATGGGTGGATTTATTTTACTTGACTGTAATTTTTTTGTTACATTGTAAGGCTTTTCTTTCTTTTTTTTGCAGAGGGAGACTTGGGAGAGAGTGGAAAAGTGAGGTAGAGAAAGTGAAATAAAGAAAGGAAGAAAAAGCATCAATGAAATATTTTAAAATTGCATAAAAGATAACAAAATGAAATTCACAGGAAGATACCAAGAAGTAGGATAGTTTGGGGAACTAATGTGTTGACCAAACAAAAACCAAGTGATTTATAACAGAGATTAACTATTTAAAAATGAAGAGTTTTTTATTCCTTATATAAAGAAATTATTATGTTTGTAGATATTTGTTACATTGATAATTTAAAAAGAACATTTTAAAAAGAAAATCTGTTTTTCATTTATGTTATCCAAGGAAATGGATAACATTTAGTGGACACTGTAAATAGACAATGAGCAGAATGGAACAAGAGAAAGGGAGTAGCTGAATTGCCTTTGGGAAATTGCCAAGTTGTTTTTTTTCTTTTAATGACTCCAATTTTATCCCTGAAACAAAGACCTGTTTTCTTAATAGCCAATATTTTACCAGTGTTGTTGTGGGTTATGGAACATCAAAGTGTTCCATGAGCCCCCAAAAGATTCACAGATAGATTTCAAAGGACTGAAAAGTAGTGTAGCAAGATGCCTGAGACCAATGCTTATGGTCTTGGGAGAAAGACAGAGACAGAGACAGAGACACAGAGAGAGAGAGAGCATTAGAGTCCTACTTCTTAGTGCTCTGGAATGCTGTTAGACTGTCAGCCACAGTGGGATGATTTTAAAAGGAGAAGGGATGGGAGAACCAGCGTTGCAGCCACTGTTGAAACCACTTTTCTGGGATTCCACAGAACCCAAGGAAACCATGCCAGGTTTCAGAACAGAAACTGTCTGATCAAGCCATGCACCATAGTCGTGAAACAGCCACTGGGTTTGCTGGCACTATTCAAACTGCTGAGAACAAACTTGGTGATTCCTCACGCTCTTCTTGTTCCCCAGACTCTGTTTGTTCGCTTCCCATTTCACTTTTGTTTTAAAAGTCAGTTTCTCTAAGATAAATGTGGTTAACCACAGCTTTGTTTCTTCAAATGTTTTATTATTCAAAAGCAGTAGGAGAATGACAATAGGGGTGGGATTCCAAGGAGAAATGCCACAGCTGTGATTTACATTTGTCAGGACAATTTTCAGGGAAGGGGGGTGAGTTAATTTTTTTTTTAATTATTGAATTATTTTTTATACTTTCTCAAAGCGGGGAAAAAAACATGGACCCAGAACTTACTAGGCAAGCACGAGTCAGCAGGGTTTGTAGGTGGAAGGCTGTGACTAACCAGAGCTGGTGTGAGAAGTGGTACCTCTGGCATTTTCCTCTCCATTGTCTTCCCTGTTTAGAAAGGAAAGCTATTCCTACAGAGCATCAGTTCTTAACCAGGAGGTCCATGGATAGATTTCAGGGGGTCCATGAACTTGAATGGGAAATATACATATTTACACACATATGTGTGTGTGAATATGTGTATATATACATATATGTATATCTTTATTTCAATCTAATTGACTTTCTTCGTAATCCTATGTATTTTTATTTTATGAATTTAAAACCTTATTCTGAAGAGTCCATAGATTTCATCAGACTGCCAAAGGGGTCTATGACAAACAAAATAAAGTTAAAAAAAAAACTCCAAAAGAATAAAACCAAAGAGCAATTAGAAAGCAAAAAAAAAAAAAGTCATGCCCAGCGTGAAGGTTAAAGGAAGTGGCTGGGAAGTAGTGGTACTGCCCACATGAGCCTGGGAGTCAGAAGGAGGAAATGAATAGCCTTCAGCAGCAGCACAATATTATCTCACACTATACAACACTGCTACCTAAGGAATGCCAGAGAGCATCAGAGAAGTGCCTGGTGGGTGAAAAAGAGGATTAAAAGGTCAAAATAGAAGTCAGAGAACAAAAAAATTAATGTAGATTAGAATTATCAGTCAAAGGTTTTAGGCAAGGTTTCACTGAAACATCTGGAGGTAACCTAACCAAGCTTCTAAATCTCCCCTAATTTCCCCCAGACTCCCAACTCAAGGATGGTCTGAGACCGGGTGGGGAACCTGCAGCCTCGAGGGCACATGTGATCCTCTATGTCCTCAAGCGTGACCCTTTGACAGAATCCAAAGGGTTTGGTCAGGTTCCCCATCCCTGATCTATGATTTCTAGTTGGTGAAGAACAGAACCAACACCAGAAGTGGAAAAAGGATGGAGAGATGTCATTCTCCCAAACTTGAATTGGAGCATGTTCCCTCAGAATTCCCTGGGTTTTCTTGGAACCCTTGGGTTGGGTTGGGTTTTGGTTTTCTTTTCTTTTCTTTTTGCTTTTTCTGAACCCAGGAAATCCTGAGGAACTCACAGAATTATAAAGTGGTCTGAAATAGTTCCCCTAATTTTATCGCTTCGATGACTTGCCCAAAGTTACAAAGGTAGGAAACTTCAGAGCTGCAATTCTCCAACTCTATTCCTTGAGCAGTGCCATTTTTTTTAAGCAATGCTTATATTGCAAGAGATCCATTTCCCTACAGAAACAGCTGCCTCAAGGCAAGTCTTACCCTCACAAAATCAAATTCTTCTAAGTACACTTGCTGAGAATCAGACTTGGGCCCTGATGATTCCTAAATAAGAACATAATTATTTCTTCAACTGAATAGTCCTGAATTCTACCACAAATCAATCAGTTCTTCTAGTGTAAGAAGCTTTGACTCTATTTTAGCTCAATGAAAACAAAATCAATAAAGGCCAATTATAGCCCATCTTGTTAGAGTATGCAAATGGTGTGCCACATAAATGAGATGCAATTTCTTCCAAGAACTGGGAAAGTCAGAGCTCAGAATCAGAGAATCAACCATGAGCTGGTACTGGCCTCTAGCTGCCTAAGTCTGCACAGCACCAACCAAGTTAGCAGTTCTTCAGACATAAGCAAGAAGGTAATCATTCCTTATTTTGGCACACATGTGCTTAAAGTCAGCTGTGGGCTCCTGTCCCAATAAATCTAAATAAATTATTATTAAATATTATTAAATAAATTAAAATAAATAAGTAATAAATTTTTATTGTACTGTATTATGGAAATACTTGTTGTATTCCATAAATTAAAAATAATTTTTAAAAGTAATTCAAGGGACAAAGATATAGACACCCAGCACCCCAACATCTTAAATTTCCCAGTCTATTTGACACAGTATGACAAACCTGTGACAAAGTTCACTGTTTATCACTTGCATTTGTAGGCTATGTGAGCTCTGATCCTTACTTCCACCTTGACAGAATAGTCAAGTCCTCAGAGTTGGGGAAGATGCATCTTTTCTTTTTTTTTTTCCTTGCTTTTTGGAGGGGGGAAGGCAGGGCAATTGGGGTTAAGTGACTTTTCCAAGGTCACATGGCTAGTGTCAAGTGTCTGAGGTCATATTTGAACTCAGCTCCTCCTGACTCCAGGGTCGGTGTTCTATTCACTGCACCACCTAGCCGTCCCAAGGGGAGGTGCATCTTTGTCTCAGGATCAGAGGTGGCTTTCTGTAGGGACATCTACTCGAGCTTCCACTGGTGCTCTTCCACCTTCCTTTAGGAAAAAAAATTATAACTTAAGAACCTTTCAGTGGGTCTGCCTTAAGTAGCTTTGAGAAAGGGATATTTACTAAAGTAAATAAGAACAGTTGGTACAAAACACCCCCACAGAACACTCTCCCACTCTCCTAGAGTCCACAGGAAAATGGTCTAAGTCTAATGATCACATGTGGTTGTAATGTAAATGGGATTTAAGATCTTCCCTGCCCATTAATAGGCCTCACATGGAGTCCATTAAGGGAAGCTTCCTTAAGAGAGGCTAGCTCCCAGGAAGGCTTTCATACCTTTTGCTAATTTCTAATTAGGCACTGAGTCAGGAGGGCTGTGATAGCCTCTGGCTCTAAGAAGTGTATAGATACTATAAGTCAGTATTTTGCTTTGGGGTCTCACTTATGCGAAGGATCTTGTGATTCCCTGGTTGAAATGAGTGGTCATTTGTTCAGAGTTCCCCGACTGCTCAGATATAAAGGCTCTCTCCATCTGGGGATGTATGTAAAGTGTATAGTTGATCCAGACAGTCAGAGCCCTGTCTGTTGGTCTTTATTTCTCTGCTTGTATATTGACTCAGATAACATTAACATTATTTTTTTTTATTTTATTTTTTTGCCTTTTTTTTTGGAGGACAATTGGGGATAAGTGACTTGCCCAAGGTCATATGGCTAGTTTTTTTGTGTTAATTGTCTGAGGCCATATTTGAACTCAGGTCCTCCTGACTCCAGGGCCAGTGCTCTAACTTCTGCGCCACCTAGCCACCCCAACATTAACATTATTAACATTATCTAATGTTCTATTATATTTTTATATATTTTGTTAAATATTTCCCAATTACATTTTAATCTGGTTCAGACCATTCTCAGGAGAGTTGTGTACCACACTGATATGTAGTAGATTCTTTTCTGTCTCCTTGTAGAGTCTAGTCTGTTCCTGGCTCTGAATGCAAACACTCCACCAACTGATCTTAGTGACACTGTTTAGGGTACCAGTGTGAAAACAAGAAGTCTAAATTTTCTTTTGGAGCTCAAAAGATCTTCCAGGCAAAGGGAGGGAGAATGGGAAGAAGATGTGGCCAAGGCTGAAGTCAATGCTTCTTGGTTCCCCCAGGGTGGTTCTTTCCCAGGGGTGGAGTTCAGCTAGAACTCCACACATACTCCAGTTTGTGGAATTCCCTTTTCCATCTAACTCCATGTTTCTATATGTGGTCCAGAGAGCAGAACAAAATCCCCCAGCCAATTAGGCAGAACATTTATGTGGTTATCATTTCACCTTATCAAATGGCTTTCAAAAACTTTTTGTACCTCTTCCAAAAACCTTTAATTTAGTGAGTGAGTGAGTGAGTGAGTGAATGAGTGAGTGAGTGAGTGAAATGTTTTCACCTAGTCAACGTGTCTAACCTAAAATGAGGGAGGATTGTCTTGACATCACCCTTACATACTTAATCTATCTACTAGAGCTTCCCTCTACTCCTGGTGCCTCATTGTGTTATGATGGTGACCCTAGGTATTCGAAAATTTGGGCTAGAGTCTGTGCTTTCTGTAGCGTTGGGACCTCCCAGTGAGGAAACTCCCTCTACCAATTCAGATCAGCACCCACTCTGCCACTTACTAGCTTTAGATATCTGCAAGAAGGCACTGAGAAGTCTCAGAGGCAAAACTTGAACCCAGCACTTCCTCATTCCAAGGCCATCTTTCTATCTTCTATGTCACTGAAACTTAACAGCAGCAAAAAAAAAAAAAAAAATGTGAACTCTGGAGAATTCCACCAAAATGAAAAAGCTTTACCATAGTCCCAGATATAGATTCCTGGTTTGTTATCCCCAAAAGAAGCTAGTTAAGTATAGAGAAGTTCATGATCATCAAAGGGGTGGCTATTGAATGATGACTATTTTGGCTACAAGAACCCATATTTACTAAGGCATCAGAAAAGGGAACATCCATGGTCATGAGATAAGAAATCCTGGAAGAATGGAAATAGGTATGCCCAGTGACTTTAGCATACAGATTTCACATACATCATACAATGCCAACTCTTGAGTCATATATTAGACTAGCTCTTTGCAAGAAGTTGGAGGCCTCTCTAACACCAGCACTTTCTTAGTATAGGTTCAATTTGGAAATAAAATGAGGGACTGGAGGGTCACTGTATATTCCTTAAATGAGGTTAACTTTTCCCTAACACAGCAACAAGACTAGAGTGGCACTCAGTTCCTCTAGATGCCACTCCCTCCCCCTCATCTCCAAACGGAATCCTGTAAGTAGGTCATAAGCATATGGTGACATATGTGATTTTAGACACACACAAAGTCTTTCAAGAAACCTAAAAAAGAAATTATTTAGATCTCTTAGAACCAGAGAGGAAAGTGGAAATAGAAAGAATATGCCAGTCACTTACTGAAAAAAACTCCAAATGAAAACTCCTAGAAACAATACAGAGCCTCCAGATCAAAGAAAAAAAATTGCAAGCAGTCAGAAAGAAAGAATTCAAGTACCAAGGATTCATAGTCAGGATCACAGAACAGCTACCACCATAAAAGAGTATAGAGATTGAAATATGATCTCCTAGAATGCAAAGGATACATAGACTTAGAGCCAAAAACAACTTACCCAGAAAAACTAAGTAAAATTCTAGAAAGGGAAAAAAGAACTCCTAATGAAATAGAAGACATCCAAGAATTCTTCATGAATAAACCAGAGCTATAGAAAGACTTTGAAGTATAAGCACAGGAGTCAAAAGAAATATAGAAAGGTATACAAGAATGGACAATCATGACTGACAAGGACAAATTGCTTACATTCTAATATGGGGAAATGATACAAGTTCCCTCTGAATTCTATCATCATTAGTAGCCATAAAGGGAACCTAATTAGATAGAAGGCCTCAGAGTGGCTTTGTTATCTCGGTCTTAAAAGAATGGAAAGGGAGAGGAAGAAGAGTACAATAGAAGAGAAAAGAGAGAAGTTCAGGGGAAAGTATTCCACCAAATTAAGATTTACTACAAGAAGTCTATAAAAAGAAGGTGGGGAGGCAGAGAGAGCAGCTAAAACTTGAGCCTCATTTTCTTCTCACTATCAAATGAGATAAAACTCCTAACATGTGCCTGTCTCATAGTAAGTACTTAAGAAATGTTTATTCCCTTCTCTTTTTTGCAACTGGTCAAAGAGGGGAATACACACACACACACACACACACACACACACACACACACAAACTTGGACACAAAAATATACTTTACTCATCAGGAAACAGGGGAGAAAGAGGAGAATTAAAAAGAAAGAATCAGCAGGAGTATAGATTAAGAAAGGGATTATTCCTTACCCAAAACAAACTCTAAAGAAAAAAAACATACACAAATATTTATAGTTTTTTTTTTCAATGGCAAAGAATTAGAAACTGATGCATACTCATCAATTGGAAGGGGGACTGAAAGGGTATTTAGACTACCCCATGTTATGGTGAGAGGAGCAAGGCATAGGACATACTACTAGATAATTATCCCATCACATCTTTCTTCCATCCTCTATCCTTTTCTTTTTTGTTTTTGTTTGTTTGTTTGTTGCTTTTTAGAGGGGGAAAGGCAGGGCAATTGGGATTAAGTGACTTGCCCAAAGTCACAGGGCTAGTAAGTGTAGTAACTGTTAAGTGTCTGAGGCCGGATTTGAACTCAGATCCTCCTGACTCCAGGGCCAGTGCTCTATTCACTGCACCACCTAGCCACCCCATGTCCTTTTCTTTTAAAAATCTAAATTTCTTGGTGAGTTCTTCGTGTATCTATATCAGTATCATCATACCAATTACACTCTGCCTCCTCATTGAAATTGTTTCCCTTTGGCCCTTGAGAATTTCAGTCCTGAGCATTGCTCATTCATCCTTGTCTCTTGTAGCATTGTACTAAATGAAATCCTACCTAGTTTTCCTAAGAATCATCTAAAATATCCTTTCCCTAAATTTAGCATTCCTATCCAATTATGCCTGAATTTCCTCTCCTCCTCTATCACAAACTCTTAGAGGCAGTAGTCATTTCCCCAAAGGGTTCCCATCATTTTTCATCCCAGAAACAAGCTCCTACCTGTTACTGAGAATCATATCCAAAAGAGAATTTCACCTTGTTGATACCTCCACCTTTTGAAAGACGAAATTATCACTAAGGCAAGTCAAAAAGTTATTAGTGTTGTTGTCTTTGCCAAAGAGGAAGATCTGGCAGATGTCTTTCATTGTTGTTCAATCATATCCAACTCCTCATGACTCCATGTACCATCTAGCACACCAGACCCTTCTATCCTCCACTATCTCTTGCAGTCTCTCCATGTTCATGTTCACTGTTTTCATGACACTATCTATCTCATCCTCTGCTATCCGCTTTTCCTTTTGCCTTTAATCTTTCCTCACATCAGGGTCCTTTCTATTATGTCTTCTTATTTTGTGGCCAAAGGATTTGAGCTTCATCTTCAGTATTTGACCTTCCAGTGTACAGCCTGAATTAATTTCTTTAAGTATTAATTGATTTGATCTCCTTGCTATGTAAGGAGCTCTCAAAAATCTTCTCCAGCACCACAATTTGAAAGTATCAATTCTGCAGCACTCAGCTTTCCTTATAGTAAAACTCTCACAGTCTTTCATTACTACTCAGAAAACCATAGCTTTGACTATACAGACCTTTGTTGGCAAGGTGATGTCTCTGCTTTTTAGTATGCTGTCCAGATTTGCCATTGCTTTCCTTCCAAGGAGCAAGCATCTTTTAATCTCATGACTGCAGTCACTGTCTGCAATGATCTTTGAGCCCAGGAATATAAAATCGGACACTGCTTCCATTTCTTCTCCTATTTGTCAAAAAGTGATGGGACCAATTGTCAAGATCTTAGTTTGTTGTTTTTTTTAATGTAAAGCTTCAGCTTTTACACTGTCCTTAATTCTTCTTTATTTTCTGCCATCAGAGTGGTATTACCTGCACATCTGATATTGTTGATATTTCTCCTAGCAACCTCAATTCCAGCTTTTGATTCATCCAGTCTGGCACTTCACATGCATGTACTCTGAATATGTTAAATAAATGACAACATACAGCCTTTTTGTACTCCTGTTCTAATCTTAAATCAACCAGTTGTTCCATGTTCAATTCTAACTCTTGTTTATGACCCCCATATAGGTTCCTAAGGAGAGAATTAAGAAGATCTGGCACTCCCATCTCTTTGAGGACTTGCCACATTTCGTTGTGATCCACACGATCAAATGTAGTCAATGAAGCAGAAAAATTTCTGGAATTCCCTTGCTTTTTCCACAATCCAGCAAATGTGGGCAATGAGGTTTCTAGTTCTTCTGCCCCTTAGAAAACCAACCTGCTCTTCTAGTAATTCTCAGTTCACACATTGCTGAAGCCCAGCTTGCAGAATGCTGGTGTATGAAATGAGCACAAGTGTTTAGTAATCTGAACATCCCTTGTCATTGCCCTTCTTTAGGATTGGGTCATAAACTAATCTTCTCCAATAGTTGCCACTGTTGAGTTTTCCAAATTTGCTGCCATATTGAGTGCAGCACTTTAACAGCTTCTTCTTTTAGGATTTTAAATAACTTGGTTGGAATTCCATCACCTCTGCTCACCTTATTGTTAGCAATGTTTCCTAACGTTCACTTTGCTTCATTCTCCAGGATGTCTGGCTTTAGATCAGTAACCACACTACCTTGACACAATGTAAAGTCACTTCCTATAAAGACCATGGAGAAAATCAGCCCTAACTGTATTCATGATACTCCTTTTATTCCTTAGCAATCTTTTTAGACTAATCAAACTCTTTTTACTAGAGATATAACTACTACCTAAGTAGCTCTTTCATGGCCTAAAGACTCATGAAAGTAAAATTCTGGGGATAGCTAGGTGGCACAGTCAATAGAGCACCAGCTCTTGAGTCCGGAGGACCTGAATTCAAATCTGGCCTCAGACACTTATCATGTACTAGCCATGTGACCTTGGGCAAGTCACTTAACTCCAACTGCCCTGCCTTTCCTCCCTCCAAAAAGTTAAAAAGAAAGTAAAATTATGCTTTCCATAGTGAATAGGACTTTCTAGGCTGATCCTGCAAGTCACATTGTTTTATGAACTCAGACTTCAAACATCTTCCTCTGCCTAACTTTAACCATTAGCTTTTTTCCCCATCCCTTGACTTCTATTTTCTCCCATTTCTTATTTTGCTCTCTTGAGTTTCTTCATACTTTTCCATTAAAATATACCTAAACCAGAACTTTATGCTTCAAGTGAAGATTTGCCTAAGAAAATCATCTGGGGATTGGTAAAGACAATGGGCTTTTCTCTACTTCCTTACTGAGAGGAAAGAAGAGAAATTTAAAAGCAAAGAAGGAGATTTAAAAGTAAAGGTGTAGATTGTTTAGAAACTGGGATGCAGATTTGAGTTGGAACGAGTAGTTGAGAATCTGGTTCCTGGAACTGGATTCCTGTTTTGGGATATGGCAGTTCCAAGAGTCTAGGCCCCTGATGGTCCTAGAGAATTTTTATGAAAATGAATGACAATACTCTAGGTCAGGACTTTGATTGAGTCATGTGTTGACTATGGCACTCAAGAAAGAGAAAGAAAATAAAAGAGTGCCACGAAATAAATGAAAAGAAAGTTCTCCTTCCCATAGACACAGGGATATATATTCCCACACCATCACTGGAGTAATGCACACACAAGGAGAATATACATGACCAAGGAAGATGCATTAAGGAAATGTAGAGAGAGAATACCAGAGAACAACTGAATGGATGTACATATTCAGGGCACAACCACCACACCAAAGATTTGCCACTGTCCCCTGCTGCTTTCCAGTAAGTTCCACATCTCTTGTTCTCTGCTGGGAATCATGCCCCTGCCCTCTGTGAAGCACTGTGTCATCTCTGCTAAGCATGGCATCTGTCTTCTCCCCTGAAGTCATGACCACTAAGTTACTTACTCTACTATATGCATAAGTAACTTACTTCTTCAGTCTTTTTAGGAATATCTACAGCAATCTTTTACTATATTCTTGAGTATAATAGGTCTCTCCCTGTAAGGAGAGGGCTAAAACTATTTTAATGCAAACCTGAAGCTTAAGAAATGTTATATGTATAGTGCCAACAAAGAGAAATGTCACATCCATGGTGCCAAAACAGCCATCAGAATGTCCCAGGCTAAGATTAAGTCTGTGCTTAAGATTGACTTTCTCCTAATGCTCAAGGTCCTTTTTCCAAGGCAATTAAGTGACTTGGACTTGTAAAATTATTTTTAATTCCTTGACATTTATATCCTTAGCCCATTTTGGGGGACTCTGCCCCCAAATATCACAAGAGCTCTATGGGAAATTAGATGATAAGGCTTCCCTCTTCCTATGGCACTCCCTAAATAGCAAACAAATGTAGGTAAGGTTAAGAATCAATCAAGAAACATTTGTGAAGCACCTCCTATGGATTCCAGTGGCTGCGATAAGCCCTGGGGATATGAAAACAGACAAAAAACAGTCCCTACCCTCAAAGAGCTCACAATCTAATAGGAGTAGCAACAAGCCGATAAATATATACAAGCAAGATATATACAGGATAAACTGGAAATAATTAACAGAAGGAAGTCACTAAAATTGAGAAAAGTTAGGAAAGGTTTGCTGGAAAAAAAAAAATTTAGTTGGTACTTAAGGGAAGCCAGTAGGCAGAGCATTCTAGACATGGGAAACAGCCAGAAAAAATTGCCCAGAGCTGAGACATGAAACGTCTTATTCATGGAACAGACAGGAGGCCAGTGTCACTTAATTGAAGAGTATGTGTTAGAGAGTAAGGTTTAAAAAGATTGGAAAGATAGGAGGGAGCTATGTTAAGAAGGGCTTTGAATGCCAAACAGAGCATTGTATGTGATCCTGGAGGTGATAGACACCCACTGGAGTTTGTTGAGCAGGAGACAACATGGTCAGACCTGTGCTTAAGGAAAATCACTTGGCGGCTGAATGGAAGATGGATTGAAGTGGGGAGAGACTTGAGGCAGGTGAATCTCTTCAGCAGGCATGAAGTCCAGGCATGAAGCAATGACGACCTGAACTAGAGAGATTGACCGTGTCAGAGGAGAGAAGAGGGCCACATTTGAAAGTTGGAAAAAAAAAAATCCAGACCTCAGCAACAAATTATAAAGGGTGAGGGTGAGAGATAGCAAGGAATCAAGGATGACATCTAGTTTGCAAGCCTGAGGGACATTTCTCTCTAAAATAATAAGGAATGTAGGAAGGGGTAGGGCTTACGGGGAAAGGCAATAAGCTCAGTTTGGGACATGTTTAGTTTAAGATGTCTATTGGAACATCCAGTTTGAAATGTCTGAAAGGCAGTTAGAGATAAGAAATTATAGGTCAGCAGAATGGGGTAGGACAGATAGATTTGAGAATCATGAGCATAGAGATGGTAATTAATCCATGGAAGCTGATGAAATCAACAAGTAATATCAGAGAAGAGAAGAGGGCCCAGGACAGAGCCCTGAGAGACACCTATGGTTAGAGGGCATTGCCTGGATGAGGATCAAGCAAAGGAGATTGACAAGGAGCAGTCAAATTAATAGGAGGAAAACCAGGGGAGAATGGTGTTCCCAAAACCTACAGAGAAGACAGTATCAAAGAGGAGAGGGGGGCCAACAGTGCCAAAGGCAACAGAAAGGGAGAGGAGAATGAAGATTGAAAAGAAATCTTTGGATTTAGCAACTAAGTGACCACTGGGAACTTTAGAGAGAGAAGTTTCTGTAGAATGATAACGTCAGAAGTCGGATTGTAAGGGGTTAAGAAGAAAGTGAGAAGACAGAAAATAGAAGCACCAATTGCAGAACACCTTTTCAAGGAATTTAGTTACAAAGAGCAGAAGAAAAATAGAATTATTGTTAGCAGAAATGAAAGGATCAAATGAGGGTGGTTTTTTTTCAGGATACAGAAGATGTGGGGATGTTTATAGGCAACAGGAAATGAGCCAGTAGTCAGAAAGAGACTGAAAATAAGTGATAGAGTGGGCATGGGGTGGGGGGGGGGGGGGAAGAATTATTGGAGGAGAGGGGATGGAATAGGACTGTTTGAGCAGATAGACGGATTAGCCTTGGTAAACAGTAAGACCACCTCATCATGTGAGACAAAGGTGGTGGAAGAGAAAGTAACAGAAGGCATCTGAGTGAAAGAGATGGTGAAGAAAGGAGAAAAAGGAGCTCACAGTGAATGGCCTCAATTTCTTCTGTAAAATGAGCCAAAGAGCTCAGTTGAGAGGGTGAGCAGAAGGGGACCAGTGAAAGGGTTAAAGAGGGATGAAAAAAGTTGGAGTATGGAGATATAATGTGTGGAGAGTGGGACAGTGAGTTGGTGTTGTTACTTGTCCTGCCTTCTAAGTCAGGAGGGTGATGTCTTGATTTGCAAGTGAATTGGATTTAAGTGGGCAGAGTTGTGTGAAATTATCAGCCTCACTCTTTCCTCCAGAAAAATCAGAGTCCAGTGGCCAGACATATGCCAGGAAGCCTGGCAATGACCCTGGATACAATGAGAGACCTTGGCCTTTTCACCAGGTCTCAGTTTGTTTGTCTGAGACCACACCCATTCAGTAGTTAAAGATTAGGTAAGCATTGAGGCAAAAGGTGACCTAGTTTGCCTCCACAAAAGAGTCAGTCTAGGAGGGAAGACCCTCAGAGTTTCAGGCTGGAACAGAAAACAATTGCTATTTATACTCACACTGAGCGGTCAGAACCCAAACTATGACCATGTGACACTTGGGCAGAGACCTGAGCCTGAGTGATTTGGGTTTAAAGATGGAGTCAAGTAGCTCTATTTGAATCCCAATGGGCTTTATCAAAGCCTAGTGAGTCTAAATTCCAACACAGCAGGTTCATCTTTCACCGATGCAGATTTCAAGCCCTCTGTAACTTGGTCCTCTAGAATTGCTATGGTGAAAAAAATTCAACTTCTGCAGTAAATCTGGCGCTAAGCTTTTCAGGAGAGACACTCAGTCTATTGCTGGGAAAACACTTCAAGAGTTTCACCTCATGTTCTACAAGCTCAAGGATCACCTCCATGAGGCACCAGAGTAAGATATTAAGGGATGTTTTTACCTTTTCAAATGAATTTTTCATTTTAACTTTAGAGGGAAATCCACAAAGGAAGAGAGAAAAGATTTCAGAAAAGCTAAAAGTTTCTTAAAATAAAAATAGTCTTCCTTTTCTTGAAAGTATGGGAAATTTATGGCCAATCTCCTTCTTGAAGTCTTTTTTTTTATTTCCTATTTCTCCTTCTTTTAAAATATCTCCAGGCAAAAGTATTCCAGCTTCTCTTCATTGGTTTATTTCAGGATTTAATATTTTTATTCCAAAGTTTTCTACTGAAAGCTGTGTTGACTCAGTTATCCACTGTTCCCAGCCCTGCTTGTCAATCAGTGTTGAGGAAGGTGTCACCCAGTCCCCTGATATTTGTCATGTAAACAAGTCACACCCTCGTCATCTCTGACCTTTGTACCATGACCTGCAAATTGTCACATTCTTGCTATCTTGGAGAGCAACTGAGATGCTCAACCTCTTTTCCTAAAGTGGGTGTATCTGGATTGTCTTCAAGTTACCTATAAAGCTGACCCCACCTTGAAACCATTGCTGATCTCCAGTGACATGTTGCTACCTTGATGTACTTTTAATAAACTCCTTTTAATTAATTCTCTTTCTCCTGAGTTTTGCCCCATTAATCAGGGTGAAAACCCAAATGAAGAATTTTCTTTTCAACATTTCCTTTGCTTCATCCAAATTCTTCCTACTAAAACCAGCTCATTTCCCTCCGCTACTGCAGATCCATAATGGAAATGTTGAGTTCTACTGAATCCAACTTATTATGTGCAGAGCACTGCTGTGCTAGGAACAAGAAATACAATGAGAACCCAATGACTTCTTCCACCCCAGAACTTCACAATTAAATACACAGAGAGATGGAGATGGAAGGTTAAGATGAAGGATAATATTGGAGAGAAAATAGTCTAATACAAAAGAAAATTCTTGATCTTGAAGGGAGGTTTAAGTGGAAAGGGAAACGTCTGAATAAATTTTGGTAAATGAATATAAGTAATAAATGACTAAAAAGACAGCTTCACAGAATTCTAAATTGTATGAACTGATGCAGAATGAAGTGGGCAGAACCAGGAGAGTAATTACTATACATTTAAAACAATTTCTAAAAACTTTGATCAAAACAATGAGCAACCATACCTCCAAGAGAGATCTATGATGAAGTATGTGACCTGTCTCCTTAGAGAAAAGTAATGAACCCCACGTGTAGATATCCATTTTGGGACATGTTCATGGTAGGAATTTGTTCACTTGAGTATATTCATTTATTGCAAGTGTTTAACTTTTTTCCCCCTTTCTCTCAGTTAATTAAGAAAAAGAACAGTAGAGAGTGGAGGTAGCAACAGCTATGCCAAAAAAAAAAAAATTGAACCATATTTTTCAAATTCAGAAGAGACCAAAAGAAGTTCAGATGAAATTACAAATAGAACCATTTATGTATTTTGAAAGAAAAAAAAAAAGCAAGAAATGTGGGATGAAGAGTCATGGTTTTATACAGAATTGTCTCTTTGTCTTCTATTGTGTATATTGACATGTTCACTTTTTGGTGTTAAAGTTCAGAAATTTAAAAATAAAGTTAAAAATAAAAAATAAAAATTCTGCTGAAGGAGGTACTTGAGACTTTCTTGTAGCATTTGGGAGGCCACTGGGTATTATGCCATGTGGATTTCATTGGTACTCTTCAGATGAGACACTTGAAAGAATAATACTTGATAATAAAAGAATTTGTTCTGTGAAGTCTGGATTCAAAGGGCCACACTTGAGGTCCTAGAGGGCCATATGTGGCCCGGAGGCTGCAGGTTCCCCACTCCTAGACTGTCAGGCCTGGCCTACCACAATTGTAGACAAAGTTGCTCTCCACATGAACTTTAATTTTTACAAGTATAAAACAGCCCAAAATTATTGTTATCTAGCATATAATGAAAAATACTGCCTCTGAATTTTATTTTTTTCTTATTTGTAAAATCATCAGATTGGACTAGGGAAATTTGCTATATACTGTAAGCTTGACTCAAACCAGTCTGGTACTTCAGGTCTGGTATTGTAACAAAATGAGATATTTATGGGTCATCTAATAAAAAAAAAATTTACTTTAGCATACCATGTAAAGAATATTCAGGTAGGATGAAACACTGGATCACAGAAATGTACTACACACCAACCCCCTCATTTCTTTTTCTCCATATGCAAATGGATCTGTTCAGCAGGGTTTGCTCTCTGTGTTGACTCACTGATCAATGGGACTTATGCCAAGTCTAAAAGGCACTATTGCCTTGTGGGTTGGCTTTTTATGCCCTAGGCTACTGGAAAGCTATGGAAACAGTGAAAGCCTTAACACCCTAGACCAATCAAGAGACTAATCCCTGCTTTTTAGGTGGGGAAAAATGAGCCCAGGCTATATGGCAAGTATTGCTTCTACCAGAACATCTAAAATCCTTTCCAACTCTGACCTTCTATGATGTGTTTCATCTCCATAAAGCTATATCTCCCTATCTGCTTTGGAACCTTCCATTTTGTGCCAGAAACCCGGCCCAGTGATTAGACTGTATTTGATTTTGTGCCTACATTTTGACCTGCAAAGTCTCACTTTGGAATATCATGTTATTCTGGGTCATGTGTTATAAGTTCATAGAGGAATAATTTGCAAATTGTCTACAAAAGAATAATTTGCTTTACCCCCTGCTCTTTTCAAGGGTCAGAGAAGGACAACATAAATCAAGGGCTCATGAGAGGAGAGAAAAGGTGATGAAAACATTTTGCTTTCAATTTTGAAAACTAGCAAAGCTAGGAAAATATGCCCAATATTTGAAAAAAAGGAAATAAGTACCTCCATGTGGATCTATCCCCAAATGTATAAAACAGCCTGGATTTTACAAATGCAGAAATAAATGTCTATTTTAAAGTATAGCTTGGTCTGCTGAGCCATCCTTTTAAAATGAGCCTATGTGACCAAAAGACTGTTCCCACTACATCATTTCTCCACTAATCTGCCTTGCTTGACAAGGCTATATTTTCAATCTGAAAACTCCACTATTTCTTCCTATAATTTTATCATCAATAAAAACAAAGATTCAAATTTTAAAATTTAGGTGACCTGAGTATCAATTAAGCAATCAAAAGACATTTATTAAATGCCTACTATGTGCCCTGCATTATTCAAAGCACTGAAGATTTTTTAAAAAGTCAAATCATCCCTGCCCTCAAGGAAAAGGGAATAGAAGGGAATAAGGATTGATATGGTACCCATTATGGTGCCAGGCACTCTGCTAAGTGCTTTACAAATATTTTTTTCATTTGATCAAGGACCTAACATTCTATTGTATCAGCACACATACACAAATGTAGCAGATTTGTAGAGATATTCAGGCAGACCTTCAGAGACTAACTGCATGAGTTTCTGAAAACCAGTCCAGGTGGACAGCATTGTTCTGATCCTCAATGAAACTGAGATGATCCTGAGCTTTGAGTTGGGTGAAGCTATGACTGGGGAGGGGAGGACAGGAGAGGGGAAGGGAGGGAAGGAGAGAGAAGAGTGGGGAGAGAGGGAAAGGGAGAGGAGGATAGAGAAAGGGAGGGAAGGAGAGGAAGAGGGAAGAAAGGAAGTACACAGGGAGAAAGGGAAAGAAGGAGAAGTTCTAGCAGGATTTTCTTCAACTTAATCCTAGAAATGGGAATGCTGAGCGTTGAGGCAGCCTAGTTGGTGGTGCCAGGGGCAATGCCAGGTCCTGCAGCTGCTTTGACTTCTAGCAGTCACAAATGGAACAGTTGACAGGCCTTCAGGAGTGGGTGTATGAGTCACTGGTGGTTCTTGACTTTCTACTAGGAAAAAATGATATCAGATTATGAAGCAGACTCTCCTTTTCTCCCTGCCTCTCAGTATGAGTGGGACAGAAACTGATTCTAAGTTTATCTCTCTTTTCTAAAGATAACTTTACATTTTCTGTGTAACTAGTTTGATAAAGAAGCTAGATAAAATCTGATCAATACCAATTTTTTATTGGTATATGTAATGGGAGGAGAGGGAAGTGTTGAAAAAAGGGATCCAGAGACAGACTGAGAGACAGATTATTTTTTAAAAGGCAGGTTCAAAACTCAGGCTTCTCCTATCTGGGGACTTGATCCAAATGCCAGAGAATCTCAATGAGTTTTGATTTTTTACTTTTTTTTTTTTATAAAATTCCCAAGAGGGATAAGAAGCTTTGTGAACCTAGACTATTTACCCCAGGCAATGCCTGAGCCATGAGTAAGCAGATTTAAGTGAGTTAAGGACTTTCAGAGAATAAAGATACTTAAACTTCCTTGAGCTAAATCTTGTGTGATCCTGACTGGGGCTTAATTCCTTCCTTCTCGCTGCTTACAGTATTTTTCCTTTAACCTATAAAGTCTGGATTTTAATTATAATTTTCCTGGAAGTTTTCATTTTGGGTGTTTCTTTGAGGAGGTGACTTTTATTTCTTCTATTTCTACTTTGCCTTCTAAGAGGGCAGTTCTAAGAGACCTGGGCAGTTTTCTGTTTCAGAATTCGCGCAATAAAATGTTTAAACTCTTCTTTTTGTCATGGCTTTGATTATTTTTTTCTTCTTGAACTGTTTTCTAGGGCACTTGTTTTTGCCATGGGATTCCTTACATTTTCTTTTCTTCTCTTTTTTTCAATCCTTTGGCTTTGCTTTAGTATTTCTTGTTGTCTCATGGAGTCATTAGCTTCTGTTTGCCATTTTAATTTGCAGTGAGTTTGTGCTTGAGCAAAATTATATACCTCTTATGCTAAGCTATTAATTCTCTTTCTTCCATAGCTCTCATTTCCTTTCCAACTTTTTTTCCTCTGGCTCTCTCATTTCATTTACAAAAATGTTTTAAACTCTTTTAAAACTCTTGCTTCTTCTGTGGATTCTACTTGAATTGGTACTCACATGTTTTTCTTAGAGGTTCTGCTTGTAGATGTTTTAAAGTCTTTCTCATCATCTAGGTTTCTTTCTTGAATGTCCCTGTCACCATAATAGATTTATATGGTGAAATTCTTTTTTTGTTTATTCATTCTTCTGGCCTATTTCCTTACTTCCAACATGATGTTGTTTCTGGGCTCTGTTGACTCTTGGAGTAAGATCTGAATTAGTCCTGCAGCTGCTTTCTTTGGGTATTGAGTATTATTGTTGTCTCAGATATCAGGGATGGCTCAATCTGGTGACTTGCAAGCTATCGTTGCTTCCAACGTGGTTTGATCCAGGGAACAGTTTGGTCCTCTGATCTGAGCTCTGCAAATTCCAGACCTAGGTTTGGTCAGAGCAAAAGTAGACTACTGCTAGACTCAGTTACTGTCAGCCAGCTGGGAAACTGCTGTTTCAGAGAAACAGAACTACAGGCTTCCCTTTGGTCTGGGATTTCTTCCTCTCTAAGCTTCATAATGGGATAGAAGTAACTGAGACCCAGCTCCTGTGGTCTGAGTTGCACTGCGGCTTCTTAATTCCTAATTTGCTTTTTTCTTGGTACCCCACCCAGAGTGCCACTTATGCCAGAGTGCCACTTATGCCAAGCCCAGGTCCTCTCTCCAATCTCCCTTGGATCTATGACCTAAGAAGGCTAACAGCTAGCATCTATTCTCACCCCCTGTTCTTAATGGGTTGTAGGGCCCCATTATGGGTACAGGGATTTCCTCTTGCCCTGGTGTATAGCTTCTCTCTATGCCAAAGTGCAACAAAGCAAGATCCTGGCAATACCCCATCCCCAGTGTCCACAGATTTCTCTGTCTTTATTTGACAACCTGGCCTAGAAAAAGTACTGTGACCTTCTCTTGCTTTTCCCAATTAGGATTCCGTCTGGTACATTTTCTAGAACTGTTTGGAGGAGTTAGGGGGAAAAGGAGGAGCTCAGTGTACTTCTTCCTGGTACTCTGCCATCTTGGCTCTGCTTCCCTGAGACTCTCATTATTAAAAACCATAGTTCTGAGAAGATCCACTAGAGAACAATTGGAAATTTGTTTTTGTTTTAGGCTGAAATTATATAGCAGTCTGTTTTCCAGTGTGTTTCCTTTGCAAATTATATAAATTCCTTTTAAAAAATACTCTTGCATAGTTGAATACTTAAGTACTTATACCTTCTGTATTACTCAGTCTTTTAAATCTAGTGATATTGAGGTTAATAAGAGACATATGGATTTTGGATCCCTAAAATGCTATTGCCTAGGTGATACGTTTATTCTGTTTTTAAACAGACATAAACTGTCTGCTTTATTGTGAGATCCTTATGGTTTGTAGGTCCATAGGATAAAGTTTGTCTACTGTCCTAGAAATCCCAAATAATCAACACCAGGTGCTTAACCCCTTTTCAGAATCTCATACTTATTTGAGATATATCTGATGCTGTTTCTTTTCTCTTGAACTGAGTCTGCTTGTTGAGTCTGGAATTACATTAGGATTGTCTTTGCCATGGCAGGGATCCAGTGGGGGGAAATAACAAATGCACTTAGTACAGGGTCACAGAAAAAAAATTTACTTGAACTTATTTAAAAGTTCACCTATCATTTAAGGGACTCCTGGAAAAATGTTGTTGCTACACACACACACACACACACACACACACATACACACGCACACATCTGTATGTATATGTCTGTATATATGTAGTGTGTGTGTGTAAAGGGATGCCTAGAAATTTTGTCCAGACTTCATTTAGGATATACCTATGTACTAAGAGAATCATGAGAGAGTTTTCACCCAGGGCAATTTAATTCTTCAACTATGAAAAAGGGATGAATTCCAGTTAACCCCAAGTCCTAAATCTCTGCAGAGAGGGCTCCCCTTGGTTAGGGAAGCTTTAATGAAAGCAGATTTCTCTCTGATATAGGAAACTGGATTTCTTTGCCTTTCTTTTCTTTATTACCTTTGGGTTAGCAAAGGCCACTTCCAGAATCAAGACTGCCCTCGTTAAATCCTAGGCAAGCAGTAATTCAAAGCTTGTTAAACTTTATACAGTGTTCTTTGTTGAATCTGCCTAACTCTGTATTTGAGGGCAATTGTAATTTTCACTTGTATGTGGAGGACTATAGGAAATCTGTGTGTATAATGTTCATTATTTTGATACTTATTCCTGTATGGCATTGTTGTTCAGTCATTCAGTCATGTCTGATTCTTCATGACCCTATGAGCCATGGCATTGGAGAACAAGTGAAAGGACAATATTTATGCCTTCTTGGTATGCCCAAAGTACAGCTCTGTATTGGCTATCTGAAAAAAATGTTCAAAACTGCACCCTGGCTGATTTGCCCAGAACCACAAATTTTTAAATGGGAGGGTAAGAATGTAAAGGGCAGACTGGCTAAGAAGGTCCCAGCCCTGTGAGCCTTCTCAGTCTTTGTGAAAATCCTTGGGCTGACCCTCCTTTCTAGATCATGCATATAAGCATTCTATATTTCCTTTCTGCTTATTGTATGAGGATGAAAAGTCTTTTAATTGGCTACAGAGTTAGAAAGGAGTGTATACTCAAGGGAGAAACTCATCTCCCTCTTCCCTGGTGGCCAACAACACATGAACATGTGTTCTCTACTGTGAACCTCTGGGTAGGTGAGGGGCCTGTCTCTCACACAGTCACCATGAACTCTGGAGCTCCCATTGGTGCTGTCTTATTACTATATTATTAAATGAATGAGTATTGGAGATAAAATGACTTTTTTAGCTTTGAAATCTCAGAAGAATCACCAGAGGCCCAGGAACTGGAGTTCATTCTAGAGTTTGGTGGCAACCCAGCCCAATGAGCTGATGTAGTCCTGAGAAGTAGCCTGGCAGTTTATGGCCCAGGTAACCTTGATAGATGCCATGTCAAGCAAGCAATCTTTCCAGTGACTATGCAGCATTTGGAAGTGAACTTGGTGCAACAAATATTTTGTAATAATTATTTCATATTTGGGCCCTCTCTCCACAGGGACCAAGAAGGCAGAGTATGCCCTGGTCTGGAGCAATAGTTTTCTCCTTTGATTCTTGTTGTATCTTTTCAGTTAAAAAAAAAAAAATGCCAAAGCTCTTACAGATTTTATATAGTTAGATGTTATTGGAATACTAATCACTGGTGACTGATATTAGAGAGATTATGTCAGAATGAAGTCTCAAACTTATAGGTTAGAAGAAACTTAATTATCCCAGGATTACTTCTAGGACACTGAGGAAAAGATGTAGACTAGACACACTACGGTAATCCATTGCTAGTGCCAGAGGAGCTAGCATTAGAAGGGTGAGTTTCTGAGTCTTTGTCCTGGCTAAGCCTAGAATAAAATAAAATAAACACTAGCATCTCTTACTCAGAAAAACCAGAATACAATATAATTAAGAAGACTAAAAGGAATTCATTTTCTGTCATTTTTAAAAATCACAGTCATACTAAAAATCACTCTTTATTTCAAGGAAAATAACTTAGTGGTATTTGAGGATGTTTAATGTGTTCTCCCTCTGTCCAGCATCAGCTATTAGAAAGAGTTCTGCATTTGGTACCAAAGAACCTATGTTTGATCCCTGATCTTGACACCTAATACCTCATTTAAACTTTCTAATGTTCATTGATCGGTTGATTGATTGATAGTTTCATATTCAGTCATATAAGGAGGGAGCAGAATTAGATGAATCCTAAAGTCCCTTCCCAATCTAATGATTTGAATTACTCTCTCCTTTTATTTTAAAGTAGTTTCTCCATTGTTTCACAGTGTTTTGTTTTGTTAACTAAATTAAATATCTAGGCCAACATTTTAATAAATATGTTAGAAGTTCATAAAGGAATCTAAGTAGCTCATTCACACATGTCACTAATATTAGTATATATAAAACCACAGCCTAAAAAGAATAAATGCCTGAAATAGATGCATACACACTCATATACACACCCTTCTGCCACAAAATATAAAATTTAAAATCTCTAAATTCAGACACTGCAGCTTAAACTATTCCTGGTTTTGAAAGATAATCCTACCTCAAGTCTCAACCTTAGCCCTACCCCAAATGGTTAAGGATGCCTCTTACTATTCTGGGCTGCCTTTTGTCCTTTTTTTTTTTTCCATATGTCTATTTGAGGCCATCCCTGAGTCCCATCTATTCACCACTTTGTAGATTTTCCCCCTCTGCCCCCCAGGTTTTTATTTTATACTATTTTAATGACTCCTTAAAAAAAGAACATAAAATTCCTTTTATGTCTCCTTGTCCTTTCTCCTCCATTTTTTTGTCAGCTTCCATTTCCTGGGTCATGGTTAGTTCCTTGAAGTGGACCTGTTAATGCAAGGGTAATAAAAACAAGGGACGTGCCTTGAAAATATTTCAATGGGACTAAGGCAGAGGGTTAGAAGAGCTAAAAACTTCATTCTTACTGAAGTCCTCGTCATTTTGTTCCAAAACTATCCCCAAAGTATCAAAACTTGAATTTCTATAAAGTTATTTTATGGCAAAACATCGAGAAATACCTGTAAATTCTCAGGAATCTGATAGGCACTGAAGATGGATGACTTTTTTTGTTTTAGTCCCTCAGATGAGGATGCTTCTCTTGTTCATAATTGTTATGTTATTGCTTCCATGAGAGATCTGGGACAAGCCAACCCTTGATGATAAAATAGGTCCCCTAGGGATCAGACAATGTTGTTATCATCCAGATGAAAGTGTCCTCAATTTTCATCATTTATCAGACCATGTAAGCCCTTAAACTCTGCAGGTGAAGGGCTGTTTAAATCACCAGATATTCAAGGCATCAATCTAGGTTGGAGGAGATGTCAGAATCGCTTTTGTCAAAAGACTTTGTTGACCATCCTATGGTCCTTTTGAGTTGGTACTTGTTCTGAATACAGCCTCCGGTACGCCAGTAGTCTGACCTTATCTTTGGAATCTAACCACCTCAGCATAACATAGGCATTGACAAAGAGTATATTAACTCTCTGCTTAATCTGAGATTTCCTGATTGACACATGGGAATGTTCTTGTAATCTAACCTGCTAGTTTCCTCTTTGTGCACATCCTCACTCCCTCATGTCTCACAGAATTTATTGACCTGCCCATATCCTCCTGGATCTTGGTCCTGTGCTGCCCTTGGACTTAAACAAACTACAATCATATATAAACCTATTCTCTGGTCCTGGGTCCTTTGCTGAATCAGCTGACATCTTATTAAATAGTCCTATACTGCTCTGTGACCATGGCTCTTGGCTGTCCCCTAGTGAAGATTTATGGTACTACCAAATATATCAAATTAACTGGCTAATTGGCATCATTTTCTCAGAACTGGCATAGGCTACTTGCGTGCAAAGTTATCATTTTACCATAATTGGTGTAATCCTGGGAATATGATATGGAATATTGTATGTGAATATTTTGCTTAAATGGTTTTTTTTTTATTTTTTAAAGAGAAGATTCCTGACAGGGGCTAGAATGGAGGGATATGTCCAGAAATGTCTGTGGTGTAAAAATAAAAGGCATCAATATTGTTTTTAATTGGGAGATATCCAGAGAAGATGGTGGAATGAGGCTTACTTTAGAGAACACTTCTCTTACTACTACTCCACATAAAATAAACAAGGAAGGCATTTTTAAAATATAGCAACTACAGCAAAGACATGAAAAGTCAAAGGAATTCAATACAAAGTAATTTTTACAGGAAAAAATACGGCTAAATATAAGCTTAAAATCATGAAACTTATCTCGATTCATTTATTCATTCAGTTCTGTAACAATCATTACCAAAGGATCATTTTATAGAGCTAGAAAAAAATAATAAAACTCATACAGAGGAACAAAAGGTCAAAAAATCTGAAAGTAAATAATTAGAGAAAGCGGGCCGAAGGAGGTCTGCAGCACCAAAGCTGAAACTATACGTAAAACTATTTGATACTCATTTTAAAAATAAAGAGGTCAATCAGTGGAACAGATTAGATACATGACAAAGAATAGCATAGGGTTTGATAAACCCAAAGACTGCAGTTACTGAAGCAAGGACTTACTATGTAACAAAATCTGCTGGTAAAATAGGAAAAGAGTCTGGCAGAAATCAGGTATAGACCATCATCTTACACTATATACCAAGAAATTCCAAATGTGTAGAAGACTTAGATGCAAAAGATGATGCTGTAGGCAAATTAAAGCAGCCAGGAAGAAATTACATTTCAGATCTATAGAGGGACAGGGATGAAGTTAGGATTAAACATGTGGCAGGATCATGAAAAATTAATAGGTAATTTTGATTTTATAAATTGTAAAAGGTTTTGCACAAAAAAATCTAATTCCATTAAAATTATAATTTTTCCCAGATAACTGGGAGAAAAATCTTTGTAGTAAAGTTCTCTGATAAAAGTTTCATATCCAAGATACATAAGGAACTGATCTAAATTAATAAGATAGAGTCATTCTCCAATAGATAAGTGGTCAAAGGATATGAATAGCAAGTTTAAAAAAAAAAAAGAAATCCAAGCTAAAAATGACTGCTTGAAAAAAGGCTCAAAATTACTAATAATTAGATAAATGAAAATTAAGGCTACTCTGAGGTTTCCATCAGATTGGCAAATATGACAGAAAAATAAAATAACCAACATTGGAAGGGCTGCAGGAAAATAGGTACCATAATGCATTGCTGGTGGAGGTATAAGTTGGTCCAGTCATTATGGAAAGCAATTTGGAAACTTCCCTTAAAAGTTACTGACCTGTGCATATTCATTGACTAAGATTAGGTCTATACCTCCAAAGAGATCAGAGAAAGAGAAAAAGGACCCATACGTACAAAAATATATGAGGCAACTCTTTTTATGTGGTCATAAATATTTGGAAACCGAAGGAATGCCCATCGATTGGGGAATAGTTGAACGAGTTATGATATATGAAGGTAATAGGATGCTATTGCACTATGTAACAAATGATGAAGGAAGTGGTTTCAGGAAAACCTGGAAAGACTTGTATGAATTGATGCAAAGTGAAGTGAGCAAGACTTAGGGGAACAATTTACACAGTAACAGCAATATTATAAAGATGATCAACTTTGAAAACCCCTAGTAACTCTAATCCATACAATGATCAACCACAATTTAAAAGGACTCATAAAGAAACATGCTATCTACCTCCAGAAAAACACCTCCAGAGTCTTTCTGTCTGCTTCCACTGTGTATTAAAAAAAAAAAAAAAAAACCATACTATCTGAGAGATAGAAGACAGGGAAAACATTAGTGAGTAAAAAAAATATATAAGGGGAAAAATATGAAAAGGCAAATCAAGAGATAAAGAGGAAGAAATGAAAGAATATTTAAAGAACAAAAAATTTTCATTCTCTCTAATTTTTTTTTACTTCCTTTCTTCCCTTTCACAATGGTTGGAACAGCCCACAGCAAATGAACCCTTCCTCTAGGAGAATAATGAAGAAAAACTCACAGGCAGCAAAAGAAAGAGTTATATGGGGTGTCAAGAAAAGACAGGTCAGTATTTGAGAAGAGAGGTTAAGGAGATACTTTCAATTTTCCCCCCTGACTTTGGGGTGATGAAAGATTAAGGTTTATAACAGTGGTGAGAGGGGGCAGATCACAGAGACAGAGATGGGAGTTAGGTCTCTCCAGCAGAGATTGAATATTCTATCAGCATTACAAAGAGATCCCAAAGATGGAGGGCAGCTTCAACTATTTGGGAGGGGGATGATCAGTAGATCAACTTATTTTTTTTTTAACTTTTATTTATTTTAGTTTACATCATTCATTTCCACAAGATTTTGAGTTACAAATTTTCTCCCCATCTTTCCTCTACCCACCATCCCAAAACAGTCATCCCATTGTATAACCCCTCCCCCAATCTATTCTCTCCTATGTCTTCCCCCATCACCCCTCTGACTTTCCGGTAGGGCAGGATGGATCTCCCTACCACAATGCCTGTGTATCTTAAGTCCCAGTTGGATGTAGTTAATAATAATATTAATAATAATTGTATATATATATATGTGTGTGT
>CM053592.1:19967874-19992835 GCA_028646515.1 Pseudochirops corinnae
TTTGAATATTGTAGAAACACAATCAGGATAACACAAGATCTAGCAGTTTCTACATTAAGGGATCAAAAGGCTTGGAATATGATATTCCAGAGATCAAAGGAGCAAGGATTAAAACCAAGAATCACCTACCCAGCAAAACTGAGTATAATGTTTCAGGGGAAAATCTGGTCATTCAATGAGGTGGAGGACTCTCAAGCATTCTTGATGAAAAAACCAGAGTTGAATAGAAAATTTGACACTCAAATACAAGAAGCAAGAAAAGCATGAGAAGGTAAACAGGAAAAAGAAATCATAAAGAACTTATCAAAGTTGAACTATTTACATGCCTACATGGAAAAATGATAATTGCAATTTATGAAACTTCTCAGTATGAGGATAATTGAAGGGAATATATACATACACACATACATACACATATGTGTCTATATAGGAGGGTATATGTGTGTATGAATACAGTTGTGAGTGTGTGTATATATGTGTACAGGTATACATAGACAGAGGGCACAGGATGAATTGAATAGGAAGGGATGATATTTTAAAAAATAAAATTAAGAGGTGAGAGAGGAATATAATGAGAGGAAATAGGGAGAGACAGAATAGGGTAAATTATCTCATATAAAAGAGCCAAGGGAAAACTGTTACAATGGAGGGGAAGAACAGGAAGGCAAAATGGAATGGGTCAACCTTACTCTCATTGAATTTGGCTTAAGGAGGGAACAACATTCACACTAAATTGGGTATCTTACTCTTCAGGAAAGTAGGGGGGAAGGGGACAAGAGGAGGGATCATAGAAGGGAGGGCAGATTGGGGGGAGAGTAGTTAGAAGCACACACTTTTGAAAAGGGACAGGGTCAAACTAAAAAATAGAACAAGTGGGAAGTGGGATAGGAGGGAGGGAAATATAGTCAGTCTTTCCCAATATACCCATTATGGAAATGTTTTGTGTAACTACACATGTACAACCTATATTGAATTGCTTATCTTCCCAGTAAGGGTGGGTGATGAGGGAAGAAGGGAAAGAATCTGTAATTCAAAGTTTTAAAATTAAATGTTTAAAAAAATATGTAATTTCTCCCTTCCCCTTTCCCATTGACTGCTGAAACTGAAGAGGTGAACAATCCTCACTATGGAGGTTCAGAGTGTTGAAGATTCTCATCTTATGCTTTCTCAATGCTGATAACACAAGCTACCTCTTGTACAAATCCACAAAGCAAATATTATATTTTATATAACATCGCCACCTGCTGGTATATCTATCTTTTTATGTCCCCACCAGAAGGAATAGCTGCCTTAAAAAAAACCATTTTATCCTTAAGTGGAAAGTCTTTGGACCTATTATATGTCAACTAAAATCAATGTAAATTAGAAAAACTGACCACATTAGAACTTTATCCCACTGCTGAAGCTAGAATTGTTTCTAGTACACCATATTAAAGAAGAGGGAATATGATTTTCTCCTTTTTCAAAGGCAAGAAGTTTTCAGGGATCAGAGGGTTCCTTAGAGTCTGAAATCAGGATCCAATAAGTAAGACGTGTTTAAATACCAGGTCTTCCCCTCCTACCTAAGTGACCATAGGCAAGTCACTTAACCTGTGTCCTCATCCTTAAAATATGGGACTACAAGACAGCTAAAGTCCCTTTTATCTCCAAATCTATCATCCTGATCTTATAATCCTGAAGAGATACAAATTTAGTGTTTTATTTGTGAGTTAATCAAGACCATCTATGGCCAAGATAACAACACAGAGCTGAAACAGTTTGTTGGGCTCAGAATTTAATAGGAGGACAGTGTTTTGACAAAGTTCACCAGGAGAGATGCTGGATTGCCTTTAGGAAATTTCAAAACCCCAAGCTACCCATGAAAGCAAAGGCCCATGTTTATAAGCCCAGCATTCTACTAGTGTTGCTATATGGCAGAAAGACTTGAAATGTAACAGTTTCTCACTGAGAGAACAAGAGAGGCGCTGTCTGTCACACCACAAATAAAGAATGCCAAAGGAAAACACAAGTCAAAAATGTCATCGAGGAATTATAGGAACAAAAGATGAACTGGTTATGTGGCTAGGGCAAGGGGTAGCAGGTTGCCAGCAAAAGTGATCTATTTATATCCTAGTGATATTACAAGAAAATAAGGGAGGCCTCTACCATGTTATGTGGGATCCCTATGACAAATATGGGAGAATGTGGTCAATGGTCACACAGTATGAGCAGACCCAGAAGGGATATGATTGCATTGGTGGGAGGATTTCCCAAAATGATGACATTATAGATTCATTGGAGTCCATGTTTCCATTGAAATAACGGAAGATAACAAAGAGGATTTTTTTTGGAGGATCTGGAAATCAGGAAACGTGAGTTCAGATTTGACCTTAGACACTGAATATTAACTCACTTAACCCCTGATTGCCTTAGTTTCCTCAACTCTAAAACGGGGATCATACAAGCACCTATCTTGCTTACATGATGCTTAGGACAGTGCCTGGAACATGCTAGGCACTATATAGTTTCTTGTGCTCTTTCCCTTTTCTTCCCTTCTCGTTTTGGTTGATCCCCACATGCCCTCCTTCCCACCAACCATTTGGTGAAGGGGAAGTATTGAAGCCAATTGGTGACTGAAGAAGAACCATAGACCTAGAATAAAAGGAAAAACAGTTCGCTCACCATTTTCTGACTGTAAAAGTTAGGATTCCAATAGCTCTCCCTTGGGCTTCCTTGAGGGAAATATGAAGAGAAGATTTCTTCTTCTATTAGAAAAAAAAATGTTCAAAAATATTCATAAGTACATATTGACACTTAAACATGAAATGGTAATCCATTATTTTACTCTCTTAGGAAGCCAATACTTAAAATATTAAAATATAAAATATTCTGTGGGACTTTGGGAAAGAAATTTCATTTTCACCTGGCTCCGTGTTGTCCAAGCAGCTCTCTCAAGGTCCATATCTTCTGGCAGGGCAGGGCATGCCTTCAGGTCATTATGTCATGATACCAGGCATCTCTTCATCTCTTGTTTGTTTTTTTCTTTTTCAGAAGTAACCTTCTACAGGGTAGATGATACTGACTGAAAATCCTAAGAATCCTGAACTCTCAAGATAGCTAAGATCGTTTATCTGTGCTCAGGGAAAGAAGCACAAAGCAGGAGATTAAGAGATGCAACCACAGTTTAGAGTTCAGTCTCAGGCTTCATCTTGGCCAGTGCATGTGATCACCACCATGTTTAGACAGTTGTCATTGCTGCTGGAATTGACAGAGGATCCACTGGGGGAAATGTAAAGGTTTACCTACATGCAGAAGGTTTTTTTTTTTTTACCCAGGACATCTCACCTGAGGATGAGGAAAGGAGAGAAGGGATTTCTAGTCAACCGTAGCTTTCTAATCACTAGTGAAAGAGCTCCAAATATCTGGAAATTCTTTTGGGACGATACTTTTTCTCTGAAAAGACAAAGCCATTTAGTTTTTCAATTTCCTTAGTTATTTGTTATATTTCTATCTCAATCATATTCTCTGCAAATTGCTTTGTGTTGGGACAAGCACTTGAAAGCAATAAGCCATTGCAAATGAGAACTCGGCAATGTCAGGTGTTTGTCAAATTTGCTTAACTCTGTATTTTGGGGATTGATTTTGCAATACTCCTTGGTCTTCCCAAAAGACTCTTAATTATGGGATTATCTAAAAATGATCTGGAACTGACTGCTAGAATGGCATTTGGGAGATTGGTAAAGATTTTGCCAAGTAGACTTTGGTGAGACTCTTTAAGGTAGCCACTAGGGGAAGGTACTTAATTCTTGATCTTCACCATATCTTCCAAAATCTTTTTAGAATTGGAGATTTGGAGAACTATGTCAAACTCCCATCCACTCCATTGATTTGATGAGAATGACAAGTATTTAACTGATGGGAGAGTATAACAGAGGCAATTCTATTGAAGTATGAGATGGGGGGCTTGGTGGATCCAGGGGAGAAAATCTAGATCTCTGAAGCTGGTGACAGCTAGCTCAAACGAAAACTTCTCCCAACAAATATCCCATAGGAAGCTTCCAGAGCAGTGTCTTAAGAGACTGTGGCAGAGATTGGAACTTGTGGATTCACCACATTTTATTTTATTTTATTTTTTGGAGGGCAGTTGGACTTAAGTGACTTGCCCTAGGTTACACGGCTAGTAAATGTGTCAAGTGTCTGAGGTTGGATTTGAACTCAGGTCCTTCTGACTCCAGGGCCAGTGCTCTATTCACTGCGCCACCTAGCCACCCCTTTCACCACATTTTATATAGCCCATGACTTTAGAATATGGAACTTTAAAATGACCTCTATAATGAGAGAGGAACCTGTATCTGGAGATTCCCTTCAATGAAATCTTCTCTGGTTAAGAACAAGGGAAATGTTTAAACTAGAGTGTTACCTTCCTTGATACTGATAGCAGACTTTCAGTCAGTCAACAAAAAAACTTAAGCCTCAAGGAGCTCACATTCAAATGGGGGTGATATCACACAATTATGTCTACATACAAAATATGTACATAAAATATAATATACAAATAAATACATACAAACATAGAGAGTATTTTGAAGGTGGCCTCAGAGGGAATTTATGTAGTGCCTTAAGGTTTATAAGACAATTTAACATATTTTATTTCACTTAAGCCTCCTACCTACCTTTTCAGTCATTATAGTTATTATTATATTAGATGACTTAGTGGTGCACTGGAGGATAGAGACCTGGGGCAGGAGTTGGAAAGACCTAAGTTCAAATCCAGCCTCAGACACTTACTAGCTATGTGACCTTGAGCAAGTCACTTAACCTGCATAGGTCTCAGTTTTCCCACCTGTCAAATGGAGATAATAATAGCACTTATCTCCCAGGGTTGTTGTGAGGATTAAATAAGATAACTACAAAGTGCTTAGCACAGTGTCTGGCAGTAATAACTGTTATGAACAATGTAAATATTCACCTTTACTATAATAAATAACTATAAATAATAATTATTATTATCTTTGTTTTACAGATGGGAAAACTGACTCTTGAGGTTGAGTGGCTTACCTGAGGTCAGAAGAAGGACTGGAACTCTGACCTTCTTAACTCCAAGTTCAGCACTCAATCTGGTATGTCAACCTGCCCAGTGGACCATGGTTAAAGGGCCATAGCAAGTAAAGATGGAAAGGACTTTAAATCTAGTACAATCTCCTTTTTTACAGAGGAGGAAACTGAGGTTTAGAGAAGAAGTTACTCTGCCAAGGTCACACAGCTAGTAAGTGGTAACGGCATTGACCTCAGTCCTCCAATCTGAGATGCAGTGCTCCTACCACTATGCTGCACTGCCTCTGCAGTGAGCTGATAAGTTACTGGTTCCTATCCATCCCAGGTAGAGATGTGCTTCCCATATTCTGAATTGGAAATTAGGGTATTTCCCAAAGAAGGGATGTTATACACTGTGTATAACCAAGCTTGCTTTGAGAAAAGAGTCCAAAAAAATGCATCTCCCTCCTTCTCTCCTTGTGAGCATGAAACATCGCCTAGACTGCCAGAGTTAGTTGATAATGTTGGTTAGTTTTGCTGAAGAGTTTTTTTCTCCTTTTAAAATTTCTTTGTTATGACGGGTTGGAACCTTGGATAGGGAAGAGGTAAAAATGAAGATGTTATTTTTAAAAAGTCAGTAACTTTTTTTTTCAAAGAAACACAGTTATATATGATGATGAAATACAGTTGAAATGTAGTGCTATTTTTCTTATACTTAAATAAGTTAAGTTATATTATTAAGCCTAGAAATCTATCCATCATTATAACATGGTTTCTACAGGAAATTGCATCTCAAACTTCCAACAACCAGCTTATAAACATTGAAGCACAGTGCCATGACGAATTAGTGTCTGTAATGGATAAATTCTATGAATTTATGAGTTCACCACAAGATGGCAGCTAAATGCCACATTTTGTAAGGATCCTAATTCAGTCTCAGATAACCTGAGTTAGCTACAGGATTGTGTAGATAGAATTCAGGGGGTCTGCGAAGTAAGATAGGGGGAAAAATTATATCCTTATTTTTATTAGCCTCCAACTGAAAATTTACCATTCCCTTCAATTACGAATTTTTAAAAAGTTTTTCTGAGAAGGGGTCCATAGGTTTCATCCAAAGTGGCCCAGGACACAAAAATGGTTCTGCGATTTACATGATTTGTGTTTCAATCACTTGCCTTTTTTACAATCACCCACTATTTCCTAGATTTTCTTGAGAGCTTTGAATATGAAAAGCACTAAACAAATATTTGCTGAAATGAACACTGTTTAATACGGTGTAATGAATGATTCATCCTATCTCTCCAGGCTACATAAACATCTACAGTGATAAGGATTTCTAAATATCACTCTGATAACAGTCACACCTTAGAGCACACATTCTAGCTTCTTGTTAAGGACGTGAATAACCAGAGTTTCTAGGTCAGAGGTAGCCTGATTAGCAATCCCACAAAATATTTCAAGTATTTGCTAGTATGTTTGCGATTCTTTTATTTTAGGTTTTCTTTTATGGAGCAGGAAATAAATAGTTGCTAAATAATTAGTATGTATTACTTTGAATAGGGATCCCCTCTCTAGAAGGAACTCTGTTAATTCTTTTACTTTTTTTCTTTCTTTTTTTTTTTTTTTTGGTGGTATTGGGTTACCTAGACAACAGTCATACCTAAGTTTCATTTAACATATTTTCCCTAGGATTCTGGAATGGAGACCTAATGTGACTAGCTGAGGAGGAAGAAATATAAACCAGGGTCCATGTAAACCTGTCTGTTTCTTATAAGGGTCAGAATCCCCCATGACCCTAAGAGTCTAGAACGTTCTTTGTAACGAATCTCCCCACCCCCTTTTGGTCGTGATCCTGAACAAGTCTCAAAGATGTTATTCTTTATATTTTTAAGAATACCTGCTAATTTGTAGGCATGCCTGTCCAACAGGGGAGCTTCTTATTGTGTATTTGAGTTTTAGTATTTAGTATTTAAATTTTAGTATTTAGTATTTAAATAAATTCATTTAAAATAAATTAATTTTTAAGAAAAGTGGAGGCACCTGTTGTAAATAGAGTTTAGCCAGAAAAGAAGAGAAGAGTCTTGGAACAATAGCTATCCAGGACGAATGGATTAAGTGAAGATCTTTTGAGGATGTGAAAGACATGTGCGTATCTGGAGGCAACAGGGAAGCAACCAAAGGAAGACTGAAAAATAAGAAAGTGGGGGTGATGTAGGAGGCAATCTGTTAGAGAAGACAGGTTGGAATGACTTCATTTGTGCATATAGAGGGGTTTGCTTTGGCAAGGAGAAGGAACATCTCTTCATGTGAAACAGGAGTGAAGGAAGAATTAGTGTCAGAAGGCCTCTGCATGTTGTGAGATGAGGAGGAGATAAGAGGGGGCTCTCCATGAATAGCCTTATTTTTTTTTCAATGAAATATAAGGCAAGGGGGCTGCTAGGTTGCACAATGAATAGAGCACCAGCCCTGGAGTGAAGAGGACCTGAGTTCAAATCCAACCTCAGACACTTAACACTTAACTAGCCATGTGACCTGGGCAAGTCACTTAACCTCAATTGCCCTGCATTCCCCCCTCCAAAAAGCAGAAGAGAAGAGAAGAGAAGAGAAGAGAAGAGAAGAGAAGAGAAGAGAAGAGAAGAGAAGAGAAGAGAAGAGAAGAAGGGAGGGGAGGGGAGGAGAGGAGAGGAGAAAAGAAAAGAAATAAATAAAAGACAAGATTCTAAACTGAGACTGGGGAGAGAGGAAGCAATGGAAACTTTGAGGAGGCATGAATAGTTTCGGAAAAGCTGCTTTGGTGAGAGGATAATAAATCAATTACAAAGGTGTATAAGAATTGCTTTGCCGAAGTCAGAGTTCATTTGAGAACACGTAGCATAAATCTGTAGAAGATCCAGTCAGCAGACTTTTGTGATTCTCCCCAGCTTCGTTCAGCAGCACACGTGTAGAAGGAAAGGCAGTGAATGGTGAAAGTGATCCAAGGCTGAGTCTTGGCAGGATAAGATGGCAGTAGGTTAAGTGGGCAAAAGATCTCTTAGGAGAAGATAGGAATGAATCATCAAGCAGTTCAGATGGGGAATGGAGAATGTAGTCAGTCAAAGAACTAAGGAGTCAAGGGATTGGAGGTTGTGGTGAGGATGAAGAACAGTATTTGGAGTTGCAAGGTCAATGGAGAGGTGCAATGCCAACAGATTGCTCTTATAGAAGAGAATTTTAGAAGTGGAGTATTTGTGGCAAGATTAATAGAATGATCATCTCTGTAGGCAGTGAGGTAGAGTGGAGGAGTAGAACCACAAGGAAGTCAAGGAAGTTGAGGCAAAGATATTGGAAGGAGTAAAAAGATGTGCATTGAAGTCTTCTAGAACAAAGGCAGGAGTTGAGGAGAAAAAACTGAAAAAACTGCGAGCCAGGCACTTAACTCATTAAAGAAAGAAGCAGTGCATCCCAGAGTTGGTGGACAACCACTGCCTGAATTTGAGTGGTAGACATGGATTCAATGAGCCTCGAGGGAAGAGATAGTACTGAATGATGGAGGTAGAGAAAAAGCTTGGAAGTGGTCATGGAGAGCAGAAAGTATTCCAAACTTTCCAACTTTGACCAGTGAGTGGGAGGAAAATGAGGAAACATGTAGCCAGTGATGGACAGCCAGGGTGGCTGCATCTCCAGGAGGGAGCCTGGTGTCAGTGACTGCTAGAAGATGGAAGGAGTGAGAAAGGAAAAGATTTAAGATGAAAGCAAGTCTGATACCTACAGCATATGTATTCCAGAGAGAACAGTAGAAGGGTGGGTAGTGTTTGGTAGGGACTTTGGGGTGGGAGGGTTAAGGAGGATAGAAATGTAAGAATTCCAATGGGTTGAGTCCCCACATGTAAAAAGAGGTGTTTGGGGGTTGTATGGGGTGTTTTGTTTACCCATCACATGGGTCTGTCTAAAGGTGACTCACAAGGAGAAAGTGTCTCCTCCCCCCATCCTTATCCAAAAGAGATTTTGATTCCTGGTAGCAGAGGAAGCAGGCTATTAGGAACAGGTGCTAGACACTCTGCTCCCCTCAGAGAGGGGATGGGTACCAGACTAAATTTATATTTACATTCTCACACTTCTAGGAGCCAAGATGGTGGAGTAATTAGCAATAAATTGCTATAGTGCTCCCATATTCACCTCCAAACAACCATAAAATAGCACCTCAAAACAAATCCTAGAATACAGAGCCAGTAGAAAGACAGGGAGCGGTCTTTTAGCCTTAGAGACATGGACAATTGGCAAGGAAGGTCCACCTCACTCAGGTAAAGGGGGAGTGCATTCAAGGAGAGGAAGCTTTCCAGCAAGCCCCAACTTAGCAAACTGGTAGGAGATTCTGAGCCCCAGGGTAGTGGGTCAGGCAAACACCAACTCCAGGATTCTTCCCCCTGCACCTCCCTGCCATGTCTCAGTATAGCCAGTGGAACTGGCAGACTCCAGCTCCAAGAACCATCACATGCTTCAGTATAGTCCTGGGCTATCCACCCTGAGCTGTGCTGAAACACACAGTTCCAGAGAAATGCAGAAAAACTCTACCTGGCCTCAGCACATGCCAGGTACCACCACTAGGATTCCAGCTCAGCACCAGGTAAGCTGCCAGACCCCTATAGTCTCCAGCAGTGCCAGTCACTCTCTACCCCACCCCTTCAACACAGCACCAGACACAAGGGTCCCCTGTGGGTCTCAGGGCAACAGCAGTGCAGCACCAGGTAAATAGCCAGGGCCTGCAGTCACTGGCACAAGAAGCCTGAGACAGAATCTATTGTACCCTGGTAGCACAGCTCAATTTTTTTTAAAAAAGGAAAAAGGTATACATACACACACATATACATACATATATGTGTGTATGTACACACAAATTTGTATATATGTGTATGCATACACACATATGCATAGGCACACACATACACACATACACACACACACACAAATAATCTGGCCATAGAAAGTTATAGAAAGTTGACAAGGAAGATCAAGACACAAACAAAACACCTACAGGCAAAACTCCCAAAGAAAAATGGCAAATGGTCTTGATCCCAGAAAGAACTGATGGAAGAGCTCAAAAAAAAAAAAAAAAGCTTTAAAATTATATGAGAGGTAGAAGAAAAATTGGAAAAAGAAATGAGAGTGAAGCAAGAGGATTATGAAAAAGGAGTCAACAGCTTGGAAAATTGCTTAAAAAGTAGAATTGGCCAAATGGAAAAGCATATACAAAAATCCACAGAAGAAAACAACTCCTTAATTAGTACAATTGGTCAAATGGAAAAGAAAGTACAAAAGCTAACTGAGGAAAACAACATCTTAAAAGTTAGAATTAGGCAAGTGGAAGCTAATGACTCTATAAGACATCATGGATCAATCAAACAAATTCAAAAGAATGAAAAAAATAGAAGAAAATGTAAAATACATCATGGGAAAAACAACTGACCTAAAAATAGATCCAGGAAAGAAAATATCAGAATCATTGCACTACCTGAAAACCATAATCAAAAGAACAATCTGTATAGCATCTTTCAAAAAATTATCAAGGAAAATTACCCGGATGTCCTGAAACCAGAGGGCAAAATAGGCATTGAAAGAATCCAACTCAGGAAAGAGATCCCCAAATAAAAACCCCAAGGAACATTATAGTCAAATTTCAGAATTCTCAGGTTAAGTTAAAAATACTACAAGTGGTCAGAAAGAAACAATTCAAATATTGAAGAGTCACCAGTATAACACAGAACTTGGCAGCTGCAACATTAAGGGATCAGAGGTCACGGAAAGTGATATCTCAGAGTACAAAGGAGGTAGGACGACAACCAAGAATGACTAACTCAGAAAAATTAAGCATAATACATCAAAGGGGAAGGGAGGTGAAATGGTATTCGATGAAACAGAAGGATTTCAAGTCTTCATAAGGAGACGATCAGAATGAAACCAAAAATTTTACCTCCAATATCAAGACTCAAGAGAAGTATAAACAGGTAAAAAGAGAAAGCATAAGGGATTCAATAGAACTAAAGTGTTTGCATCCCTATGTGGGAAGATGATGCTTATAACTCTTAAAAATTTGTATCACTATGTACAGATAGAAGGAATATACATAGAGAGTATAAGGGAATTTGAAAGAATGACATAAAAAAACTAAGGGATGAGAAAGATGAGTACAATAGATGCAGAAGGAAGGGAAAGGTAGCATGGGGTAAATTAACTCATTTGAAGAGGCAAGAAAAATCTATTACAGTTGGAGGGGAAGACGGGGGGAGCAATGGACATTGCTTGAACATTACTCTCATCAGTATTGACTCAAAGAGGGAATAAGGTACACAATAAGCTGAATACAGAAGTCTATCTTACTGGACAGAAAAGTAGGAGAGCAGGAAATTAAGTAAAGTGGGGGAAGGTAGGGACTGACAGAAGGGAAGGTAGATCAGGGGAGGTGGTAGACAGAAGCAAAACACTGGTGAGATGAGAAAGGGTGAAAGGAGAGAGAGGAAAAACAGGAAGAAGAATAGGATGGAGGGAAATACAAAGATAGTAATCATAACTGTGAATGTGAAAGGAATAAACTCTCCCAAAAAACAGTAGTAGATAGTAGAGTGGATCAAAAACTAGAATCCTATAATATGTTGCTTAGAAAAAACACACTGGAATCAGAGAGATACACTCAGAGTAAAGGTAAGGGGCTGGAGCAGAATTTATTACATTTCAAAGGAAGTTAAAAAAAAAAAAAGGCAGGGGTAGCAATCCTGATCTTAGACAAAGTAAAAGCAAAAATAGAACTAATTAAAATAGATGAAGAAGACAACTACTTCTTGCTAAAAGGTACCCTAAGCAACAAAGCCATCAAATTATAAGAGCAAGGGATGATTTATCTGTCAGATCTCTGGGGAGAGAAAGAATTCATTACCAAGCAAGAGATAGAGACCATTATGAAATATAGAATAGATAATTTTGATTATAATAAATTGAAAAGCTTTTGCATAAACAAAACCAAAGCAACCAAGATTAGAAGGAAAGCAGAAAGCTGGGAAACAAACTTTACAGTGTCTCTAATAAAAGGCATCATTTCTCAAATACAGAGAGAGCTGAGTCATATTTATGAGAATACAAGCTATTCCACAATTGATAAATAGTTAAAGGATATGAACAGGCAGTTTTCAGATGAAGAAATCAAAGCTATCTATAGGCATATGAAGAAGTGCCCTAATTCACTTTTGATTAAAGAAATGCAAATTAAAATAACTGAAATACCAACTCCAAGCAGATTGGCTAATAGGACAGAAAAGGAAAATTATAAATGTCGGAGAGGATGTGGGAAAATAATGAACACTAATACACTGTTGGTGGAGTTGAGAACTGATCCAATCATTCTGGAGAGCAATTTGGAACTATGCTCAAAGGGCAAACAAACTGTGCACACCCCTGCATACAACAATACCACTACCAAAAAAATCATAAAAAGGGAAAAGGACCTACATGAGCAAGAAATATTTATAGCAACCCAAAATATTGAAATTTCAAAATATTGAAATTGAGGTGATGCCCATCAATTGGGGAATACTATTTGTGCAATAAGAAATGATGAGCAGGCAGATTTCAGAAAAACCTGGAAAGACTTGCACAAACTAATGCAAAGTAAAACGAATGGAATCAGGAAAACACTGTACACAGTATCAGCAACCCACTGTGTGATGATCAACTATGAATAATTCAGCTTTTCTCAGCAACACAATGACTCAAGATAAGTACAAAGTATACAAAGGAAAATGCTATCCATATCCAGATAAAGAACTAATGGACTCTGAATGCAGATGAAAACATTTTTTTTCACTTACTCCATGCTTTCTCCTGTTTTTTTCTTTTGATGTGTTTCTTTTTCCACAACTGTGAAACATATAAATATGTAAATATGTTTTACATGATAGCATATGTATAAACTATACCAAACTGCCTATTATTTTCAGAAGAGGAGAGGGGAGGGAGAAAATTTGGAACTCAAATCTTGTAAAAATGAATGCTAAAAATTTTCTTGGTATGTAATTGTGGGGAAAAAATCAAATACTATTTAAAACAAAAATAAAATAAAATAACAAAAAATTCCATCTATCTGCTCTTCTAAATCTTGCTTAGTGGGTATAATATTGTTCAGGGGATAGCAATATTGTCCAGGTGGTTTAATTTTTAGGTTGAAACTAAACTCTTGATCACTGTTCCTTAATGGGAAAAGAAAACCCCCGAGCTCTATATCCAAGGCTTGATGACTTTCCCACCAAATGTCATTTCCACAATGAACACACATAAGAAATAGCAAATATACCCAATTCAAGTTGAGAGCAAAACAGAAATCAGAGAAAGTATATGTCAGAACATATGTGTACCAGAAAATACACAGAGTAAATGAATGAGAGAATTCAACCAAGAAAGTCTCAAATTTCACTGAAAGAAATACTCTTGGAAGTCTCTAGGCACCTCTCTAGGGTACTAAGGTGAAGATAGAGCCATGGTAGCAACTGTCAGCTTCTCTATGTGCCAGCTTCTTCTCAGGGTCTTCCCGGAGATCTGAAGAGAGATTGGAACTATGCATTTTCTCTCTCAAAGCAGGAAGCTTGAAGAGCCCTTGTATTGTGCTTTTGCCCAGCTCTCACCAACTCTGCCTGACCCCTTACAAAGGTGAAGGGCATTGCCTCTGCACCAATGAGGAGAGTCACATGCAATTAGACCTTTGCACCAAAGGTTACAGGAATGAGGAAATAGGTGTTGGGGGATGGGGAATGGAGTTTAGATGATGATCTAGGGGAGTCTGGGTCATTTGGATGGGAAAGGAATGACCAGCAATAATCAATGCCATTTAAGAGGTTTATTGACACTAATGAACCTCAAGGTAGTGTCTTCCCCCTCCGTTCAGGTGAGGAGACCCATGAGAGAAGCTGATAGAATGGCATTTCTATCCTATCCTTGCAGGGAGGCCAGAGCAAGAGATGGGCATAGAGGAGAGTGGGATGGGCTCTTTGCACCCTGCAGGCGAGAAGGGACCCTTGCAAGCAGGAATAGTTAAGACTAGGGGACTAGAATTGTAGGGCTTCTTTCTGCTTCTCTGCTGGCAAGAAGAGCGGAGAGCCAAATGAAAAGAGAGAGAATAAAATCATCGAGGAAAGAAAAAAAGAAAGAAAGAAAGAAAGAAAGAAAGAAAGAAAGAAAGAAAGAAAGAAAGAAAGAAAGAAAGAAAGAAATTCAAAATGAAAATATCCAGTAATGTTATAACCAAAATTCAGAACTTCAAAGTCAGAGAAAAAAAGATTTCAAGCAGCCAGGAAAAAAAAAAAAAAAGAGTTAAATAAATCCCTTTTCCATACAGGCTTTACATTGCATATTACACTTATATTGTACATTTACATTTACCCCTCCCCTAAAAAGGGGAAAGACAAGACCTGAGTTCAGACCTAAGTTTAAATAACTTTTCACTGGGACATCAACATGGGAATTTAAGGAGCTGAAAAGAGTAGGAAAAGAGAAACCAGTCTCCTTATCAGAGACCAGGCTATTCCAGGATTGAATCCAGTCCAGATTAATTCAGTGTGGGTCTAGGGCAGAGTGCCCTAGTCCCTGGGGCCAACAGTGGCTACTATTATTAGAAAGATAAGAGATTAAAACTTTTGGAATGCATTCAAAGCAGTCTTTAGCAAAAAAAATCTATATCTCTAAATACTTTAATCAACAAGAGAAGACATCAATGAAATGGGCATGCAACCAAAAAAAAAAACGCTAGAAAATGAAGAACTCACCTAACATCCAAATTAGACACTCTTAAAAGATCAATGAAATTAAAAGCAAATAAAAAGATAATAAAATTAGGGGTTTTTTTTCATTTAAGGAGAAAGAATAAGAAGCTAAACTTCTTATTGAAAGCAAAAAAAAGAATTAACAACGAAGAGGAAATAAATAGGTGGTGGGGGGTGGGGAATGGAGTTTAGATGATGATCCATGAGAATTCAAGACCATTTAGATGGGAAGGAAATCACCAGCAATAATCAATGCCATTCAAGAGGGTTATTGACATCACTAACGAACCTCAAGGTAGTGTCTTCCCCCTCTGCTCAAGTGAGGAGACCCATGAGAGAAGCTGGTAGAATGGCATTTCTATCCTATCCCTGCAGGGAGGCCAGAGCAAGAGATAGACATAGAGCCGAGCAGGATGGGGTCTTTGCCCGCTGCAGGTGAGAAGGGTCCTTTGCAAGTAAGAATAGGTAAAACTAGGGAATTAGCATTCTATGGCTTCTTTCTTTGTCAGAAATTACCCAATTATATATCAAAAAATAATAAATGAAATGTATGAATATTTATAAAAAATATTAAATACTCAGATTAATAGTAGAATAGAGAATTGAAATAACTCGACTGTAGAAAAAAGTATATATAACAAGCCAGGGAAAAAAGTCCAGGAGCAGTAGATTCATAACTTATTTTTCAATTTCTTCATTGAAAAATTTTTATTTTTACTTTTTACAAGTATTTTCTCTTCCTCCCACTTCCTCCTTTCTCTTCCCTGCCCCAAATGAATTGAATAATAAAATCAGAAAAACAAAACCCTCATTTAAAATGAGCTTAGTCACAGAAAACAAATTCCCACATTGGCCATACCCCAAAATGTCCCATTTAGCATTTTACATCTATCACATCTCTGGAAGGAGATGGGTAATCTACTTCCCCTTCCATCCTCTGGAATTGTGACTTGTCACTGCATTGATCACAATTCTATAATCTTTCAAAGTTGTTTTTTCTTTATAATGTTGTTGTATGAACTGTTTTCCTAATTATGCTCACTTTACAATGGTCTTGCCAGTTTCCTCTGAAACTGTCACCACGTCTTATAGTGCAATACTATTCCATCATATTCATAAATCATAAATTATTTAGCCATTCTCCAATAGGTGGGAACTCCATTGGTTTCCATTCTGAGGCTGCTATGAAAAAAGCTACAATACTTTTGTATGCACAGGTCCTTTTTCTTTTATTTCTTTGGGGTACAGTCCTAATAATGGCTAGGTCAAAGGATATGTGTAGTTTAGTAATTTGGAAGGCATAGCTCCAAATTGTTTTCTAGAGTAGCTGGAAAAATTCATAGACCCACCAACATTTCATTAGCATGCCTGTTTTCCCATACTCTCTCCTCTTTTGTCATCTTTTTCATTCTGGTGGGTATGAGGTGAAATCTCAAGAGTTGCTCAAGAGAGTCCAGTATCAAGGCCAAAAGCCATGTCTTCCTCCCTCCCCAATCTCTACTTCCAACATCGCACAAGCAGTCATCACTGATCAAGGGCAGGAGCCCCTAGGGCAGTGGTTCTCAACCTTCCTAATGCCGTGACCCTTTAATACAGTTCCTCATGTTGTGGTGACCCCCCAACCACAAAATTATTTTCGTTGCTACTTCATAACTAATTTTGCTACTGTTATGAATCGTAATGTAAATATCTGATATGCAGGATGTATTTTCATTGCTACAAATTGAACATAATCCACAGATTGAGAACAGCTGCCCTAGGGAGAAAGTCAGTTAATAAACATTTTCATTTCTAAGTAGTAAGAAACGGCTTACCATCCCCTTTACCACAAAAACCAACCACCACCAAACCCTAGAGCCCCAGGAATAACATTGCAATCCCTCTCCCCCCACCAGCCCTACTTCCAGACTGGCCCATGGAATAACTGCCTACAGAAACAACCCTTATGATGTGACCTGCCAACTGGTCCAAAAGCCAAAGTTACTAAAGACCCAGCAAAGAAAGTTCTTATCACTAAAGTCCTTGGCACCATCAAATGGCTCAATTTCAGAATCAGATTTCGCTCTATTCTTGGAAATAACAGTACATAAGACGTATTGCATCTGTTTTGCTCCTGGAACCTGTGGACTGCTGGGCCTTCCTATCTGACTTGAGGCTGAAATCTGTGTTATCTCTCTCTGTAGGAAAGTGAGCTCCTTAACAGCAGAGACTGCCTTTCTGCTCATAGTCCAGGGCTTAGCACATAATAGCTGAATAAATGTTTTTTATTCACGATAAGCCAAAAGAAGGCCCTTAACAAATATTGATTTCTGGTATAATCATACCTATTTGATTTTCTTAAATTTAAGGGGGAAAACAATTCACCATCACATATTATTTGTCAAATTAATTCTATTTGCAGTAACTCTTCATTCAAATTAGTGTCCTGGGTTAAAAGGAACTGAAGCTGGAGGTAAAAGAAAAAACTAGGAACGATTCTTGAATTGCTGAAATGAATTACCATGCACTTGGGTGCCTGAAAATTTATTCTGAGATCAAGGTAGAAAAGGGTATATACCAAGGAAAATGTTGCTTTATGCCTCTATGTGGTTAACAGATGAGCTCTCCAAAATCCACCTAGAAATAGTGGCCAGAGACAATCTGTAGCAGATATCCCTGCTTTTACCAGGGGTGGGGAAACTGTGGGCCTTTGAATGAATCCAAACTTCACAGAACAAATTCCCTTAATAAAAGGATTTATTCTGTCAAGTTTGGATTCAGTCCAAGTGCCACACTTGAGGACCTAGAGGGCCATATATGGCCTCAAGGTCACAGGTTCCCATCCCTGGAACAGACTAAGGGTGTAGTTAATCTTTACACCACATACACAAAGAAATTCTCCACCAAGGATGCCTCAAAGTTCTGCCTAAACACAAAACAAGTCATTTTTTTCCATTGAGGAAAAAGGGTCCAATATACTTAAAGAAACCAGGCTGTAGGAGAGGAAAAAAAAGAGAGACATTTAGAAATATAGAATTTATTTTTGTTGTGTTTACAGTAAGATAGTTTTAACATTCTTTACATCAGAAAACAACAGATAATACTTTTCATCATGTTTAAGAATTGCATTATGTTGCTAACAAACATTGCTTATGCTGTGTGAGTTGGGAAATATTTCTTTTCCCTTTTACTCTTTTTTAAGGCTCAGTTTTTCAAAGTTATTTTGCTTTTTGTTTTTTAAACTGTAAGGGCGAGAAAAATATACCCATCCAGTGACATAGCGCCACATGTTTCTACATTCATGCTTCTATTAAAGATACGTGATACGACTTCATTTTCCTGATTCTAGAGTGTGAAGGTTTGTCTTTGAAAATAAACCATATGTCTACCTAGTGGCAAACAAAAGAAGGGCTGAGAATACTAAGAGGCAGGGTATAGTATGTGAAAGATGCTAGCAGATTACTGGTAAGTTGCTTTATTTCAACATGTACTCTTAGATTCAACTCACTTTTTCACGCTGGACACATCGGATGAGTGGGAACTCACAAATAATGTTTGTACTTCTATTCCAGAATATGGACTTTCACAGCATTGTACAGCCAAAGCTTGTTTCCTGAAAATCTCCAAACATCCCATCTTCAAATTTTGGGTAACAGAATTCAAGTTTGTCAGGACACCGGAGGAGCTGTACCTGATGATTATTTTTATTTAGATGGCAGGGACGAGGAAAAAGCAAAGCTAATCAGAAAGTGAAGTCTGGCTATCCTTCTGGAATTATTATGAACAAGGAGCTCCAAGAAAGCATCCTTTTCAAAATTTACTACATGAGCATTTCAGTCCAATATTAATTATTTGAGGGGAGGACCATTTTAATCCTTTTCATTTTAAAATGGTGGAAATCTATTTCATTCCAGTAAACTACCATATAATTCAGTGGAATGAGGTTATGACGAAAAATCCATTTCTGTGTTCTGCTACTGGCACAGAAAACTGGCTGATTTCATTTTTGTACTCAGTTGGAATCTGTATTTATAGACCCATTTCCAACTATCATCTTGCTATAGTTCTTCTGCTGTTCCTCCTTGAAAGTATCTTTGACTTTGGCTCTCTTCAGACCTCCGTCCCTGAAAACACAAAACAGGGATGAATAGGAGATGAGGTGGAGACATCCACGGAAACTTGGATTTAGGTACTGCATCTTTAAGTTACACAAAAGCTGTCAATATGCATTCATGGAGGGAATTCCACACCAGTGAACCCATAAATACGTACCCAAAAAAGCACTTGACATTATCCACAAGCTAGGAAGGTGTGGTCTAGCTCCATGGAAGGAAACCACTGACCAACAGACTAAAAATTGGAGCCAAAACATAAAAGCGAAGAGCTACTTTATCTTCTTAATAAAGACAAATATAACTATTTCGCTGATTACTAGTTACATAAAGAAGGTATATTATTATGGGTCCTAGCCAATTAGGTCTGCCTGTAAGTCTGATACTTAAAAGTGGATTACTTGTATTAGAAAAGAAAAATAAAATGAGTAACATATAAACTTACCACAGCTAACAATTATAAAATTACCCTACATTCTTTATACCACTTGCTTGACAATGAATTGTTTATTGCCTTGTGCTTTTTTTGCTTTTTAAGAAATGTGGTCTCTCAACTAACGTGGCCAGGTGGGGAACAAAGAAGATCCCAGATACTCCACAAACACTCCAGTAAAACTCTTAAAAATACAGAGAGAAGGAGAGAGAAAAGACTCATATGGGCTGATGTAAAGTACAAGGTTCTAAAAATGCCCCAAAAAGGACAAAAATGAAAACCAAAGAAAAACAGCTATGAACTCCTCCATTTAATCCATGACTATGAAAAGCGGACAAAAAGACCTCTTGAGAAGCTGAGGGTAGAGATCAGCCTGGGAAGAAATAAATAGAAAAAGCACAAAATCCAGACCAGGAGTCAAAGCCAGAGCTGGGCCCAGGGTGTTCAGAGCCCAAGCAACTCAGCAACTACAAAGCCCATCAGAGACACAGGAGACAGGACTGATCGGCACTCAGACCACAGTGCCTAGAACCCAAGGCAGCAGTAAGAGAGATGCAGCAGCAACAGAGACACAGAAGGAGACGGGACCAGATGGGCAATGACACCCACATCACACCAGAGAACAGGGCCAGACAGCACCAAGGCTGCCCACGCTTGAGCCACAGTGAATGAAAGGGACAGGGCAGAATCTGGAAAACACAGCATCCAGAGTTTCCCAAGAAGCCAGCTATCAGCATGAGCAATACTTGGGCAGGGCTTAGGTTCTCAGCAAGGGACAGAGCTAACTTTGGGGACAGAACCAAACAAAGGGGAGACAAAGAAGGAGCCAAGGTGAGCTGAGTCAAAATTCAAAAATTGCTGCAAGAAGGTACACTTGGTCTTCACCACCACACCTAGGACCCAACAGCGTCTACCCACACAAACTAAGAGTACAGAAAGAAGCAGAATATGATTCAAATTCAAAGCCCAGCCCAGAAAATGAGGCTGTAGATAGGAGTAAACTGAAGATAACATCCAATACATTGAAGAAATAACATTAGACTGAGAGAAACCAAAGAGGTAAATCCAGAAGACAGAAACTCCCCAACAAATTCAAATTGAGCATCAAGAGGCTGGGGGCAGGGGTGGGAGGAGATGATAGACCCCCTTTCCTGAAATAAAAGACTCCCAGGAATTCCGAATGATAAAACTAGAACACAGCAGTATCTGTGAAACGTAAATTGTAAACACAGGAATGAAGAGAATCAAAGAGAAGTCAATAAATTTATAAATAGGAAGAAACTATGAGAGGAATTGTTTATATTCTAAAAGAATGAGGAAAAAATAAAATGTCTTCTCAGTTTGCTAGAAAAAGTTAAATAAGAAAGTCAAAGGCCTTGGGGATGGTTCTGTTTATCTTAGGAAAAGGTAGCAATGGGAGGGCCAAGGCAAAGAACGGGCTGAGAAGAGGAGGGGGAGGGAACTGTCTAATCACATAATAAAGTAGTGTAAGAGATGATTATATGAAAGAGAAAGAACAGATAGGAAGAAGTGCCATCTCGTGAACCTCACTTTCAGCTGAACCAGACAGGATGACCGAACACACACACACACACACACACACACACACACACACACACACACGTTCACACGTACAAAAAGTTTAGTGTAGATACACATTTAAATCAACACGGAACTAGGAGAATTTAGGGAGAATGTAGAGGGGATGATTAAAAGGAAAGGTAAGATAAAGGATGAATTAAAAAGAAATAGGGGCAATTGGATGGTACAGTGAATAGAGCATCAGCCCTGGAGTCAGGAGGACCTGAGTTCAAATCCGGTCTCAGACACTTGACACTTAGTAGCCATGTGACTTCTAAGTCAGTTAAACCCAATTATCTCATCTCCCCCCTCTGAAAAGATAAAAGGAAATGATGAGTAAAAACCTGATATAGGGGGACAAAACAGCTACAGACTGCTTCAATTATAGATTACTAATGATAAACTTTTTCACCACTTTTTTCTTTATAAAAAAGGGGGGAGCAAAAAGGAAAAAAAAAACCAAGAGGACAGAATGAAGGGATATACACAATTAATAATGTGAATGTGAACAGGATGAACTCACCCATAAAATAAAAGAAGATAGCAGAATTAGAACATGCAATCCAGTAAGATGTTGCTTACAAGAAAAACACTTGGAATGTAAAAGTTCAAAGAGCAGAGTCTGTTACAAAGATTATCCACTAGATTGTAAACTCCTTGAGGGTATAGACTTTTGATTTCTTCTTTCTGTATCCCCAGTGCTTAGCATGGTGCCTGGCACATGATAAATGCTTGTTGTCTATCTACCTACCTAGATGGGTCAATAATGACTCTACAATTGCTTTCCTGCTTAATGAATTTGACATGGCAGCCAATCAGGAAAGTTAGGAGAGACTGGGTTATTAGTAGATATTATATTTTCCCCAATCTAATATTTTAGGCTTTAAATGCCAAGGAAGGCAGGCCTAATATGTTTAATCTATATTTTAGATATTCAACTTTAATCCAGCAGGCCCCATGATCTGTCAATGCTTAGCAAAAATCTAATTTTTTTAATGTATTTGGGATTCTGACAAAGGCAAAACAAAGAATCTGGACTAGAACAAAAAGGCTACTTTACAGGAATTGATAGGCCTCTTTTACAGGAAGGATTACAGGCAATGTTCAACACAGGACTGTGTATGTAAAACTTTGTCAATAAATTAGTTTGTGTGCAACTTAGTACATATTCCTCCACAGAAATAATGTCATAAATGATATTGAAGTATCCAACCCAGATCACAAAATCCTACTTAATAAATTTAAAATGGAGCTAAACAATACTAGTCTAAATTTTGGTTCATGAGAAGGCTGGATCATGCAAATATAGAAAGAAGCTTCTTATGGTTTCAGAGACAGCATGAAGTCAAATCTGAAAATCATGGAATTGTCTTTGGTTCTCTGACACTCCCTCTCTCCACCTTTTTCCCACTTCTTAGTACTCTCTCTTCTCCCTTGGTTCCAAGAGCCCTCACGTTGACCTAATCCTTCTACTCAAGCCTACACTATCATCTTGCTATTCATCTCTAATTATCTATTTTTACCTTACTCAAAAATCAGTAACCCTCGTAGAAAAATGCATACTGTTCAGCAGAAATTAATCTCTCATAAGTTGAATTTCAGCTAGCATTTAAAAAAAAACATTTCAGGCAATACAGGTAAAAATACCCATGAATAAACCAAATACACATCTAGGAATTTTCCCCTTAGCATCAGATCTCCTTTGCAATTTCTAGTTTTCATTTTTCTTTCTTCCTGAACCCAAAGACTTTCTAATAATAGGTTTACAAAGCACCTTTTTCACAACACGCCTCTATGAGGTAGTGTATACGAGTACTATTACGCCCATTTTGCAGATGAAGAAACTAAGGTCAGAGACGTTAAATCACTTTCTTGAAGTCACAAAGATAGTTGAGCGCCAGAGTTAGGATTTGAATCCTTCTGACTCTAGTGCTTGTCCATGTCCACTACACTACAATCACTCCCAGGGTAGAAGGGCATCTGGCTGGGGTGGATAAAAGCAGCTAAATTGTGCCATTTTGACAGATGGATCACTGGTAAGTCAAGTTATTTACAAGTTATTACATGTAATTCAAGTTGGGCACTGCCAATATCTGTAGCCCCAGACATTATCTTTCTAAAGATGGCAGCGAGTGGCAGGGCAGATAATGGTAGAAATAATAATGAACTTGGAGCCAGAAAACCTGGGTTTTCCTGGTTCAAATCTGCCCTATCCCTAAGACTTTGGGCAAGTCTTTAGACTTCTGAGGACTCTTATTTCTTGATCTGTAAAATAAGGGGGTCAAATTAACATTTAATTGAGAGGTTTGAACTAAGGAACTAACCTCTAAGGTCTTTTCCTGTTCCAAATCCTATAATTCTAGGACATCTGGCAAAAAAAAAAAAAGAGAGAGACTGCTTTTTATTAAAAGTAATTTTACTTAAAGTATGATTCTTCCCAAATAAATTCCCAGGGAACTTGACTTCCTCATATCCTATAATGATACAGATTATAACTAATGCACCTTCTTGGGATGTTGTGAAGAAAAAATTTGTATTTCCTGATAAGAATCAGGCTTCTGAACTTATCTGAGCTAGCACTGAGAGAAGAGATAGATGTTCTGTTGAAGGACTCAACCTGCAAGCTTTCCAAAATTTGGTAGAGAGTTACATATAAAGTGATCCACAGGCACAATCTTCAAAAACTCAGGGTTCCCATTAGCCCAGGCTGAAGCCTTGACACAGGAATTTGGGAGAGGGTCCAAAGAAAGAGCTTCAACATTTTAGAACACTCCTAGACAACAATATGTCTTACCAAGGAAGCTCGGTCAATCCTCCTTGCACAGCAATAGCAGATTTAACCCTATTTGCAAACTGCACTGCATCTTCATTCTCCTGTAAGGGAAAGTCAATGGTTAAACTTCTGAAAGGATATTTCCACAAGACTTTTTTAGAGTGAATTATTACCCAGTAGTTGTTGTTAAAGATGTCAATGTCACAATTTATCTAACTAATTTATTATCTGGGTCAACCATAGAAAATATTCTATCTTCAATAAAATATACATATGCTAGATATTATATGTATATATATGTGTGTGTGTCTATATATGTGTATATATATATATATGCCAGATATAAGCATCCATTCACCTTTTACCTCATTTGGATATGCAATAAAGTTGCAGAAGAAAGAGCTATAGGAAAGTGACTTGAGTTTCATTTATGGTCTTAGACAAGGTACAACTTTCAATAATAGGTCCATAGGTCAATGAAGCTAACAGTTATCACAAAATTTTCATATCTCCAAATGGCTCAAGATGTCACAGTCTGACTTTATTGGGCTGTAGCTAAACCATCATTAAGACATGGAGTTTGAACTGCTGAGAATGCATTTGAGCAATTCAGCTTTGGCAAACAGGTCTACCCAGGTTGTTTGGAGTTAACGTGGTCAGAGTAATAAAGAGCAAACCTTATCTATACCCTACCTGTCTGGTCATCGGGGGTAGGTACCACACATCACAGACTATGGCCCAGCTGGTCATTATTCGAAGCAGGTAGTTCACCATGCTGTATTTACTACTGTTCCAAAACGCGTCACCAAATCGAGGGTTATACTGGAAGAAAAGAACAAAATGTAGTCTTGTGTGCTTCTGAGGAAATTCTAATTCCCTTATACAGCTTCTGGAGACGGCAGCCAAAACCTTCCACCTGACCCCACCAACTATTTAAATATACAACACAATCTATTCAACAATTCGAATTGCTATGGTTGCAAAAGAAAGAATTTTGAATAAGAGGCCAAAAAAATATAAAGTTCATCCTTTTGACAAGAGCTACCAAAAACCTAGTCCAAGTTGAGCCCCTCATTTGTTTGCAGAGGTGGGGGACCTGTGGGCTCGGAACCACATGTGGCCCTCTTAGTGCTCACATGTAGCCCTTTGATTGAATCCAAACTGTTTGGGATCTGGCTGGGTTTGGATTCAGTCAAAGGGCTGCCCTTGAGGACCTAGAGGGCCACATATGGCCTCGAGGCCCACAGGTTCCCCACTCCTGGTTTAGAGCATAATCCTAATGAGGCCAACA
>CM053592.1:20000993-20027096 GCA_028646515.1 Pseudochirops corinnae
AAGGGAAAGCTCTGTTCCAAATCGCTGGGGTTCTCCCGGTTGCCGTAGCTCTCAGGAAGAGGCTGGGAACTCTTCCTATTTACTTCCGGCTGACTGGATAGTGAAGACTCCAGAACCGAGGCCCAAGACCGCGATCCAGATCCAGGCCGCTCAACACGAGAGCTCTTGTCCTGAGAACAATTGCTCAGTCCCCCTGCTGTCTGCAGGCCATGGGTGGGAAGCTGCAATGCGGAGGCGGGTACAAAACCTCTGCCTTTCACTTTTCTGCTCTGGAGGCCTTTCGGCTGGACTGCTTTTCTCCCAAGACCTCGCAAGTTCCACTGACCTAGTTCTGAACGCTGCTCACAGCTGCCGCTAATCTACTCACCGCTCCTCTCGTCCGGCCATCCCCGGGGCTCAGCATCGGCTTCAGGCCAGGCTGGTTTCGGTTCGCAGTGCTGATCTGGTTCCTCGTAGCCGAGCTGACTTTAGTGGGAAGTATCTTTGTGTGCGTTTTGGAGTTCTAGGATTGGTTTAGAGTCCTATTTTATGGGTATTTTGGGGTGGCTATGTGAGAGCTGCTATATGTTGCTGCTGCTATGCCGCCATCTTGGCTCCGCCCCCCGGAGCTGGAATTTCATAGGGAACTGTTGGAAAAAGTAGGCAAGTGATCTTTGGGCTATGTGATTCTAACCATTTCCTCCAAAATTTTAAAATCTTTAATTGCCTGTTTCCCCACGTTTTTATTTAAAGCAACTTTATTTTATTTTTTATCTGACAATTGGTACCCTTTATAGCAGTTGAAACATAATTATAAAATCTCAGATTTGGAGGGCACCTCAGACATTATCTAGTCAAACTCATCCCTGAACAGGAATACCTTCTGCCATATTGCTGAAAGTCCATAGTCTGTCATAAGTCTGCTACTTTTAAGACCTCCACTGTTGGAGAGCTCACTACCTTACAGAGTACTCCCATTAGCTTATAGTCCAGGTAGTACTCTTTTCCAAGCTACGTCTTATTGTGGGAGCCTTTCAGTGAATGTGATGGTTTGTCATACTTAAAAGAAAATCAGAGTGTACTTTTCTAGGTATTGTAATTGCTTTAATGAGAAAACACTCACTTACAAGCTTTTTTCTCATTTTTGAACAGTGGGCCACATTAAGGATTGAGAAGGAATCTCCGAAGGAATCAGTACTTAAAACCTCAGCTTCTGGTGGTAAGAGTATTATTATTGCTTTTATTTCCACTATTACTTACTCAAGATTCTAGTCCGGTAAAAAGGAATCTGTGCTTGCATTGTATAGACGCTATGTTGTTTTATTTTTTTGCCATTTCATTCATAATTTTGTTCCTTGTACACAAAGATGGTAGCCTCTCCCAAAGGGGCTGCACATTAAGTTCTGCCATGGTAGGGTGTCTCTATGAGCCCACTGTTTCATCTGGTGACAAGGGGCCTGCATCCATGAGATGGCTAGGAAGCAGACTAGATTTTACTAACCTGCTAGGGAATCAGGGGTATGAGTTTGCTCTGACAGAACTCATAGAATTAACCAGCCCCACATACTCTGTGGTTTATTCATCTCTGACAAGAGTTTACTTTTCCCCTCAAGAAAAGCCTTTTTAGAGCTTGTTAAAAAGTGGCTCAGTAGAGGGTTAGAATCGCTTGGGGACATACATAGACTGAAAGGAATAACCAGATTTAGCATTTTGATCTTTGAAGATGGAGTTTTCAGGTACTTTGCAGAGACTGCGATGAAACCATTTCTCCCCTCTGGTTTACATCTAAAAATGTCACAAGTGTCAAACACCACTTACTGGAAGGAAATTGGTCTGTCTTTAATCCTTTGCTTTTCTACTTTGCTCTTCAAATAGTTTCTGGGTTAATCTTCCTAATTAACTCAGCAAACTTTGATTTAATGCCTGCAATATGCCCCCTCAGCAAAGTAAAAGCTCTTTGAAAGTCAGAACTGTTTCTTTTTTAATTTGCTTTTGCAAATCCAGCTAGTGCCTGGCTCATGTGCTTAATGTTGTTTGTTGAACGAATGCATTGCACTACTCTAGGTATTGGGGATGGAAAGACAAAAAAAAGTGACCACGTCTCTCTGCTACTCCCTGCTTCTAGGATAGAAATGCAGACTCCTTCACCTGATACAGTGTGGCTTCATCTTACCTTTTCGATTGCGTCCTGGACCCTTATGAACACTGGGCTGCATGTTCCTTCCTCTGTACACTTTGGCTTCTACCCTTCCCTTCTTCCTTGCCCCTCCTGGTCATTTCTGAAGTGTTCTCCTTCTGTATTTCTATCTGTTGAGAATACTCTTTTCAAGGTCCCACTCAATCAGGTTCTACTTCCTCCATGAAACTTTCTCTGATGGCCTCAGCTTTCTCTCCTCATAGTTTCCCAGGACCCTTTGTTTGGATTGATACCTTCCCCTTACTTATCACATCTTCTTTTTATCTTCCCTATTTGTATATCTCCTCTTCCCAGTAATGGAGAGTATACTCCCTGAGGTTAGAGATTTTGGATTTTTTTCAGTAGAGTGTCTTAAAATATAGATACGTGTGTGTATGTATATATATTTCAGTTCAGTGTCTTATACATGGTAGGTGCTTAATAAATGTTTTATGAATTTAACATACCTTCAGTATCCAGTCCAAAGCAGATTATATGAACTTGCTGTTCAAAAAATCTGAGCGTAGCTAAGTTTAAAATGTTGTAGGAAACTCAGGTCACTTGCACAAAACACCTAAATGTTTACCACCAATGCCTACCTGGACTGAATGTTTTATACTGTAATTATAATTTTATATTACATTTTATATTATAATTGACTCATATGCACTGTTTTAAAGCTTATTTTTATTAAGTTTCTTCTTCCTCGTTGATTAAATAGAAAATGAACATTATCAAGCAGTTTTTGATGTAGTATTCCCAGACCTGGAATTTTTGAGACCTGTATTGTCCTGTATCAAGTAGCACTAGAAAGAGCAAGCTTTCCTGAACTTGATTCCCTAGAAAGTTCTAAGTATTATGAATAAGGAATCTTAAAAAAAAATTGATGCTAGCACTCTTTTCTCTTCTAAAATATTAACTTTAATGAATCAAAACGTATCAAATACATGTAGCACTTTATTGGCATGAAAGTACCAGGCTTAATGTTTCCAGGTTTATTTTGCTCCAAAACTTCCTTGACATCTCTTAGCCCTTACTGTAATTCCCTTGATTGTACTCTGTTGGTCTTGCTCAGGGCTTTCATAGGTTCTACTAATATATTTCAAACTCCAGGGTCCTAAGTTAGTTTGGGGAAGGTAATAATAGATTTTAAAACAGTGACATGTACCATGAATCTAACCTTAAAAAAGTTACTTTGAGTATGGTAGGTTAGAAAGATCCACAACTTGCCTGATTTTATCTGAGTGGTTTATGAGGATTAGAGCTAACATCTGGCTATTCAAGGTTTAATTAACACATCCCATAATTTGCTAGCAGGACTAAATAGGAGAAATTTATATTGTTTCAGTTTTGTTGTTTATTTCCCTATGGCAAAGTGTTAATGGCAAAAAGACTAGTTGTAATTTTATTGAGCAGGGTTACTTCTGTGGTTTTTTTCCCATATGAAACTGGGAGTTTTATTTTGCAGAGAAATGTTATATGCCTCTTTTACCTAATTAACAATCATCTGCCCTTTCATCCACATGGTTGACATTGACAACCAGCCAACTGCTATTCTCATCTGCCATGTTGCAGTAATAAACCAGTTAACTGTGTATTAAACTCAAGAGTAGTTGTGTCAAAGTCTTAGTCTGGTGGGGGTGTGGTGATAAAATAACTCCCCTTAGCACACATACTTGGCTTGTATAATCTTCTGGCATGCAGAGCAGTGTTACTGAGATACTGCCAGGGATCATTTGGGCACGTCATGGCTTCTGCCGTGGCCACAGATGGGCCAGAGGCCACAAAGTTCTGTTGTGTTACCTCTGGGTTTGAATGCTGATGGTTTTTACATGCTGAGAAGGAGAGAAGAGATAAATGAATGGGATCTTCTTGACCCCCACTCCCACCCCCCATATAACAGATGAAAAAAATGAGGTGTAGAGAGTTTAGAAATATTCTGACTTTTTGATGGCAGCTTACATGTATATCACTACTAATTGAAGTAGTTTTTCCTTGATTTCTAAAAACAAGGAAATTGTGGATCCTGTGGTATAGTTCTCTTTTTTCCACATTGCAACATGCCCCATCATGGTTTTGATAATATTGCAGGGCAGCATAAAAAATTAAATGGTCATTTTGGGGAAACTGAGCCAACAGATGACAGAAAAAAACTTAGAAACTCAGAAATGTGTGAAATATATGTATAGTATTGTATAATATCAACATATTTTTTTTATCATTTAATACCCTAATAATTCAGATTACTTCTCTGGTATGAAGGGAGGGCCAAACAATTTTACAGAGATTTTCCAGATCCTGGAGACACCATATCCCTAAAGCCTGCCACGTGGAAGGGATAACTAGAATTCAGCTTTTTATTGTTTTAAAGTTTGCAAAATGCTTCCTAGTCAGGATCCTGTATAGTAGGTGCATGCAAGTATCTGCATTTTTACAGGTGGGGAAAATTGTGGCAGAGCACTTAAGTACTTTGTCTTTAATCTTGCAGGCTAGTCAATGTGAAACTCAGTATTTAATCCCAAGGCTCTGGATTCTAAGTCTAGTCTTCCTTCTGTTCTCTTTCTGTTGTTTCTGTAGGGCTAAAACCCAGCTGACATTTTTTTCCCCTGTGTTTTATTAAACCTTACGACTTCCATAGGCAGAGTTTTCAGGTTTCTTATCTGACATTTATCTCACTCTTATCTGATGCTGATATTTCTGTTATCCATTGTTAGCTTTATTTTACTATGATAGTCATTAAAAAGCTACTGGTTCCTGAAATATTAGACAAAAGTTTACAAGTTAAATAGTGAGTACACAGAGATTACTGTTCCTGATTTGGTGGCTTTAAGGATTATGCTTAACAGAGATGGAGAGATACATGGTTGGAGGTAGCTGTGTGTTGAAATCAATACAGACTTCAGGAGTATTGACTTTTTGGGGGGTGTGCTGGGGGAAAAGGCAGAGAATATGCAATTTTTCTTTCTTAGCTTGTTTTCCTACCACTAAATGTGTGCGTACCACCTTAGCAGAAGGCTAAAATACTGAAGAAAAGGATAATTTCTTTTCCTTTTTGGGTAGAGACCTGAACTTGTTCCTAGAGCCAATTTTTTTCATATCTTCCCCCCCCCTTTTTTTTTTCCTCCTTCTAACTTTCTCCCCAAATTGAATGTAAATGATCAGAAAAGGGTAGGAGAGAAAGTTACGTTTCCCCTCCATTTCTTCATTTCTTTTCCCAACCATCAAGGCCAAAGTTCTAATAAGGGTTTGAATGCCAGACCTTTTTGGAAAGAAGATTGCTTCACCTTTCTCTTTTCTTCTGCTTTTGAAGTCCTTTCGGTGTTTGCCATTTTACTGACCATGCGTGAGATGGCTATGCCAAGATTGCCTGAAAATCCTTGAATTCTGTAAAGTCTCATTGGAAGGTGGCTACTAGACGTGGGGGTCAGAAAGCCTGGGTCCCACCTCCATTACTTACTGCCTGTGTTACTTAGGATGAGTCACCAGATAGGCTGAGCCTCACTTGTTTTTTTAAATGAGTCTAGTGAGTGATACATGTTGACCTGCTCTTGAGGGTTACTGTAAGAATTTAATGAGAAGAGATACGGAAATGCTTTGTAAACTCCCAAACCTCTACAAATGGAAGGAGGGGGTGGTAGTAGTTACTACGGTATTGTGAAAGTTTTAAAATACTTAGCACCTGCAATGTTGAGAGTAGTTTTTCTCTTCTCGTGTGTCATGTAGGCAGGGTGTGTTCAGCAATCTATTTACATTAATCTAAGTGATTTCATTGTTGCTGTGTCGTTTCTGACTCTTTATGACACCATTTAGGGTTTTCTTGGCAAAGATCCTGGGCTGGCTTGCCATTTCCTTCTCCAGCTCATTTTACAGATGTGAGAGCTGAGGCAAAACAGGGTTTTGTGACTTGCCCAGGGTCACACAGCTGCTAAGTGGCTGAAGCTGGATTTGAACTCAAGAAGATAGTTTTCCTGGTCTCAGGCCTAGTGCTCTATCCACTACACAACCTAGCTGTCCCACAGGTGATTTCAGACCTTATTCTTAATTATCCAAAATTGGGTAGAGGTTTTATTTGCTATCTGTTGTCCTTAGAGATATAGTAGGATTTTTCACATTAAAGTATAGTAACAATGTGAGATCTTATGTTAGTGTCTTAACTGGACTCAGTTTCTGGTGTTCCTCCCCTTATAATCCAGTGTAGTCTTTGACCCTAAGACAGTTTTACTCACATCACTTCAGTCCCATCTCATTCTCCTACAACATAACACTCCCCACCCCACAATGGTGTGAAGGAAAGAGTCAAGATCTGGCTCGACTCCTGGGAAAGCCTCCTAACCAACCAGCCTCTCTGGGCTCCCTCATCTAGACAATGCATGATACCTGGACCAGAGGAATTCTGAGGCTCCTCCAAGCACCAAATCTGTGAGCATGTGAAAACACAGACAAACGTACATACACGCAGGCACCAAGCATCTGCCTACATGCATCTCCTTACTACAGGATAAATAAAGCTCAGGCTGTTTAGCCTGGCATTCAAGGCATGGCACGGACTGTTTTCAATGTTTCTCTCCAGCTTATCTCCCAGAATTTTCCTCTGTGCACCTTATGTCCCAGCCAAATGGCCTGTTCCTGGAATTGCTCTAGTGATCTGATTTCTTGTGCGTCCTCTAGGGTCCAGCTCAGATGCTGCCTCTTCCTTCTTGAGCTCTTCCCTGATTCTCCCCAATGAAGAGTCACCTCCTTTGTTCTACTCTCATTTCACTTTGGAGAGTTAGAGATCACAGACGGAATCTTATTGATGAGGGACAGCTAAGCGATTGTGGATTTAAATGCAGGTTTTCTCCAAATTAAGTTCTTTGTGGATACAACAAGAAACACCCTTGTTATAGTCTATAAAGGGTAAGCCTTTGATAAATAGAAGTATACACAGGATAATTTTACATATATTTATACATATACATACGTGGCCATCTCTAAGGCAGGGGAGGAAGGGAAGAAAAAAAAGAAATTTACATGTTAACTTTGTTATATATTTATAAGGAATAGCAGGTTGTACATAGTAGATTTGTGGTTTCATGTTTAATCATCATTTTTATAATATTATGTTATGGAAATGTTGTTTTATTCCATAAATCAAAACTGTTTTTTTTTTTTTAAAGTAAGCCTTGGAGTCAGAAATAATCCTAGTAATACCTCTCTAGCCTTTCTTTTTAAGGTCGACAGAATGCTTTATGTGTATTATATATGTCATTCTTTCAGCAGTCCTGTGAGGTATTACTTAACCATATAATTATTATTATCCTGATTTTATATATGAGTAAACCAGAGCTCAGAGGTTAAGTGACTTTCTCAGGATCCTGAAGCCAGTACTGAGATGGGATTCAGAATCTCCAGTAAATCCAGTGCCTTCTTCATGCCTGAAAACTGCTTGTGTATGTGAGACCCTAGGCAAGTCACTTAACCACTCAGTGTTCTGTGCAGTTTTTAGGATGATAAATGACTTAGATTGTGCTGATCTTCATGAGTGAAGAATTTTCCTCATCTAGGAATTTGCTGCATTAATAAAAGTGTATATCAACTCTCTGCCACCTTAGAGCAGGCCTATACAACCTGTGGCCCACCAAAGGATTTTGGGGGGCCCTTGAAAATGTGTATTTACACTTTAGATCCTTTGGCGGGCCGAAGGTTGTGCAGGCCTGCCTGAGAGCCATGACTCAGGCCATGTTGGTACCTGAGATTCAAGATTGGAATGTGATGAAATGCTTAGAGTCTACCACAGTTAACAGAAGGGGACTGAAGGTTTTCTGGAGAATCTCTCACTACTTCAGTGGTTTAAGGGCTCACAAAGGACAGCCCTTATCTCAGGAATGTGAGAAGTCTGGGGATATCAGAATCTCTACCGTCCCAGAATGAACACTTTGACCTTCCCTGGAATCTCATACCTGCCTGATTTGTGACTCTGGAGTCTGCTTCCCTCTGGCCCCAGCCCCATTTATATTTTACTCACTGGCCATCTTTTTGTGATCTCCCTTGCTGCCACCAATTTTCCATAATCAAGTCAACTCTGACGTGGCAAGGTTATATCATTCAAATTCCCTCTAACTCAACTCATCATCCCGTCATTTTATTCTCTTTTTAAAAATTAAATTTAATTTTAAAAAGTTAATTCTTATTAAAGACTTCCCGAGTGAAGAACACTGTGCTAAGCACGTCCTCACAGAGCTTACATCATAGCATGGAGATGACAGCATAGTAATGTGAATGGAACAGTGGCCTCCATATAATGTTGAATGTTGAAAATGTTGAAAACTATCTTTGGTTGAAAACTCTTTACATATAACTGGAAAAAATATTATTTTTAGAAAAGATACATTAGCACTTTATTTTCCAAATATTCATTAGCCATTCTTTTAGTAATGTCATCTAAATTTTGCAACTGAAGTCAACCTCATCTCACTTTCAGGCTAAGTGCTCACTTGTAATAAAGTATCCCTTAATTTATTTTAATCAACCATTAGGCACTTTCTTGTTCCCAGCCTCTTTTATTGTAGAATTAATACCCTCAGCAGTTAGCCATCCCTTTAATGAGCCAGAGACCAGGCATTTCATTGACTGTTGAGCGCTCTTCAAAAGCTTAAAGCAAGAACTTATGAGAAGTAGCCACTTTGGGAAGACAGTACTCTGAAGGAGGGAAGCCCATGAGTGTGATGAATTCATTCCATATTTGTGGAATGCAGTTATTACTTTCTTTACTCAGTGGTCTAACCATCCCTTACTGTGTGTTCTAGCCAAACTCTCTTCCTGGCTCTTCCTCACAAGTGACATTCAATTTTCCATTTGCTCTAGCTATCTACCATGCCTGGAATATGTAACTTCCTTAGCTCTGCCTCTAAGAACCCATAGCTTCCTTTAAGACTCAGCTCAGGTACTGTCTTTGAAATGTTTCTTTCTTTTTAAAAAAAATTTTTTTTTTTTTGCTTTTTGGAGGCAATTGGGGTTAAGTGACTTGCCCAAGGTCACACGGCTAGTTTTTGTGTTAAGTGCCTGAGGCCGGATTTGAACTCAGGTCCTCCTGACTCCAGGGCCAGTACTCTGTTCACTGCACCACCTAGCCACCCCTCTGAAATGTTTCTGAATCCTATGCCCCAAGTGCTAGGATCCCCCTTTCCTAAACTACTACCTCATATATGTTATGTATGTATGTATGTATGTATGTATGTATATGTATATACACTTGTATATGCACCTTTTTACATAATTAGACTGTTTTATTTTTCTCTAGCACTGTACCTGACCCATGGGTACTTAAAGAATGCTTATCGATCCCCTCAGTAGACTCTGCAAAGCTCCTTGAGGGCAGGTCCTTTTTTTGTTTTTGTTCTTACATGCTTAGCACCTAGCCCAGTGCTTTGCACATAGTAGAGGTTTCCTAAAGGTTGATTAAAATTAATTGAGGGATACTTTATTACAAGTGAGCACTTAGTCTGAAAGTGAGATGAGGTTGACTTCAGTTGCAAAATTTAGATGACATTACTAAAAGAATGGCTAATGAATATTTGGAAAATAAAGAGCTAATGTATCTTTTCTAAAATTAGTATTTTTTCCCGTTATATGTAAAGATAGTTTTCAACATTAATTTTTATGAGGTTTTGAGTTACAAATTTTTCTCCCTTCCTTATTCCCTCCTCTCTCCCCAACACAGCAAGCAATATGATATAGGTTATACATATGCAATCATAGAAACATATTTCCACATCAGTTATGTTGTGAAAGAAGAAACAAAGCAAAAGGGAAAAGCCATGAAAAACAAAAAACAAAAAAGTGAAAATAATATGCTTCGGTCTGCATTCAGACTCCATTATTCTTTCTCTGGATGTGGACAGCATTTTCTATCATCAGGCTTTTGGAATTGTCTTAGATCATTGTATTGCTGGGAAGAGCTAAGTCAATCATAGTTGATTAGCATGCAGTGTTACTGATACTGTATACAGTGTTCTGCTTCTGCTCATTTCATTCAGCATCATCTCATGTAAGTCTTTCCAGATTTTTCTGAAATCCATCTGCTCATCATATCTTATGGCACAGTAGTATTCCATTATATTCTTATACCACAACTTGTTCCGCCATTCTCTAGTTGATGGGCATCCCCTCAGTTTCCAGTTCTTTACCACCACAAAAAGAGCTGCTATAAATATTTTTGTAAATGTAGGTCCTTTTCCCTTTTTTATGATCTATTCGAGATATAGTCTTAGTGGTGGTATTGCTCACTCAAAGTTTGGTTGCCCTCTTGGCACAGTTCTAAATTGAAGCGCTAACATGTCTTTATCAAGAACAGGCCTAATAAGCACTCATTTTCTTTCATGATAGGGTTATGACAGACCCTATCCCCAGAGATCTCACAGGTTAATTGGGAAGACACCAAAGGAACAAATGCAAACAAACGATATCCTGGATAAATAGGACATAATTAAAAGAGAGAAGGCATTGGAGTAATTGAGGGATTGGGAAAGGCTTCCTATCGAAGGTAGGATTTTAGCTGGAATTTAAGAGAAGTTAGAGAAGTCAGTAATGGAACTGAGGGGGAGAGCATTCCAGGCATGAGAGACAGCCAGAGAGGAAGTCCAGAACCAAGAGATGCAGGGTCTTGTTCCTGGAACAAGGACGCCAGCGTATCTGGGTCAAAGAATATATGGCTGGGAGCCGGGTATAAGAAGACTGGAAAGGTGGGAGGCATCTAGGTTATGATGGTCCCCAGTGCCAAACAGAGCGACTGGAGTTTATTGAATAAGGCAGTGATATGATTGGATCTGTACTTTAAGAAACTCACTTTGGTGACTGAGGGGAGGATGGATTGCAATGGGGAGGGACTTGAGGCAGGCAGACCCAGCGGCAGGCTATAGTTCATGGGTAAGGTGGTAAGAGTCTGCAAAGTGGCATTTCAAGAGATGATGCAAAAGAGAAATCAACAGGCCTTGGCAACACGTTGGTATGGGAAGTGGGAGTGGGGGGGGGGGTAGTGAGGAGTCTAGTTTGAGAGCCTAGATGGTGATGTTCTCTCCAGTAAGAGGATGAGAGAGGCATGGGGTCTTAGAGGGAAAGATAATGAGTTATGTTTCGACATACTGAGTTTAAGATGTCTACCAGACATCCACTTTGAAATGTCTGATATGCAGTTGGAGCTATGAGAGTAGAGACCGGCAGAGAGGTTGGGACAGGATTCATAGGTTTGAGAATCCCTTAGTATAAAGAATTAAATCTATGGGAACTGGTGAAATCACCAAATGAAGTACTATATAGGAGAAGAGAAGAGGGCCCAGGGTAGAGCTATGTGGGACACCTATGGTTAGAAGATATGACCTGGGTGAGGATCCAGCAGAGGAGAATGAGAAGTTACTAGGTAGGAGGAGAGCCGGGAGAGTGTGGGGTTCCAAAAACCTAGAGAGAAGAGAATATCAAGGGGAAGAGGGTGACGTACAGTGTAAAAGGCTGCAGAGAGGGTGGGAAGGATGAGGATTGACAAAAGGCGTTGGATTTGGCAATAAGAGATCATCGGTAACTTCACAGAGAACAGTTTTGGTGGAATGATGAGGTCGGAAGGAGACCTTTAATGGAGTAGCCCAAGGGTTTGACCTTCGCCATATTCATTCAGTATAATTTTTTTTCTCCAATTAAAATTGCAGATGGAATGTTTGGCAAATTTTCAAATAATACAGAATAGGAATCATTCAACAAGTATTTGTTACTTGTGCCAGGCTCTGTGCTGGGAGGTGGGAATGCGCACATAGGATGAAACAGTTCCTATTTGCTGATAGGGGAGACAAGTATGTATAAAAGCATCTATCCTGAAAAATGAAGATAACAGATACAAACATCTACAAAGTAATAAAATGCAGAGTAGTTTTGGAGGTAGGGCTCTAGTGGTTGGAAGAATCGGGAAAGGCTGCATGTGGAAGATGGTGCTTGGACAGTGTCTTTAAGGGGCAGATCTTTTAGGAGGTTAGGAAGGCGTGATCTCAGGCATGTGAGACCAGTGCAAAGGGAAAGAACAGTTAGTTTGCATTGCAGAGTTGGGGCAAGGGGAGAGTAATAAATGAGGCTCTGTTTCTTTAGGTGCAGCCTGCAGGTTCCAAAGTCCAGGTGTTCTGCCGCAGTCCAGTGCTTTTTCCATTGGGAATGCAAGTTATGGCTACATTTCTTTTTTTAGATAGGAGGTGTGCAGGCTGGGACAGCTGAGTAGGCATGTACTCTGGTACATGATCCCTCTGCTATTTTTTGGTGACCAAGAGCCTCATTGTAAGTCATCTGACCAGCAGGGGATGGAAGTGTTTTGTTTTCATCTTTATTTCATAGTTGAACATCTATTTTAATCATATGCTTGACTTGTGAAATGATCATGGCCTTCCATTTCTCACTTGGGTTGCTTTTTCATCCATCCTGAGGTTATATCTGCCTTTTATTGGGAGGAAAAATAATGATTTCTTTTCAGAATATGGCATGAAGCCATGATAACTTTAAAAGTATATTTGGTATTTTTTTTAAGTGGCATTATATTTTGGCCTAGCCTGTATGTATGTCCTTAGAACCAATGGAAAAAATTAGTTTCAAGGGAGGTGGAATGGCTCTGCTGGTCTCCAGAGACGCTGAGTATTTTAACCCCATGCTGCTTATAAGAGGAATTTTAAAATGATCTAATTTGACTCTGGGATAAAATCTGCTAATTTTGAGAATGGAGTTGAGGAGAAAGGTTAGAATTGAGGAGAAGTCAAAGTAGTTTGGCTTTTTTGATTTTTCTTTTGAGTTTATGATGTAAGCTATTTCAGTTTCAGATACCAAGATTAGGCAACGTTACTAACAACATAGGAACAATAGTAGGAGTTAGTAGCAGAACTGTTTTCAAAACAAAGCGCAGACCTTCCATAACTTCTGACAGTGTTTTGCTATCGGCCCTTCTTCTCGTTCCAGCCTAGTTGTAGGGTGTAGAGGTAGGGAGCCGTGAACAAAATCTTGACCTATTTGAACCGATGGTATGTGGTGGAAAGTCAGGTTCAAGGTGGAAGCTGTTTCACAGATGTGAGATGGAGGGTGTAGGAAAAAGGAGAGAGATTATAAGTCTTAGTAAGTGACCTTTTGTTGGCAGTGGAAATGGGTATCACTAATTCCTCCTAAGAGACAATTTTCCCTCCCCCAGAGTTTTAGCCAGGTATCCGCAAGTGTGGCACTTTGAATCCAAACTTATATTGGATTCCATCAGAAGGCTACACTTGAGGACCTAGAGGGCCACATGTGGCCTCCATGCTGCAGGTTCCCCACCCCTGGTTTAACCTTTACCTGGGAAAAACTATGCACTGTGAATATTCCAAATGTGACCTCCCATCATATATAGGAGCTCCCTCGAAAGCTGCCCTTGGTTCAAAATCTACCTTAGGTCAGCTTCTGCTGAAGATTATGGTTCAAGAGTGACTTCATTGATCTTCTTATCAGAAGATACGTTAGAATTTGTTTTGCTATTTTGGTTAAATAAATATCAAGTAAATTCCCTCTCATACACATGGATTACCTCACCAGTGGGGGAAAGGGAACACAGCTGACCCAGGAGTATAGGTTGCCAGGGCGAGGTCTCTCCCTGATGAATTGCCACTCTGCCAACAGGGATGCTGATGTTATTGGAGGGCGTGGTGATGAATTGCAACCTTATGAAAGTGACTTCTCCTCTACCAAGAAGGTATGTCCTTTAGGTATAGCCCTGGGCCATTCCAACTCTTTGAGAGTCAAGGGATACTGACTGGTCTCAAAATCTGCTTGTTCAGGGGCGGTGGACCTTCAGCCTTCAGGTAGCATGTGGCCTTCTAGATCCTTCAGTGTGGCCTTTTCACTGATGAATCCAGTTCAGTCCAAAGGCCACGCTTAAGGATCTACAAGGTCACAGGTTCCACCTGTAGCTAGTAGAAGTGCTCAGGTTGTATTGATTACATCTTTTGCTTCTGTTTTAGCTGCTACTCCTTAACTCTAGTCTTCTGTTTGACCTCAGAAGAAGAAATTCCTTGTCAGTACCCATAGTACTACTTGGGGTCCATGTAAATCACGACATGAAAGGGAACTTAAGTCCTCAAGGGCAGCCCTTTAACTGAATCCAGTGTAAGTGTGGATCCAATGTAAGTTTGGATTCAAAGGACCACACTTGAGGACCCTCAGCTAAAACTCTGGGGGAGGGGAAGTGATACCCATTCCCACTGCGAACCAAAGGACAGCTCTGTCTGAGACTATAATCTCTCCTTTCCCATACCCCCTTCATCCCAGATCCTTTTATTCTGCATTTCCACTATGAACAAAATTGCTGGTATTGCAATATTTTTGTTTCTCTTCTCTCTATCCATTGTGTGCTCTCTTGATGTCTTTCCACCCACTTCCACAGTGATAAATGTTTTTATTGTATGGAGGAACAACTGGATTTCTCACTTGTAAAGAATATATGAGCCATTTTTTATGTAGTAGGGAGAAACAAGGGTGAAGGATTGAAAGGAGAGGAGTTTTCCATGGCTTATCCTAGGAATAAAAAAAAAATTATTATTTTGCTTCTAACCAAGATTTGAGGCAAACACTATAGTACTAGTCATGTAGAAAGTGGTTAAAATAACCCTATTGTACTTTCCCTTCTCAGCCTTCAGATTCTTAGAATGTGCTGGGCTATGATAGTGATGTAATCCAACTATGAATTAGGACAGTATTCTTGGTATTATCATAGATAGCATATGAATATATAAGGAAGCATGACTAAGTGCTTATGTAAGGCTTTTTGGGGGGTTTATTTAATTTGGCTTTATTTTCAGTGTTAAAAAAAATTGTAATTCTTTATCAGCCCAGTGCTGCAGAGTCAGAGAGAGTAAGAACAATTGCATCATTTAATTATTTCAAAATAGGAAGCCGTGGTTGAGGGGAGTTTTTCGGGAAAAGCAAAAGAGAAGCCACAACCCACATTGATTTTAGAGAACTGTTTCTTATCCCGAATGGATGATGTTGGTGGTTTTTAGAGATTCACCTCCTTTCTTGAATGGTTGCTTATTTGGGAGGTAGTAAGCTAGTCCTTTAAAAGCCACACAGAAGAGAAATATGGCAACCACAAGGACACCTAGAAAACATTGCCTCATAGTGTCTTCCATGTCAAAGATAGTAAGGGAAAGACCAATTAAAATGGTCTGAGACTTTACCTCATACTCCACATGTTGGGAAAGAGGAATAAAAATAGGAATGATCAATGTTGGAGGGGCCATGGAAAGATTCACACTAATTGACTATTGGTAAAACTCTGAATTTGTCTATTTGCTTTTGACCTGGCATCCTGGCTATTGGTAATATGCCCCAAGAAAGTCACAGACAGAAACAGAGGTCAAATATATACAATGTGATATTTATGTTGTTGTTTTTCAGTCATTTTCAGTTGACAGTGAACTGTGTTAGATGCTCTGTGACCTCATTTAAGGTTTTCTTAGCAAAGACACTGGAAGGGTTTGCCTTTCCTTCTCCAGCTCATTTTACAGAGGAGGAAACTGAGGCAAACAGAGTTAAGTGACTTGCCTAAGGTCACACAGTTAGTAAGTGTTCGAGGCCAGATTTCATCTAAGGAAGGTGAGTCTCCTGACTCCAGGCCCAGCCCTTTATCCATTGTGCCACCTAGCTGCCCTACAATATTTATAGCAATGCCCTTAATGATATCAAAGAATGGGAAACAAAGTTGGTGGCCACTGATTTTGTGTAATGTTTGAAAAAAATATGTTATATGAATGTAATGGACTGGTGTCATAATTAAGAATTGAAATATGAAGAATTCAGAGACAATGGAAGATTTATATGAACTGATACAGAAGTAAAATAAGCAAAAGTGAAATAAGAATATAATATACACAGTCATTACAACAATACATATGAAAAAAATGACTAAAAGGGAGCCAGAATTTTTAGGATCTGAAAAACCAATGATGGACGTGGGGACCAGATAGTAAAACACTCCTCCCTTCTTATGGCAAAGAGACAAACTAGGACTAAATGTTTTGTTTTGTTTTTTTACAGTCAGATGCAATCACTGTATCAAAGTCTTTTTTTCTTCCTTTTCTTTTCCAGAAATGATCTATGATTTAAAGACAAAAAACACCTGCTCTTTGTTTTTACTTCACAGTCATTTCTGGAAATTCCCTCCCCCCCACATTTAAACCTCCCTTACAACAAAGAAAAATAATTGAACAAAAACCTTTGTTAAAGTGATGATGACTGGCATTTTCCACAGCATTTTGCCCTAGTACTTCCCCTACTCCTCACTCTCAGCCTCGAGGAAAGAGAGATATGGTTCTTCATCTGTTTTTTTGGGACTTACTGGCTTTTTAGTTACTTTAACTTCTGCTTCCATTTAGTCATCTTTTAGTTTATGCAGTTGTCATTTTGTATATGGTTCATTTAGTTCTACTTAGTTCATTCTGAATAAATCTGTAGAGATCTGACCGTATTACTTTGAATTCCTCATTCATCATTTCTTATACTATATAATTATATTCCAATAATTCATCTCCCATTTGATAGGCACTAGCTTTGATTCCAAGTCACCTTTCCTATGAAAGAAGGATACTGTGAATATTTTGGCATGTTTATTATCTGTCTTTGACATCCTTGGAATATGAGGTTGGCATTGGGACTTCCCAGGTTATCTAGGTTGTGGCATATTCACATTGATAAGGAGAACAGATGTACCCAAACATCGCCTTCGGCAGTAAGGGTACCTCTCTTCCTACCACCCTTCTAAAATGGACTTGGAATGAACTATCTGGGGATGGTTCTTCTGATATTTAGTTTCTAAATTTTCTCCTCCAAAACAAAGAGGCAGTCTCTGACAAATGAGGAAAAAAGCCTGTTCCCTAACAAAATGAGACTTGATTCCTTGTTTGTGTTTGACTCATTGAAGAAGCAAGTTTTTAAAATATATGTATATGTATATATATATATATATATATGTGTGTGTGTGTGTGTGTGTGTGTGTGTCACACATGCACATATATGAGGCCAGATTTAAATAAATGATCTGACTAAACAAATGGCCTGTGACTAAGTTCTAATACAGACGAGGGCCATTGATCATGACTTTCATTCTTAACCTTATTTTTTTTATTGTCTCTTTATTTTGAAGGTCAGTGTAAAACGAATATACCACAACCTAGGACTTGATAGTAAAGCAGCTAGCAGTGGAGTAGCAGCGGAGTTCCTAATTAAAAATTGCAATATAAAGGAGCTGTCTTAGAATTAAGAAGAGAATGGGTGAAGGAGGGAACTGGGATAGGATGAAAGGGGACCTCCATGAATGCTGGTACCAAATGGGGCACATAGACAGGGGTGGCAGTCTATGCAGAATGAAACTTTGTGGGTTGTTCAACTAAGATAAATTGGTAGATAATTGGAGTTGGCAGAAGTGATGCTCTTGAGTATAGTATTCATATCAAAGAATGAATTTGAATTCTGTCTAGCTGATGTTATACCTTTAAAACCCTGGAAGAGTGTTAGGGTAAGCTAGTGTTGGAGTAAGAATGTTAACAGAATGGAATGGAACAAGGAAATGTACCTTTTCATGTGATATTCGTATTCTCTCTCTTTGTCTCTGTCTTTGTCTCTCTCTCTCTCTGTCTCTGTCTCTGTCTTTCTCTCTCTCTCTCTCTGTCTCTGTCTGTCTCTGTCTCTCTTTCTGTCTCTGTTTCTCTCTCCCTCTGCTCCCCTTATCCATCTCTGTCTCTCCCCTCTCTCTCTTCCTCTTTCTTCTCTGTCTCTGTCTCTCTCTGTCTCTCCCCCTTCTTCCCTCTCTTTCTTGGTCTTTGTCTCTCCCTTTTTCTCCCTTCCTTTTTCCTCTCGGTCCCTCTCCTTTCTCTCCTCTCTCTCCCTCTCTGTCTCTCCCTCTCCTCCCTCCCTCTTTCTTTGGAGTTCAGCCATCATCAGCCAGGTGGAAAGCAGCTGCAGTGCTAGAGGAGGTTGATTTTCCAAAGCCTGATCCCCAAACATATTTTCCACATGTGAACTTTGTTATAAATAACAGTTAAGTTCCAAAGTCCCGTGTTTCAACAGTGTTATGGGCTAAACAGGTTTTAGGAATAATGTGTGACCAGACAATTATTTATGTGGGTAAGTGCATACTGAGTTCTTAACCCTCACTTAAATTATGTCATATTCTCCGCTTTTGGCAATTAGGGAATTCTTTCCATATGTCCTGGTGCAGTATATGTTGCTACCCCAGATCTGAGGCACAACCTGAATGTATCAGGGCCGTAACATTAACATAATTTGAAAATCTTTGCTCATTCCTAAATTTTCTTCTTCTCCTACCTCAGTTGATTTAAAAGAAAGCTCAGCTTTGCCTTTATTTTTAGAGCCCCTTCATACTCAGCAGTATCTGTGTACAAGAGGGTGGTTGCTTGATCTGCTGCTGGGGTTAAGAGAGGATGGTGCAGAGTGGACAAGGCAGTGGGGCCATTGTGCCAGACTGAACGATCATTGTTCTGTTTCCATTTTCAATTAACCAACCATTCAGTCTGCAAGTGTTTGATATCAGGATAGAGCTCAAATGTTTAACTTGATTTCTTTGTGATGCCTTGGGAAGAAAAAAAAAACCCCAAACTACCATCCCTAACTGATATCTTAGGTACACATTTTTTTCTAAGTACTGTAATTTGCGAACTTTAGATTTTTAAAAATCCTACTTTATAACCATTATGTCCATAATTACTGAACTGATCCTTTATTCTGATCATTTATTTATTTGGCATGTAAGCATTAATATTGAGGCATCTACCATCTAAGAGAAATGGATTTAGGTGAGTTAGATACTTGACTCAGACTACTAAAGTAGTCCCAGTTTCTGGGAATTCCATTTCATGCTTATTTCACATAAAATGACGTTGTGAAAGCATTACCTTTAAGAGCACAACTAACTAAAAAGCTCCAGAAGTTGGTCTCTCAATATAAATGTAATAATCGTCTGTTAAAGTTGTCTCTGACTAAAGTTAAGAAAAAGAAACCTTGATAGTGCTGGGGGTGGAGAGAAAGCATTTTCTTTAAATCTTAAGTAGGTAAGGCTAGACTCCATTTTCTTCTCCCTTTTATTTATTAGGCAACTTTAGCTTCCATTTCTGTTATGAGTCCTTCCAGGTAGTTTATCCTTATTAAATTCTCACCAGTTATCTGTGTGTTCTTTTCATGGCATAGCCGGCATTCCTCCTTGATATATTTCATAGCTTTTACTCTATGGCATTTTGACCAGTTGATTAATATAGAGACAGTACAAATCTTATGAAGCTCATAGGTAAGTATAGCATTACCGAACTCTAGTTGCTATTTCTCTTTCTTGGGGTTTATATGAGGTTAGTGATGTCAGCCAGTAAACATTTATTAAGCGCCTACTATTTGCTAGACATTGTACTAAGTGCAGGGGAGACAAAAGAAGGGAAAAGACCAGCTACTGTTCTCAAGGACCTAATAGTTGAATGAGGGAGATGACATACAAATGACTATGTATGAACATGTTCTGTGTAGGAGAGGGAAGGCACCATAATTAAAGGGGATCACTAATTGAAGGTGAGGTTTTAGGGGGGATTTGAAGGAAGCCTGGAGGCCGAGATGAGGAGAGAGAACATTCTATGGGTGGGGGACAGCCACTGAAAATGCCCATAGTCTTATTTGAGGAACAGCTAGGAGAGCAGTATCATTCAGTCACACAGAATTCTGGGGATATGGGGCGTGGTGACAGAAGAAGTGCAAGGTATAAGAAAAGGTAGGGGGAGTTATGAGGAGCCTTGAATGCCAAAGATTTTATATTTGAGCCTGGGGAGATAAGGTGCCACTGGAGTAGAGGGTGTGCTATTGTCAGATCTATGCTTATGAAGAGCATTTTAAAAATTTCATAGTATTTTATTTTTTCCAATTCTATGTAAAGACAATTTTCAAGATTCATTTTTTGAAAGATTTTGGGTTCCATATTTTTCTCCCACTGTCCTTTCCCTTCTTCCAACCCCTAGAAGGGAGCAGGCAGTCTGATATAGGGTTGTATATGTGCAATCATGTACAACATATTTCCACATTAGTCTTGTTGTGAAAGAAGAAATAGAACAAAAGGGGAAAAAACCTACAACCCCCCCCCCCCAAAAAAAAAGTGAAAATAGTCGGCTTCTCTCTGCATTCAGACTCCATCATCAGTTCTTTATCTGGATGTAGGTAGCATTTTCCATCATGAGTCTTTTGAAATTGTCTTGGATCATTGTATTGCTGAGAAAAGCTAAGTCAATCTGAGTTGATCTTCATACAGTGTGACTGTTACTGTGTACAGTGTTCTCCTGGTTCTGTTCACTTTACTCAGCATCAATTCATATAAGTCTTTCCAGGTTTTTCTGAAATCCACTTGCTCATAATTTCTTATAGTATGATTGTATCTCATTACATTCATATATCACAGTGGTTCTCAACCTTCCTAATGCTGCGACACTTTCATGCAATTCCTCATGTTGTGGTGACCCCCAACCATAAAATTATTTTTGTTGCTTCTTTATAACTGTAATTTTGCTACTGTTATGAATCATTTTGTAAATATCTGACATGCAGGATGTGTTTTCATTGTTACAAATTGAACATAACCCACAGGTTGAGAACCGCTGATATATCACAACTCGTTGAGTCATTCCGCAGTTTAGGAAGAGCATTTTGACAAGTGAGTAGAGGCCAGACTGAAGTGAGGGAGTGACTTGTGTCAGAAAGATCAGGCTATTTGTGTAGTCCAGGAATGAGGTACTAAAGGCTTGCCCCAGTGTCAGAAGAGAGGAGGGAACATAGGAGAGAGATGTTGTGAAGGTAAATTTGACAGACCTTGGTTGTAGATTGAATGTGGAGAAGAGAGTGAGCAATTGAGAATGAGACCTAGGTTGTGAGCCTAAGTGACTGGAAGGATAGTGGAGGGGGAAAGGTTTAGGGGGAAAGATAATGAGTTCACTCTGGAACATGTTGAGTTAAAAATTTTTATTGGATATCCAGTTTAAGAAGTCCAGTAAGCGGTTAAGAAGTCCAAGAAGACCAATGCTGGTCTGGAAGTCAGCAGAGAGATCAGAGCTGGATAAGTAGGACTGAGAATTAGTAGCCTAGAGATATTATAATTGATTCCTTGGGAGTTGTTAAGATCACCAAGTGAAATAGTATACAGGGGTGGGGAATTTGAGGGCACATCTGGGATTTGTTCTGTGAAGTTTGGATTCAAAGGGCCACACTTGAGGACCTAAAGGGCCACATGTGGCCTCGAGGCCACAGGTTCCCCACCCCTTTATACAAAAGGGAATTAAAAAAAAAGCTTCAGTAAAAGAGGCTGAGATGGACCAGTAGGATAGGTAGAAGAACCAGGAAAGAGTGGTATGATAAAAATCTAGAGAGAAGAGAGTTTGAAAAACAATGGTGAGTTAATTAGGGCGTAAAAGGATCCCCTCAAAGCAGGTAGGGCCCAGTTAAAGTTATGTAACATAAAATTGTAGTGGATCAGCCAGCATGGGCTTCATGATTTTCTCCAGTTTTCTTCAGCAGCACATGTGTAGGACCAAAGGCAGCAGAGTGGGAGTGACCCAAGGCTGGAAGTTGTCAGGGTAAGATTAGCAATACTGTTAGTTTTCTACCTCAAAGAAATTTTTTAAAAAGGGGGCTATAAAACTGTGCCTACCCTTTGACCCAACAATACCATTACTAGGTCTGTAACCCAATGAGATCAAAGGAAAAGGACCTATCATGTGCAAAAATATTTATAGCAGCTCTTCTTGTGGTGGCCAAGAGTTGGAAGTGGAGGGGGGATTGTGCTGGACGAGTTATAGTATATAAATGTGTTGGAGGACTATTGGGCTGTAAGAAATAATGAAGGGATGGTTTCAGAGACACCTGGAAAGACGTATGAACTGACGTGAAGTGAGCACAGCCAGGAAATAGCAACAGATTTTAATGCCAGACACTTTGAAAAGCCTTGAACAACTCTGAGGATTCATAATGAGACATACTGCCCACTTCCAGATAGAGAATGATAAACTCAGAGGGCAGATCGAGGTGATTTTTTTTTTTTGGCGTCTTTATATATATATGTATATTTTTTGGGGGGGTTGTTTTTCTATTGGAAAAATAGTTAGGCAGCTCATTGGGTAGAAAGAACATTGGGCCTGGAGTCGTTCAAATCCAGCTTCAGATAACATACTGTGTGACCCTAGGCAAGTCATTTAACCTCTGTTTCCCTTAAAGCACTGGAGAAGGAAATGGCAAACCACTCTGGTGTCTTTGCCAAGAAAACCCCATGGACAATAAGAGTCAGACCAGTCTGGTATCTTTGCCAAGAAAGCCCCATGGACAATAAAGAGTCAAACCAATCTGGTATCTTTGCCAAGAAGACCCCATGGACAATAAGTCAGACGTGGCTGAAGTACTGAACAACAGTGTGGAAATTGGGTTTGTTTGTTCATGTTCATGTTGGATTTTGTTTTTCTTGCTAAGTGTGGGGGTGTATGGAGGGACAGAATTAGAGGTGAAGATAGAATAAAATAGAATTAAAAAAAGCCATCTGGTGCCTTTGTATTACTTCAGTACTTAGATCTGTGATCTCATGTGCGTATTTTTTCCCCAGTGATTCAGATCACAGCCCACCCCTGTGTTTTCACCCTGAGTGACTTTTGTCCATATTCTTCTATTAATTCTCTGCTGGGGGTCTCTTATGGTGCCAAGGGTCTTCCCTGAGATTTTTAAATTTTTGATATATTATGTAAATACCAATGGAACATAAGGAATGTCCCTAAGGCATCCTTTGCTTTTGCTGGATGGTCAGCCATGCATCTCTGATAACATCGTTAAGCTAGTTTTCCTTGCGTAAATTCTGTTAGGTGTTGTCATCAAGTGGTCAAACTCCAATAGAAATGTGGACCACTAAACCATATATGTAGGTCCCTGCAAGCTGCATGTGCACCTAGGAAAATCACACATAAAGTACACATACACATAATACACATGTATGTGTGTGTATATACACACATATATTTAATTAATTTAATCAGTCAGTTAATTTAATTAATCATCAACACATTAAAATCTGATAGGATCTACATTTGAGTCTGTTTCGTTCACACTCAAGAAGGTTCTGGGCCACAATTGGTGGCCATCTGCTGGTGGCATTTTTGACACCTTTTTTAGCCTAGTCCTGTCTGCCATGAATCTCATGGCTCTTTGAATGACCCTGAACATGAATTATTTGGAGACTCTGGTATTTCATGACTTATAGCCATAGAGCGGCGCTTAAAGCATATAATTGTTAAGAAGATGGGCCTTTGTTTTGGTTGGAAGCCTAGAGTGGTTTAAAAAAAGTGATTTGTTTTGCTGGATCATATAGATGTGTATGGAGGGATTAAAAAATTGCTCAGTGTTGGGGGAGTAGTGTAATGGGAAGGAAGGATTCATTTTTAAAAATACTCGTTACTTGAAAAAAAAATGTTTTTTTAAAAACAACAAAAATGCAGTTTCCCAACAGCAGTCCAGGCCACTCTCCTCCTATAAGAAAAAGGCTGACTGGGAGGTCCAGAGCTGGTCTCTAGTGGGGAAGGATAGGGCCCTCTGGGCCCACTGGTCAGTGCTCCTTGTGTTTATCACTTGAAGAATCACTTTTAAAGTATCTGGAATCTCTACCATGCTGGGCAGATACCCTTAGCAAACATAAACTTCTCTTATTCCTTACTTGACATTGCTGAAACCCAAGGCTCAACTCATCAAATGAAGCGCATAAGTTAACCAGGTTTAATCTCTTGGGGCTTCTAATCACTCTTTGGCTCTTGCCACCACCCAGGACTTCTTCTTTGGAACCTCGGAATATTTAGGTTGCGTCTAAGTGTCTCCATACATCAGTGAAATCAGTTTTAGTTACCATTCGAGCATTCAGATAAGCAATATGGGAGCAATTTTATTTCACTGTAAAGCAACACAAAATTTAAGGAAGGAATGAAGGGAGGGAGGAATGAAAAGCATTAATGAGCACTTTCAGTCGGTCAAGCACTTTGCTAAGTGCTGGGGGTACAGACACAAAAGGGCAGCAGGCCTTCCCTCCTAGCATTCAGAAGGCAGAGACAGCATATCTCACATTCGAGGGAGGGAAAAAAATTATGGCCTGGGTTGTTACAAGTCCCAGTGATGGTGAGTGGAACGACTCAACAATCCGTTCCCACATTGTTTCCAGGAACGGTAGTAATGGTGCTCCAATTGTTGTTCTCTAAGAGGACCATAGTAACATCAGGAAGGTGATGCCATGACTTGCAAGTGAATTGGGTTTAAGTGAGGCAGGGCTGTACAAAGTCACCAGCCTCACTTTCTCCTCCAGAGCCATCTGGGTCCCAGTAGCAAGATATAGATCAGGACAACTGGAGATGGCCCCAGTGATTTGAGCAATTTCAGAGTGGCAGTACTTGTGCAGCAGTAGGAAAATGGTGGGGGAAAGGGCCAGGTGACGATAAAGACAGATAGTCCCAGGAAGTGCACAGCAAAATGGGAACTGCTTTTTCCTGGGTATAACTTCTTTGGAAGATATTCATCTTTTTGATGAAGATGGCCACAACAAAGATAAAGAATCCATTAACGTCAGCCAAATTCTCCTTCCTTCCAATTATTAACTATTATTAACTTAACTATTATTTAAGTATTAATTAGTGTATTAACTAACCCCCAGCCTCCAAGGCCCTATGTAGAACCCTGGTGGAGACTCCCTGAGAAGACTGTCAACTTACATTACCCACTTACATCAGTTACTGTCCCGCCCACCCCCCTTCCTTTAGGAACCTATCTAACTCTTCAGACTTAGAGTTTGCAGAAGGGGAATTTTCACTTTAGAATTGTTGGAGGCAGCTCACTATCCATCTTAGCCAAGCTGTCTGCATAAATCATGTGGGAATAGATGATAAAGGCCAGGGTTTTGCTTTTCCATATTTGTTTTCTTGGTCCATTGTTGTTCCTCTGGCTTCATGTTCTCAAGGTTGTTCCTCTTCTCTCTAAAGTGCTAAATCCAAGAAATTTTTTGTTTGTTTCTTTTTGTCTTTTTGGAGGGGAAAAGGCAAGGCAATTGGGGTTAAGTGACTTGTCCAAGGTCACACCACTAGTCAAGTGTCAGGTGTCTGAGGTCGAATTTGAATTCAGCTCCACCTGACTTCAGGGCCAGTGCTCTATTTACTGCACCACCTGGCTGCCCCTAAATCCAAGAATTTTTAACGAAGGAATTCAGTACAGTCTTCTTCCCATTTCCCATCAGCTACACAGCTTTCAGACTTCTTTGGACCTCTTTGTCATGCCTCTCTTCACCAGGTAATTCATCACTGGGAAATTTCATTATCCTGTGAGTTTGAATCTACCTGGTACTCACATGTCATCTGTACCCTTTGTTTATCTGTTTGGACCCTCTGACTAGGGGGCAAAGCTGGGGGGGGGGGGTTCCAGGGCCTCTATTTAAGAAAGGGGCTCAGCATATCCCCTTTTCCTCTCTGCTTGGCTATTTAAGCTTCCTTTTATGGATTACCTTCCCCCATTAGACTGTAAGCTCCTTGAGGGTGGAGACTGCCATTATGATTGACATCTATTATGAGCTTAATAAAAGCTTATTGTCTGACAGGTGGTCTTTTCCTGCTTCCTACTAACATGTGATTTCCTCCTGTATGGGATGAGTGAAAACTTCTCAATTTGGGGTGGTTAACTTTTCAAATTGCTTCTGTCAATCACTTTTATCTTCCTTTGTCTGTTTTCCCGCCTTGGTGAGACCCTCCCCTTATCTTTCCTTGCTGTCCCAGTTGGGGAAGTATTTGGTGAAGTATGCCTCTCCACCAATGAGAGGGGAAACAGTCAGGGAGGGGTCTTGACTAAGTTAGGTTATAAATTCCAGCACTATCTTTTGTAAC
>CM053592.1:20027596-20071258 GCA_028646515.1 Pseudochirops corinnae
TATATATTAATAAGTTATGATATATTAATTATAATATATGTAATATTATGTTATATATTATACATAATATTAATGTAATATTGAATTTAAATTATTTCTTTAGAATATAGAAGATCTGAATTCAAGATGAAATTCATTACAGGAATTTCATTACAGACAGGAACCATTTATACACTTTATGAAGAATAGATACTTATTTTCTGAGTAGCTTAAATAATGTAATTTCTTTTAAATTTGTTCTTACCCGACTGAGATATATCATCCAATCTGGTCTACAATGAGAAACCATATCGTACGGAGTTGTTAGATAGATAAGGTGAAGGTAGCTTTCAAGCACAAGTCCTTCAAGGCCTTTCTTTAAATCTTTGTACAAAATACCACAATAAGCTAAGTCCAAAGTTCCTAAAAAAAAAAAAGTATCATAGCTGTTTTTATTTTTTCGTTATCTCAACAGAAAAATGTTATAGATTTTAAGTTTTATGCATGTTTAAATATATATTATCTCTTAAAAAAGAAGACATAGTAATTGAACATAATGAAGAAATGACAAGTGGGAGTCCCAATGTCAAAATCACTTATTAAAAACATAAACAGCTGAACACCGATTCTAAAGTTCTGGTGAGATCAATTAAGAATGCTGCTATATATGGACATTTTTTGCTAAAATATTATGCTGGAGTTATCATAGCAATTTCCACTCTTGTAACAAAGAGCAAGAGACCAGTAGACAGAAGAATGGATCTTTTTCTACTCCTCACTAACTTTTCCAATCCTGTTAACTAAACTTGCTGTGTGATGACAGTAGGACGTTCTCTTCTTGCCAGGTTTCTGGACATCACTTTCCCTGGCTTCTCCTCCTACCTATTTGACCTCTCTCTGCCTCCTTTGCTGATTACTCATCCTGATCATACCCTCTATCACAGGTGTCTTGCCAGGATCTGCCTTGGGCCCTCTTCTCTTCTCTTCTCTCTCTCTACTACTTTACTTGGTGATCTTACCAGCTCCCATGGATTTAATCACCATCTACCTAGCCTGTCCTAATATCTTTGTTGATCTCCAATCTTGTGTCCCCAACTGCCTTTCAGACACCTTGAACTAGATGTTCTGGAGATACCTTAAACTCAACATGCCCAGGACTAGGCTCATTATATTTCTTCCAACTGTCTCTCAATCTCTATATTCATTCTGTTGCCAAGGCATGTTTCACCCCCGAGACATTTCTCAAAAATGCCTCATTCTCTCCCCTGCAACTCAGGTGCAGGCCTTGAAACCTCACACTTGAACTCTTGGAAGAGCCTGTGGGTGGGGTCTGTCTCAAATCTCTCCCCACCCCAATCCATCCTCCATTTGCCACCAAAGTAATTTTCCTAAAGCATAGGCCTAACCACATCACCCTCTCGCCCCCAACTCAATAAACTCCAGTGGCTCCCTATTGCCTCCAGAATCAAATAAAAAATTGTTGGCCATTCAAAATTCATAGCATAGTTCCCTTCTATCTCTCCAGCTTTCTTACTCTGCCACAACCTCTTCAATCCAGTGATGCTGGCCACCTGGCTGTTCCATGAACAAGACGCTCCATCCCTCAGCTCCAGGCATTTTCGCTCTCCCCCACACCTGAAACACTCTCCTTCCCAATCTCTGCCTCCTGACTACTGTACCTTTAAATTCCAAATAAAAACTACTCTCTATAGAAAGCCTTTCCAATGCCTTAATTCTAAAGCCTTCCCTCTCTTAATTATTTCCTATTTATCTTATACACAGCGTGTTTGGACATATTTGTTTGCTTGTGGTCTCTTCCATTAAAATGTGAGATCCTTGAGGGCAGGGGCTGTCTTTAGCCTCTTCTCTTACCCCCAGCACTTAGAATAATGCCTGGCACATAGTAAGCCTTAATAAATGTTTACTGACTGCTAGCTGTCCAGAGCATTTATTACTATGTAAGGTTCACACTTCCTAAATCTCTTTTAACAGTCCCCCCATTAACCTTCTCTGAAAGACCTTGTGTTTGTTGTGTGTTCTACCTGGAAAGGCTCCTAATACAGCTCTGGAATGTGTCCAAGCCTGAGGGACTTGGGTGTGTGAAGTAGAATTGTATGAAAGTCTTCAGAGTATTTATCAGCACAAAACAACTAAATTTTAAAAATTTCTGGTACAGCTAGTTCACCATCTCCTCAATGTACTTAAATAATTAAAGTATTTTAACATACTTATGAATAACTATTTTTAGATTAAATCAAGACAATCATTCTACTGGTCTTAAAAAATGTAAAGGCCTTTCATTACAAGCTTTTGGAATTCACATGAAGGAACACTTTCTCTCTTATCACCTCTTCCTACTGTAGCTCCTTTCAAGACTCCACTTAAAAATCACCTTCTGCAGGATATCTTTCCTGCTCCACCTTTCACTTATATACACATACAACCACATATAACTGTATATTTATGTATACATAAGTGTATATATGAACATATAATAATGTATTTGTGTATACATAAATATGTACACTTATATTTATCTTTATAAATACCATATATACTATTACACGTATATATACACATGTATCTGTATGTATATCTTTTAGAAACATAGTTGATATTTTGTCTTCATTAGAATGTAGGCTCTTTGAGGGTAGAAACTGGCTTATTTTTCCTTCCTCTTTGTTCCTAGCATTTAGTACAGTACTTAATAAATGCCTTCTGGATGACCAACTCTCTATAGAGACATTTAGATGGATTCCATTAAAAAAAACAAATTAGAGAAGCAAGGAAGAGATTATCTTTCTGATATATGGGTAAGGGAGGAATTCACTATGAAACAAGTGAAAGAAAAGATCACAGAAGATTAAATGGAGAATTTTGATTACATGACATTAAAAAAAAGTTTTTGCACAAACAAAACCAATGCAGTTAAAATCAGAAGAGAAAGGACTGGGAAAGAAATTTCTGTAGCAGAACTGATAAAGATTTCATCTCCCGAACATATGAAAAAACGAATCAAATTTCTGAGAACAAGACCCATTCCCCAACAGATAAATGGTCAAAGGATGTGAACAGGAAGTTTGCTAAAGAAGAAATCCAAGCTATCACCAGCCATATAAACAAATGCTCCAAATCACTAATAAACAGAGAAATGAAAATTAAAGCAACACTGAGGTGCCACATTTATCAGATTAGTAAAACTGACAACAAAGGAAAACGACAAATGTTAGAAGAACAGTAAAATAATAGGCATATTCACACATTCTTGGAGGAGCTGTGAACTGGTTTAGGAATTCTGGAAAGTAATTTGGAACAGTAAAGTCACCAAACTAGACAAATTCTTTAACCCAGCTATGCCACTAGTAGGTCCATAGTTAGATAAAAAAGAGAGGAACAGAAATCATAAGAACAAAAACTGTTTAAAGAAGTTCTTTTTGTTGTAGCAAAGAGCTGGAAAGTAAAGTGTTGCCCATCTACTGGGGAAATAAACAAACAAATCATGGTATACAAATATGAATATAACCATAAGAATGTTAAAATAGGAATTTTCAGAGGAAACTGGGAAGACTTCTAATACCTGATGCAAAATCAAGTAAGTGAAGCAGATTAATACAAAGATAGTAACATTAGAAAGAAAAACAACTTCAAAAGACTTTAGAGGTCTGACCAATGTAAAGAAAAACAAAGATTAAACATGTTACACATGAACTGACAGAGAGAAGATGTATTCAAAATCCAGACTGTACAAATTTGGACACGGCCAACGAAGGAACTTCATTTGACTCACTACACATATTTGTTGTGAGGGTTTCCTTCTTTCCTCCCTTCTTTTCGAACATTTGGAAAGGCAAGAAATGAAGGAGAGATAAAACAAATGCATGTTAATTGGAAAAAACTTATATTTAAAAAACAACAAAAAAAGACATTTGAGTGTGAAATTTTCTTTTCCACTAATAATCTCCTATCTGGAAGTAAGTAGAAAACCATTCCATTCAGTTTTCTCAGTACTCAGAGGATTTTTAAAGAAATAAAATAAACAGGATTGCAATATTCTACTCAGATAAAGTAAGAGTCCCACAAGGCCCTTTATAGGCTTTTATTGACCACTATCTTGTTTAAAATACTTATTTTTATTTTATTTTCAAGATAGATTGGTAACTATAAAAACCCAAACTAACCTTTTAAACTGAGAATATACAATATTTAACTTCAAACAAATAAAATTTAAAAGGATCTCCTTCTTTAAGGATAACAATTTTTAATAATTCAAAATAGTTTTTAAAAAATGAGTAGCTTGTCCTGTAAGGAAGATTAATATAAATATGGAAATACTTAGAAAATTAACACATCAAATTTGAAATGCAAATTAGCAATGTAATTCATCCCAGTCCCTTACCTTTTAAAGAGGCCTGCCCTAACTTTGTGATCTGTAAATCACACTGGGACTCTCCTTCCCTCTTACAAACACTCTGTCTTTGGAGGAGTCCTTTTTCTATTAGGCTTTCCAAGGCTTTCTGAGATATTTCCCAAAGGCTTTTTTCTTCAGATAAACTCTTTTGCTGAATGCCAAAAAATGTACCACACATAAAGTGATATATACCTTCAAGGCTCTTTGCAATCTGAAAAATGTTTGGAAATTAAATGAATAATCAGCATCACAACATCAAAACACAAGGGCAGAATATACATTATTCATGGGCATGACAGGCAGTTATAAGCTACTTGAACAAGAAACCTGCATGTGACAGGTGAAGATACGTTTTAAAATATGAAAACAAAGGAAAAATTAAAACATCCTGCCGGAAGATAATATCCATCAAACTTGTCTTATTAATCAGATACCAGGATCCCCAAAGGGAAGTAACACGGCTTAAGAGAAAGAAGGCTGGTCTCGGAGTCAGGAAGACTTGGGTCCAAGTCCTATTTCTAATACACACCAGCTGTATTGTGTGGTCATAGACAAGTCACTCAATTCTTGTACAGTCAACCCTCTAAGATTATTAATTACAGTTTAGCTGCCAATGTGCATTAATGGAGGGAATTTCCACACCAGGAACTTCCCAACACCTTCTCTGTCCTCCCCCAAAGCAACACACTAAAATAAAACAAGACAAAACCCAAAATCCTTTTCAGCTGCTATGAGCAGTTCTCAAAAGAACTGCACACTATTTACGAAAGATTATCAGATCACTATTAAGAGAAATGTAAATCAAAGTCACTCAGGTTACACCTCACACCTAGCAAAATGACAAAGATATCAGAAGGTTGAAATAATGTGTGAGGGGCCGTGGGAGAACAAGTACACTGATACACTATTGATGGAGATGTGAACTGGTCCAGCTGTTGAGGAAACATTTTTGGAACTGTGCTTTAAAAAGTGACAAAAACATCCATACCATTTCATCAAACATCTCACTGCAAGGTACATACGCAAGGAAGCTAAAGGTCCCATACACATTCACTGACACAATTTTTGTGGAAGCACAAAGCTGGCAAACAGCTAAGAGATGGCTAAACAAACTGTGGTACATAGAAGTAGATTATTACTCTATTCTACGAAAAAATGAACACTGCAGTAATACCACTAGTGGGTAGTATGCTGGAGCTGATGTATATCAGCTCCCAAGAGCCGTTCAGCAAACACTACAAATTGGGACTGATTTATTATTTTGTTGTTTGTTTAGACTTAACAAAGTGATGGATTGAATTTTCTGTTGATCTGATGGCTATAATTACTTTCATAAAACCATCTTTAACAAATTTTGTTTAAAATGATTCATATAAAACAGTACAGGCAACCTGATAGTACTGGCACTGCAAGGGACTGTGGGTTGTATTTTACCACTTTTAAACTCTGCCCCCCCCCCCCCCTTCTCATTCCCATTTTCCTTTTCACCTGTTTTCTCCTACCATTTAATTCTTTCACTAAGACTATGATTTAATCCTTCCAATAAACATTCACAAGCACTACTTAATCAGATCTCTCAGAGGCCTGGTCTGATCTACCACCAGGTTTGAGATTGGAATGAAACGAGACACTGGCAGACTAAGTCTGGGGCTCTTCAGACCTTATATGTGAAAGCCTACGGTCCCCCTGTAGGATTATGCTTAGCTTTGCTAGCTAGGTCACCCTTGATTGAAAGCCTTTAACTTTTGCCTTTTGTAATAACTGTATCATGAGCTCTCCTCTCCTTTACAGTCACAGCTGCCAAGTATTAGATGATGCTAACTATGACTCCTTGTTACTTAGCTCTTTATTTCTGGATATTTTCTAGTAGTTTCTCTTTGACTCAAAAGCTCTAGATTTTGGCTATGATGTTCCTAGGAGTTTACATTTAGTGTTTCTTTCATTCTGTTCTCAGGTTCTAAGAATTCTGAGGGGTTTTTATTCATAATTTACTGAAATATGCAAATGCTGACCTTTCTTTTTGGTCAGAATTTTCTCATAATCTGATAATTCAGATTATTTTTCCATGCTCTATTATACAAAACAGAGGTTTGTGATAGAGTTTTTCCACAGTTTAAAAAGGAATGAATAAAAGAATGGATAAATACCAGTATTCATCAGGAAAGTACTTCCATATAAAAATCTTGAATTAGTTGGTAAAAAAATATCATATATACCTTTAGCCCAATTAATGACAGGAGCAAACTTTGGATTCCTTTTGTGATTTCTTGCCCAAGATGGCTGTAACAGTTCTCCAGAGGACTATTTACTAAATCCAGTACCTATAAAATAAAACTACATTACACTTAGTGTTAATTTAATTTTATCACAGAAATTACAGTTCTAGCTAAGAAATTTTATTACTACTCTTTTTTTAAAAAGGAAAGTAAAAAGTATTTGATATTCATGAAGTTTTGACCTTATGGAACCATATGTAACTAGATATTTATGAATCTCAAAAGTAGAATCTCATAACCCGTCTATAGAGAAGGTAAAAATAGTCCATCGTGCTCAATATAAGAAAAACATTAGTAAATTCTAATGTGAATTTTTCTAAAATTGAAAAACTTGAAAAGATGCTGGATCAGAATCTCAACACCTAAGAATTTTTTACATAGAAGGACAATGATCTACATTACCAGGTGCTTGTCTTTTTCCTGTAATATAAGGATACTTTCACCAACAGGATCTATTCCGGCTCGACCAGCTCTGCCAATCATCTGTTGATACTGATTCCTCTTTAAAAACTGCGTTGCAATATAAGGTGCTCTCAGAATAACTCTATGGAATCAGAGAAATGCATTAACATAAAATTTTCACCTGCTATTAATAGCAAAACTTAAGTTTCATTCTTGCTTTGTTTTTTGCATGCTAGTCACCTTTCCAATATGCCAAGGAAGTTGTAACAAGGAATGTCAATTAAGCAAAACTGACAAAGCAACCACGTCTGACTGTACGGCAATTTTTTTTAAAGGTGCTTCTACTGCTCACAAGTCTGTTCAAATTCAAACTGGGTATTTGAGTCAAATAGTAAATCTCTCTCACACACAAACACACACACACACACACACACACACACACACACACACACACATACAAAACTCCACTAGAAAGCAGAAGGTAGAGATAAATTCTTAAGAAGAGAAACTATTACAAAAGATAAAATAGATAATTTCATTTCATGAAATTAAAAGGCTTTTTTACACATGAACAAAATTAATGAAACAAAATTAAGGAATGCAGATGACTGAAAAATCTTTGTATTAAATATCTCTGATAATGGTATGATATTAAAGATACATAGACAACAGAAATATGTAAAAACAAAAAACACTCCCCTTTAAATAAGTGGTCAAAGAATATGAATAAACCATTCTCCAAAGAACTGCAAAACATTAATAAACATAATGATGCTCTAAATCACTAATAAGTGTTCAGCTCTGGATCCATGATTTCAATGGTCTAGGGCAGTGGTTCTCAATCTTCCTAATGCCGCGACCCTTTAATACTTGTGTGTGGCTGTATCTGCATGTGGATGGACCTGCCTGGAGACTGATAGAGGAGTGGTGTCTCGGTTCCTAATACTATCAGAAATATGTGTTTTCCGATGGTCTTATGCGACCCCCAAAGGGGTCGTGACCCACAGGTTGAGAACCACTGGTCTAGGGAATGATAAGTAAACTTCCTCTACTGATGCAAGTCAGTACTGATGCTAGAATAGAAGATCACACAGCTGTTAAGTGTCAAAGGTGGAACTTGAACTCAGAGCTTTGGAAGACCTGGGTTCAAGTACTGCCTCTAACATAGAGTGGCTCTGGGTCCCTGGACAAGTGATTTAATCTCTGGGGAGCCCAGGCAACTCTCTAAGACTATAAGCGGTAGATAGTGCCAACCTGCACTGATAGAATGAGTTATTTCACTGGAAGCTCCCTGTGGCAATGGAAAAACAGGTTCAAAGTCCTATATTCAGCCCTAATTATCAACATTTATACAGTATTCTAAGGTTTGGAAAGAACATTGCATATATCCTCTCTTTTGATGCATAAAAGGAATGCAAATCAAATAACACTGGTGCTTCACCTTGAATCCAACCCAAGAAATTGGCAAATTTGGGAATAGGCAATGTTAGTAGGGGTGTAGAAGAAAAGGCTTAAGTTACTAGTGGAGCTATATGATCCACCCATTCTGGAAAACAATTTGGAACAATATAAAAAATGTGACTGAATTCTCCATAACTTTTGACCTAAAGATTCCACTGAAAGAGACATAACTCCCCAAAGATCAATGACAAAGAAGAAGGGCCTCAGATTCAATGAGAATATTTATAACAGTACTTTTTGTGGTGGCAAAGAACAGGAAACAAAGGATATACCCACTGATTGGGGAATGGCTAAATAAATTGTGTCACATAAATGTAATGGAATATTATTATTCTTCAAAAACTAAAATAAAGTAAGTAGAATCAGGAAAACAACATACACAGTAACAGCGAAAATGGAACGAATGACGAAAGCCGTGGTGTCAAACCCACAAGAACAGACACTCCTGTGTGCTGACTTAGAAAACTATAAATGAACATTATTTATGTTATATTTTTTTTAAACATATTACAATTTAATTGGGAGTTTGCAGGCTAAGTTTGAGACCTCTGAACAAAAGAATAGAAACTAAATACTTTGATTATGATGACCAAGCTTTCCTCCAAAGAAGTGGTACCAGAAAATACCTCTCAGTCTTTCTCTGCAGAAGTGAAGGTATGTGGGTAACATTACATATAATGTCAGATATTTTTCCATATTTGTTATTTTGGCTGAGGTTTTCCCCTTTTATTTCTGAATTATAAAGGATGGCTCTCTGGGAATAGTGTGGGGAAGTAATAGGAAAAGGTTAAATGGGAAATGTAGGCAATGTACAAACAAATAACATAAATAAAGTATTTTTAAATGATTTTTTTTAAGTATGAGCTTTCATTTTAATTAAATTTATTAAATGTTGTATCTTAAGTTCACTTCAACAAAAGATCAAGTAAAAAAAACTTGAGAAAATGCTTTTAAGGTTCTGATATGTTAATTTATTGTATTTTAATATTAAGTCACATATATAAAAGATATTGCCTAGAAAAGACCAGTCAATGATCACCCTGACTAACCTTCGTGCTGGTAGGTTCACTCCAGCTGCTAACGTCGAAGTGCAAGTCAGAAGGCAAAGGACCCCAGTGGCATAAGCTCCCTCTAAGATCTTCCTTTCATCACTAGTGAGGCCACTGTGGTGATAAGCAACTCCAAAGGGAATGGTGCGCTTGAGAACAGGACATAGGCCGCCATTATTGACATTCTTCAAGTTTTTAAGGAAATCACATTTTTCTTTTTCCCTGTGTTTTAGATAGTCCCTACAAAAGAAATCTGTTAGAAATGTAAAGCTTTGATTTCACCAGGCCGCCGTCTCTTCTCCTACACCTTCATCAGAGCCAGAGCAGCTGAATCCAGCCATTCCACCATGAGGCCCTACGGTTCCAGTCTGCTTTCTGGCACTCAGCCCAGTGCCTGCAATACACGTTTATGGACTGATTGATGGACAAATGCAAACTGTTTTTTTTTAGAAATCTAGTTCTGATCAAAGACTTAGGGCTGAAAGGGATCTCAATGTAGTCCAACCCTCTCATTTCACGGGTGAAAGGTCAGATGATCTGGCCAAGGCCACACGGGGAGTGACAGGGATCTGACTTCTTGTGATGATGATGATGATGACAGTAGTTTCTAGGTATTGTTAATGATATGATTTTATCAAATCTTAAATCTTCATGTGGTCGTATTTTGCTTAAGATATGTTACTACAAACATACTTATATGGCCACAACAATGCTTGACCTTATCACCTGGCCATCTTCCCGTTAGGATCACTGCTGTACTTTGATCCTCTCCTCTCCCCTACCCCACCCAGTTCTGAAACCAAAATCAAATCAATAATTCTGATACTGGAAATGGTATGTTAATCCACTACCCTGAGGCTCCCTTCACTGTCATCACACCGACTTTACAAAAGAAAATTCCCTCCCTCACCAACTTCTCAGTTGTCACTGTGTTAATTTCTACTAAAAGGCAAGCTCTTTGAGAGTAGGTAGTGTTCTCCTTTTAAATTTTTATCCCCAGTGTTTGGCACATAGTAAATATGCTTGACAAAAGCTTTTTCATTCACTCCTAAATCAAGCATTCTAACAAAATAAAAATAATGATCTAGTCAGTGAGAGAAAGAACATGGGAAATATATAGTTTTAAATATTAACGTACTTATTCAAAAACTTGCAAATCATATCTGCTACATTTTCACAGTTTTTCTTAGTAGGGCAAAAAACCAAGCAGGAATAATTAGGAATAACTTCTGTCACCAAAGCAACCAAATGATCAGGATCCATCTTCTTGAGATGATCAGAATACTGCAAAGAAGCAAAACGATAAAAAACAGCCTTAGTAATAATATCAGCATTGTCATACTCTTTCAGCTTTTCCATTTCTGTTAACCGAAGACTAGAAAAACTGCCTATACAGTGTACAAATTCCTTCATTTCTCTTAAATTATAATCCACTTGACATAATTAAATTCTTTCAAAAACTATTTCCAAAAGGACTTTTTATGAGAAGAATTAAAGAAAACAGTTAATACTAATTTCTTTTTTTTATTGTTTTGGAGGGAGGAAGGCAGGGCAATTGGGGTTAAGTGACTTGCCCAAGGTCACATGGCTAGTGTGTTAAGTGGATTTGAACTCAGGTCCTCCTGACTCCAGGGACCATGTTCTATTCACTGCACCACCTAGCCACCCCTGTTAATACTAATTTCAAAACAACTTCATGACAATTCTGAAATCCAATTCAGTTAATACCTATTTTAATATTCTTTAAAAAGAGCAATAATATCGATATAGTCTTCAATACATTTTCACACAAACATGACATGTTTACTTTTTTTTATATCAACACGTGCACTAAAGAACACACAATTTCACAATTTATTTTAAATACAATCATCCACTGTTAAATCTCTGGTGATCAACATTACCTTGCATTTAAGGAGGCGAGAAAAAGTATAGCCTTTTTCTGCTTTGGGGTCCACTTCATAGATAGTATCGTTTATTTTCAGATATTCTTTTAACTCTACCTGGAATTTTAAAAGTATAGACACTTAACATAATATATAATCATATATATATGAATATGTACATATATGTATGTGCACGTGTGTGCATAAATATATAATCTCATGTGTGCCTCACTGGTAAATGGCCATCATCTTATTCTTCACTAATTAATGCTATCACACTATCTACAATGTATATGCCAAACCTCAGTTTTCCTTAGGTCTTAGAATCTTTTATGCTCCATATTCTTTTTTAAAATTCAATTCATTATTTATTTTAGCATCCTTTTTCTTGAAATCTTGAGTTCCAAATTCTGTCCCTCCTGTACCCATTGAGAAGGGAAGCCATATATCGATTACATATGTGAAATCATGCAAAACATATTTCTATATCAGCCACATTGCAGAAAAATAGGCAAGAAAAATGAAGTGAAAACAAATTATACTTCAATTTGCGCTCAGAGTTCATTACCCCTCTGGAAGTAGATACATACTCCAGGTTCTGGAAACAGGGATTCTCTGTACCAAATTCAAGTACTCCAAAGCGGTGTCTTGGTGCCTTTTAGCACTAGAAGCTGGACCCATATCTTACTCTTTTCCCTTTATCTTCAGCCTTTCCGAATTCACTGCTATCTATTTCCCCATTACTCACAAAAAAAGTTCACTTCTCTCCATCCTTAAAAAAATCCAACAAAACTTCATTCAACAAGCATTTCCTAATCACTTATGATATGTCATGGGCTATGCTAAGTCTGGGGAAAGAAAGGCAAAAACACCGTCCCTGTCCCCAAGGAGCTCATAGTCTAACAGGGAAGGTAGCCTACAAGTAACTATGTCCACGTAATATATGTACCGTGTAAATGTCAAGCAATCTGAGAGCGAAGGCGCTAGCATTGGAAGGGACTGGTAAAGGCCTCTTGCAAAAGCTGAGATAGGAACTGAGACTTGAAGGAGGTCAGGAAAACCAAGAGGTGAAGACAAGAAGGAACAGCGCTCCAATATGGAAAAAGGGCCAGTGAAAGGCTCCAGACAGGGAGTCTCATGTGGGAGGACCAGCAAGCAGGCTGGCATGGCTGGATCACAGCAGGTACCGTACAGTCAAGTATAAGAAGCCTGAAAAGACCACAATGGGCCTGGTGGTAACAGGATTTAAATGTGGAATTAAGTATTTTACATTTAAGGCAAGAGGGAGTCACTGGAGATTGAGTAGGGTAGTGATATGGTCAGATCTGATTATTAAGAAGATTATTCCAGCAACTTTTTCCGTTTTCCCCTCAAAATTTAGAATGATTTTGTTGTGTGTGTGTATTTTAATATGCGATTTAGTGTTTACTTATTTCCTTAAATTAATGTAATTGTTTGGGGGCAAATACTTTTATAAACACAGAGAAAATGTCCTCAGCAAAAAATAGGATCATTATTTCAGAACTATGTGTTCTGAAAATGGCCAAATTTGATAATGCTCACGTTCATGAAAAAATAATACATCGTAGGGAATGTAAGCTCATTTATTTTGAACAAAAATCTTCTAAACCTATTTAGGGCATGAAAATAGCCAGCTTCTTACTCTTCAGGTACTCGTAGTATTAGAGAAAGTTCTGAGAAAAGACCATCATACAAGCTGTCCGGAAGGTCTGAGTGCTGTTTTTAAGCTGCTAAAATATGAACTGGCAATAAAACTTTTGGGATACCCTGTATATGTACTAAGTGTTATTTTCAAATAAAAATAAATAAAATTTCAGTGTAATTTCTTCAGATGTGTTTAAGATGATTGTTTACAAGGGAATTAAATTCAAAATCCCATGAAGTCTAAATTTGCTTTAGAAAATGCATTGTAACTATCCAGGCTTATACTTGAATCAGAGTCAAAATATTGTTTTCTTCATACATTGACAACTTATATACATCTGCACTAGTTTTCTGCCATATGCCATTCAAAAAAATTACAAGGAAAAGCAGAGTCAAAATAAGGAGATACATTTTAACTGAAAGGTTACTTCCCCCTACATCTGCAAAGAAGACTCTATAAGCTTTTTCTCTTCTATATCTACATATCTGGTTTCCAGCACTAGGGTTTTACTAAAATCCTATACTGCGGAGTTTCTAAACATCATTAAAAGATACCCACAGCAGATTGCTCAACAGACTTTCTGATCTTACTTGTGAATGTTTACGGGCCCATTCAGACTAAGTAAGGGTGACTTCACTGACAAGCAGATGGAACCTTTTGGGACACCTAGAATATTTCCACACAGAAGTGCCCAGTTCAGAAAAGGCCACCTCAAATGGCAGGGAGCTTCCTGGGACATTTTTAGTGATGACCATAAAAGAAAAACCTGACAGTCCCAGTGATGGCCTCTGATGTTCCCCTCACCATGGATTCTGCGACCCCTAAGCAACAGCAGGGCTCAAGACTGAATTTATAATCCAGTGGTGTTGGATTAGAAATGAGAGATGATGTATGACAGTGTCAGAGTAAAGACCATAGGTGAGGGGTTCCTCATGGGACAGTTCTTTCTAAATGAACAGAGTCTTCGTTAATAAAATGAAAACCTTCAACACATACTGGCCTAAATTTACTAGTATAATATTCTGCTTTCAGGAATTCTTGTAGCTCTTCAACATTATTTAACGTTGCACTCATACCAATGATTTGAGTTGTTTCTGGAAAAAAAAATGAGGAAAAAAAACATTACTCAGTTTGTTCAGAAGCAAATCATCAAAGTGGATTTAAAGAGCTGTTCTATACTCTGCTACCATGTAGCTGATTCCTGAAGAAAGAAAAAAAAGTGTTGGAATGTTTCAATCATCTAGATTGAGGTTTTAACATATTCCTTTGGATGAGAAACTTTGAATAATGTATTAATATTTCTTGCTTTTTTAAACAAAGTACACTGAACATAATTTAACTTCTTGATAATGCAGGTCCATCATTATGATCAATATAATTCAACATACATTATTTATAGCTACAATGAATGAAATTAATAATACTTAACATTTATACAGAGATCACAGGCTTGCAGTATTTTACATACACAGTCTCAGAGAGCTTTGTAAATTAACGGTAGCCTTTCCCCATTACAGTATGTACAGCAAAGGCAGCCATGAGCCCAAGCCCATGCCCAGTGTGAACTGACATGACTGAGTATGACCCAGAGTGCCCAGAGTGACAGGTGCCCTTTGTTGTTTGGTGAGTCAACACAGATGTCGTAGACGTCAAGGACGTCTCCCTGCAGGATTACACTGATGCCAAGAGCAGAGCGGTCGGAGAGGAGTCTGCCTGGCACAGAGAGAGGCATCAGAGAGGTGTATGAGGCAGATTATCCTTCATTTATGCATTGCCCAGATAAAGTTTATTTCTTAAATAACAATGGCTTACTTTATATAATACTTCCACATCTTTTACCTCATTTATCCTCACAAGAAATTTATGTGGCAGACAGCTATAATGTAAATTGTATAAACCAGAAAACAGAGTAGTTATGTGATTTGTCCATGGTCACACAGCTTCTTACTGGCAGGGCTGGAATTATTCTATTTGTATGTCTTGATTTCCAATGCAATTCTCTATTCGTTTAAATAATAACCTCAATTCATAAAATACTTACTGCTGGTATAAAGAATTTTTGCTAGGGTAATTTCTAGTATAGCTCCTCGGCTTCCTTCACCAATCATGTGCAGCTTTGAAGCAAAAAAAAAAGGGTTAAATGTATTTCAGATAAAATAGGGCTTTATAGTATTTACATAAAATGAACGTATAACCCAAATTTAAAACTCTACTATGTGCACTATCAGCGGGAAATTAAGAACCTTTAGGGACAACAAGACTTTGGGATCTTTCCTCAGAACTTGTTTCTTTTAAGTCTATGGCATCTTTTTAGTGAAATATTCATAGCAACAGGTTACGTGGTAACAAAGAACTAACAATAAGGTATGTGGCCATAGACTGAGGAATGGCTGGACAAACTTCAGTACATGTACGTAATGGAATATTACTGTGCTATAAGAAATGAGGAATTCAAAGAATTTAGAGCATGGGTGGGGAACCTGAGGCCTCAAGGCCACACATGGCCCTCCAGGTCAGTGGTTCTCAACCTTCCTAATGCTGCAACCCTTTAATACTCGTATGTGGCCGTATCTGCATGTGGGCAGACCTGCCTGGAGATGGATAGAGGAGCGGTGTCTCGGTTCCTAAGACCATCGGAAATAAGTGTTTTCTGATGGTCTTAGGTGACCGCTGTGACCTCTGTGAAAGGGTTGTTTGACCCCCAAAGGGGTCACAGCCCATAGGTTGAGAACCACTGCTCTAGGTCCTCAAGTGCAGCCCTTTGACGGAATCCAAACTTCACAGAACAATCTTTAATAAAAGGATTTGTTCTATAAAACTTGGACTCAGTCAAAAGGCCACACCCAAAGACCTAGAGGGCCACATGTGGCCTCGAGACCGAAGGTTTCCCACCCCTGATTCAGAAGAATGTGACAAGATGTGTACGATCTGCTACAGTGAAGTAAGGAGAATCAGGAACACAATCTACACAGTTATATAAATTATGGGACTTAAAAGAATAAAACAAAGTTTATCACTGAATAATGACTAGTCTTGACTCCAAAAAGAATGCCAGTAAAACACACCACTTTTCTCTTGTTGGAGGTGGGGGTCTGCAGGTGTGGAATATTGCATACACTGCCTGGTGTGGTCACTGTGTTGGATGGTTTTGCTTAACTGTTGTTCTTTGTTACTATGGAAGATTCACTGATGGGAGAGGGGAAAGAAGTATAAGTAGAGAAGGCTTTGATGTAAAAGATAAAAAAGGCATCAATGAGACTTTTTAAATAATCTCTATAATGCCCAGCAAATGACAAACAAATCCAATACAGAGGGGATTATAATTAAGAATAAGGGTATCGTCAAAATGTAAGACATACTCGGTACTTTCTTTGGTTGTGGTCTGCAGAGATCGACATACAGCTTTGAGGAGATCATTTTTAAAATTACTAATAATGCTTGAATAAACTAGGTATTAACAGACCTCATCTACGACAACTAGACCCAAATCATTAATTCTTCCATCTTCAATCAATGAGTTGACCAGACCATGTCCTTTTTCAATGGTAGCAATATACAAAGATTTTTTCCCTCTTCTTTTAATTGGAGGAAATTTCCCTTTACTTCCAGCATATTCTTCAACAAGAAAACCCAGCTCTATTCCGAAACTTGACAAGCTTGAAATCTGTAACAACAGGTTTCAAAAGTTAATGAAGAAAACCAAATGCTCATACAGTCTCACTAAGAAATAAAACAAAACTGTGTGGAAACTTAAGGTAAGACAAGTAACATCGCTAAAACAACCAATGTCTTTGCAAAATAAAGAGAAGCTTTTAAGAAACCACTTGGTTTACATTGTAAGAGAAAGCTTAGCATGTTAAATTTAAAAGAGACTTCAAAACTTTCCAAGGTAAGTTATTTAGATAGGTTCTTCACAATGTTGCATAGAAAAAGGTCCACTGGCAACAAGCAAGCTTCACTCCAAATCCAGTGCTCCGTATTAGAATGTCCTTCAGCCAATCCCAGAGACCAGATGAGGTCCACTGGGGGATACTGGTTGAACTCTTCTCTTCACTTGTGTTGAAGGATTTCAAGATGCTAGTTACCTAGCCACAACTCACAGATAAACAGCCCAGAACATAAAAAAGAACAAGGGGAAAAAGCATCAACTTTTGACCCAATTTCTAAAAATTCAGGCACCGTTCAATTGTTTCATCTTGTCTCTTGAAGAAGGGAAATTAAGAAGATCTGGCTCCTGAATCAAAGTATCCAGAGATGCCAAATGGTCTCCCTCTAGGACCTTTTGAACAATAATTGTTATTATTCCAGGAAGACAGACTGCACCTTCACCAGGAATAGACACTATTACTTTAGAAAATAATAAATAAATGAATAATGATGTTTATCTGAAACCAGAAGTGAAAGGATTCCAAGGAAGGAAAAAAAAGAACTGACTCTAATCTATTAGGTATGGAGGCAGTCCAATTCAAGTCTATTCAAGATGAATTCTCAAAACTGGGCTTTGATAAAGCCCACTGGGATTCAAATGAGCCAGCTGACCATGCCATTAAACCCAAATCATGCTGGCTCTCTTCTACTGGCCAATGCCAATGGGACCTACTGGTCCCAGCACAAGCCTCACTTGCTCATTGTATGGGATCTGATGACAGAGGGTCTTCCCCTACTAAACTGATTTTTTTTCTTTTGAGTAGGCAAATGAGGTTATCTTTTGCCTCATTTCTTACCTACACTTAAATCTTTGAATCATTGAATGGGTGTTGCCTCAGACAAACTAAGACCTGGGAAAGACCTTAGCTTAAAAAGGCAAAGGTCTCCCCATTGCATCTGGGGCATTCTTCAGTTATCCCGACCTATATCTTATCACTGAGCCCCATGACTCTGGAAGAGAGAGTGAGGCCAGTGACTTTGCATAGTTCTGCCTCACTTAAATCTAATTCACTCAAAATTTAAGACATCACTCTCACGATGTCATTGGTTCTCTTCAAGAACTTAGGACAAACAAGAACAATTCAAGACTTGGTAACCTCCAGAAACTAACTAGCATGGAGATGACCAGGACTTTATTACAGATCAATCAACAAGTATTTATTAAGCACCAAGATGGAAGCACTGTGCTAAGCCAACGTGCAGGATAGAAGGAAGGAGGGCTGGACCTCTAAAGTTTCTTCCAGCTCTGAAGTTACAACCTCCCAGCACCAGATGCCAATTTAACTGGGCTTCCCCCCACAGTTTTTGACAAAAATCAAAGCTGCCCCCTTTAAGAGCCCAGTGGCTCTCATGCCCTTCTGCTGAGGTGACTCATCTTCAGACTCAGCAAGACTCTCAATGATGAGTAAAGGCTCAAATAGTGGAGAATAAAGAAGGTCTCCCCCACACTTCCTGTAGCCCTCCTACAGTCCTTATTCTCCTCTACCTTCCCCTCTATGACATTATGGGCGGGAGGGGCAGACAATCTCAATAGATTATCAGTCAGCAAAACATTTACACATACAAGGTAACAAAAGCTTCCTTTCTATGATCACTACAAGAATAAACAAGAAAAAAAAAACATTATCTCACCTTTTCTTGGACAATAGCTACATATGGTAGAATCATCAAAACATTCTTCTGCCTACAAAGCAATTCTTGAAGCATTAAAATCTCAGCTACGAGAGTTTTTCCACCACTGGTTGGCAGTGAATATATTAAATTCTTTCTCTCCTGTAGACACGTCAATGTCAAACAAGTATGTTGCCAATCTGTAGAATTTGTTAAGAAAAAAAGGAGTTACTTTTCTCTTCTACGTATCAGTTCTATCATAAAGTAAGTTTCTTCTAAAATAGAGACCAACTCAAATCCGGTATAACTTTTCTACGTCAGTAAAAACAGTGTAGATTTTCATTAAAATGCTACACAATACAGCACACTATTAAGTCAAATAATTGATTCATAATTTGACCTGAGGCTGAATTTTATCCCTCTACTACCTATTCTTGTCATTTGAAAAACATCTATTAAGTACCCACTTACGTGTGAAGCTTCCACTCTCATTAAGAAATTCTTCAAGGGAAGTCAAAACAGGTCTTAACAAGCTGGCAAAGCCTGGAGTTCAGACTCCATTGGGCCACTTTCTCTTCTCCCTTTACCTTATTCCATGTGATCATCTCATCAGTTCCAATGGATTCAATTATCACCTCTATGCAAAATTCTCCTACCTTTTTATCTAGTCAACCCTAATCTTTCTTCTGACCTACAGTTTCCAAACTCTGCCTGTTATACATCCTGCAGACATCTTACATTCAGCATGTGCAAAACTGAACTCATTAGCTTTCCCCCTCAAAAGTTCTGGATTGGACCATAGATCTGCTGCTGCCCAGTCATCTCTGAGCTGCTGCTACTGGGCTCATTCTCCTTATCTGTAAAATAAAAGGGTTAGACTACACAATCTCTGAAGTCTGTCTTCAAGTTCTAACAGTCTCTCAAACTTTTCAGGAAAATAAACCCCATGGGGGCAGCTAGGTGGTACAGTGAATAGAGCACCTGCCCTGGACTCAGGAGTACCCGAGTTCAAATCCTGCCTCAGATACTTAACACAAAAACTAGTCTTGTGACCTCGGGAAAGCACTAACCCCAACTGCCCTACCTTCCCCCCTCCAAAAAGCAAAAAAAAAAGAGACCCCACAAAACTCGCACTTGAAACATTTTTATAACATTTGGATGATTATACTTAGAAGTAAATTAAATGGATTTTTTTGGGGGGATAGTCTATCATTGAAACATTTTATTAAGATGGGAATCTTGTACCCAAAAAAAAATCAGTCATATTTATTCATATATGGCCTGATTTTAGACAGTCTACCTTTTTTTTTTAAAACAAATTATACAAACTAAGCATGACTTAAGTTTTCAAACAGAAAAAAAAAATATAAAAATCAGTTCCCCAGAATTTTCAATAATATAAAATGCTATGAAGTGGCAAACGAAATAAAAATAAAGGTTTAAAAATCCTCTAGCTTAATGAAAAATAGCTGTAAATATGTGTTGTAAATTACCTGGGCCACTAAAGAGATTAATCTTTTTCAGGAAGCCTAATCTTGCCAGTGAGAAGGAATTTTAAAATTCATTTTCCACAGAACTATTCACTTAGAGACCATTCTATCATTTAGTGGACTCTCAAGTCTTTGAAAATTGGTTCACAGATAGAGGAAGGGGTCACAACTAAACAAGTGATAACAGGGAATTAGGCAAGATTAAACAGATGATCTTCATCATACACAATTAAAATTTTTGCACAAACAAATCTAGTACTTAATATCAAATGAGTTAATAAAGTGCTTTGCAAACCTTAAAAATGTCATATAAATCCTAACTATTATTAGTAGTACTTAAAATGAGAAGAGAAACTGACTAGTATTTGAGAAAAAAAATCTTTACAACAAACTTCTGTGACAAAGGCTTCATATCCAAGATATAAAAGAAATCGATTGGAATTTGGAAGACAAAGCACCATTCATTCCCAAGTAGATACATAGTAACATTAATTGTAACAACTTTTATATAGCTCTTTATTTGCAAAACACTTTATGTAAGTCATCTCATCTGATCCATACAACATCCTCCCAATTCTAGGAGGAAGATACTGTTACTATTTCCATTTAATAGAAAAGGGAACCAAGGCGGACAGAAGTTAAATGACTTGTCCAAGGTCACACATCTAACATATCTGAAACAGGATTCAAACTTGGGTCTTCCTAACAAAAAGTCCAGTGCTTTGTGCCTTCTGACACCTACCAAAGGATATAAACAAGGAGTTTTCAAAAGGAGAAATACAATCTTTCGATAACTATTTAAAATGTTTTAGATCATTACTAATTAGAGAAATGCAAAGCAAATCTATGGTTCTACCTCACACCCATCAAACTGACAAAGAAGACAAAAAAGCAAATGACAAATGCTAGCTGGTCTGCGGGGAAGCAAGCAGGCTAGTGCGCTCTTGAAGGAACCGCGGATTTGTCCAGTGGTTTTGTAAAGCAATTTGGAACTGCATCCAAAATACTGCTAAAATGTTGTACATCCTTTGACCCAGTTAACACTTCCTAGGTCTGTACCTCAAGAGATAAAATAAAGAGGAAAAAAGTGACCCATATGTACAGAAATGCTGAAGACAGCTCTTTTCACAGCAGCCCCCAAACGGAACATTTTTGGAAACTTACAAATTGCTAAACAAATTATGGTACATGAATGTAATGCAATACTACTGTGTCTTGGGAAATAACTGTGAAGACCCCTATGAACTCAATCAGAGTGAAGTGAGCAGAACCAAGAGAAACATTTTTGTAGTAAGAAAAACATGAGTTTTTCTTAGAGAAGGGCAACTCTAAAAGACTTTGGAATTCTGATCAATACCCTATGGAGTCTAAAACGCTTAAGATAAAACACTCCACTCACCTTTTGCCCTAGAGGTGACGAACATAAAAATGTAGTGAAATATGTACATTTTGGGGCACACATGACCAATATGTGATCATAGTGTTTCGCTGGGTGATGCATATTTATACTGAGGATTTATTCAGGTTTTGCTGCAATTCAAATAGGGGGGAAGGATAGATTATAAATGAATGTAAAATGAATTTACTTAAAAATAAAATGCCCCATTCCAAAGTTTTAAGAAAGTAAGTCACGGTCTTCCCTTTTGAAAAAGTCCTCTGACCCTGGAGAAGGCGTGTGCGCTCTCTCTCTCTCTCTCTATATATATATATATACATATATATCTATATACACCCTATGGTGAGTTTTGATTTGGGGATCACTTATGGGAAGAGTGGTATGATTTGGTCAGACGAGACCCTAGGCAGCCGTTGAGCCCCTGAGCTTTGAAAACCCAGATGTTGGTGCTTCTCTCTCTGGTAACTAACTATGTATGGTCAGACAGCTAGAAGCCCTGTCTGTTGGTCTGCTGAATTGTGTTATTTTCTCTGTGTTTTTTGTCTGCTTGTAATTTCTGTTTGTATTTTCTGAAGTTCAGGGTACTGACTTTTTTCCCTGGACTAAGTGAATAATAGCAAGACTGTTAACCCCTTTTGAGTTGCTTTCTTTTAGAAAAGCATTGCAGCCATCCTGGGGATGCTAGAGAACTTGCTGTTATACTCTATCATAGTTACTAGGAAAACAATGGGCTTACCATATAATTTTTTAATCCCCTTGTATTGCACAAACAAGTCTCTAACTTTGCTGGGTAATGAATAAAAAGGTCCTAGATCATCAGAAGAAGATTCCATTGTTTTCTTAGCAACATTAATCTCTTCAGATAGGATAGCTTCTTTCAGTTGCTCCCTCTTAGAAAACTTGGGTGTCTGGGCTTTGGCATTTCCTGTCATAGCACTTTTCAAACGATCTTTGAGGCTTCTTCTCCTACTCATATCAGATTCTGTGCTCTGAGGAGACAAATTTTTCTTTTCCTGAGGCTGTTCCACAGGTATTTCATTCAAAGGCTGATGTGAAGGTAGGGGGTAACTTTCTTTAACAGAAGAGTCATTCAAATCACTGATAGAGTCCTTTGTTTTCTCAAAATATAAAGCCTGTGAGCATGGTATGTCATGCAAAAGGTCATCTCCAGGTTCAATGGTGACATTTTCTTGCAAACTCAAAGTCTTTGGGGAACAGCAGTAATCCCGAGTTTTAACCTCAGTCAAGTTACTGTCAGTGGCAATAATATTAAATTCACTGATCTCTGTGCTTTTTGAACAAAGCTCTTCAAAAGCAGGTTGTGTGGTTACTGTTCCATGCTTAGGAGACTGCATATATTTTTGTTCTATATCATCTACTTGAGCTAAAAAAGAGTTTTCAGCAAAACTATCATAACCACTAAACATGTCCTCTTCACTGCCATCATACTGAAAAGAAAACACAAAGATATTTATTAATGTTAAAGCAACAATTTGTTCATAATATGTTAGCCTTAAGAAGTGACAGGAATATTCAGGGAATTTTCAACATATTTCATAACTTTCAAAATTAATCACTTGTACTTTATATATTGAACTTTTGTGAGAGAGATAGCCTCATGTTTCTGGTCAGGATAATTTATATTGCTAAAAAGCTACTAGAGAAGGGAATGGCCGTTCACTCCGGTATCTTTGTCAAGAAAATCTCATAATGGGATCACAGAGAGTCAGACAACAACAATCCCTAAGTAGACCTAAAAGCATATAGACAATAAACATTTATTAAATACCTACTATGTGCCAGATACTGTGTTAAGCACTGGAGATACAAAGACAGGCAAAAAGCTTCATAATCTAATTGGGGAGAAAACATGCAACCAACCATTTACAACAATGGAAGAATTAAGAGATAAGAAAGGCCTCCTGTCAAAGGTGAGATTTTAGCTGGGACTTGCAGGACTCTAGCTAGCAGAGATGAGGAAGGAGAGCATTCCAGGCATGAGGGATAACAGCCAGTGAAAATGACTGGAGTTGGGAGATAAGAGTGTTTTGTTTGAGGAACAGAGGCCAAGGGCACTGGATAGAAAAGTAGGGTGGAGAGACTGGAGGAGCAAATTATGTAGGATTTTGAATGCCAAACAGAATTTTATATTTTGTCCTGTAAATAATAGGGATCTGCGGTTTAGAAAGTAGGTGAGGTGCCACGGTAGATCTGGGCTGCAGGAATTCCGATCGCTTTGACAGCTGAGTAGAAGATGGACCAGAGAGGGGAGAGTCAGGGAAATCAATCAGCAGGCTCTTATTGACAACGGTCCGGGCGTGAAGTGCTGAGGTCCAGCACGGAGGTGGGGATGGCAGGGTCAGAGGGCAGGAGGGAGCGTGTGTGAGAGATGTTACAAAGGAAAACTCAACGCGTCCCGGCAGCAGATTGGATGGGACCAAGAAGCCTATGCTTGCAGGTAGTAAGCACGATCCGAGGGTAAGGCGTGACAGGGGGCAGAATGACTCGGGTGAAGGACAGTCCCCCAAAGGATCAAGATGGGGGAGGGGAGAGGCTGCATCTAGTGCAGGGGGGCCGGGAGAGAAGAGCAGGTTGGGGGTCACGGTGTGCGTGAAGAACAGGTTTGGGGGTGCACGGCACAGAGGGGACCCTGCAGCGGCCGAGCTCGGAGAAGGGAATGTCGGGTGCTCGGCGTCCCGTCCGTGCTCAGGAGCCCCGGCCCTGGGGGTGCCTACCTCGGGGCGCTCCGGGCTCCTGCTCCGCCGCCGCCTCCCTTCGGTCTCCTCCGGCTCTTTGGCCGGCTCCAGCAGGCTAGCGGCGGCCATCGCCCCCAAGCTGCGGCGGTTTCTCTTGCGGGTGCATACCCGCCTGCGAATGCCGGAGCCGGAGTCCTCCATGGCCCAGGGGCTCCCGGGATCAGAGCCCCGAGAGGCTCCGCTACGATACTCGGGAAGCAAAGGGCGGGACTCCCGCCCTGGGCTCAGCAGGATGCTCCGGAGTCGCGGAGCCCGCGCAAGCTCGGAAATCACCTCCCACTCCCCTTCGGGGGAGGGAAAAACCTTCTGCACATGTGCGGTGAGGCCTAATTACGTCATCAACTCGCGCCTTCTCAGTCGGCCTTCTCAGCTCCAGAGGAATTACATCCGGTCTTGGACCGACAAAGTGAGCCGTGAGCCGGAAGCGATCGTTGAGAATTGATTTTTGAGTGAGGGAAGCAAGGTTATTGGGCTCGCCATGGCGGCCTCGGTGGCTTCTCTTGCTCTTGGGAGGGAGACGCTAATGATGCGCTTGGGAAGTGCTTGCGTTGGCCGCGCTGGCCGCGGGGCTCCGACTGGTAAGCTCCCCTTCTGAACTATCCAGAGCTGCGCTGTCGGGGGGAGAGCTAGGGGAGTGAATCGCCATTCAGGGCTCTGTTACACTTTCGGGCCAGGCCCCCTCTCCCATTCATCGTTCACCCGTTCAGTCCATCAGCATTGAGCGTCTCCGTCGTGCCGGTGCGTGGACCGCGGGGCTGGGACGTAGAAAACCCGAGTTTAAATTCGCCCCCGGAGCTTACGGCTGCGTGACCCTGTACGAGTCACAGCCTGGTTCTCTGCGCATCCCCGTCTGCAAAATGGAGATGATAATAGTAATGGTAGAGCGCCCCACACATAGTAGGGCCTCCACGCGTGCCTCTTCCTTCTCGTGGCCCCCTTCTTGAGGCAGGGCCTGTTTGGTCTTGGTAGTAGTAAGCCCCCGACCCTTAGGGCATCAGAACCCCTCCCCCAGCATGGACACGTAGTAGGCGCTTTAGCGCTTCTTCCCCTCCCCCTTCCCCAGTTTAATGCCCTTGGAACGCGCTCCCCGCCCGTCTCCTGGTGCCGGAAGCCTTTCCCAGGTGGCCCTGCAGGTGGTTTCTCCGTACGTGATTGGAGGCTGCCCCTTGTTCAGCCCTGTGTCCCCAGTGCCTCGCACATAGTAGGGCCCTTGCGTTTGTTAAGTGAAGGCCCCCCAGTGCCCGCGCCAGGACTTTACTATCAGACAGTACAGTACGGTCTTCCCTTCATCATTCGTGCCTTGCTATTCAACAAACTGGTATGAATTTAATTCTGTCCGGGTTACCTGTCCCAGAAGATTCTGCCTATTCCAGGCAGTGAGCTGGTGGGGCAAAATTATTCCTGGACCAGGACCTCTGTTGTGGTGCGACTGAATTTACACTCTTCTAAGGGGTTTGGTCCAGCCTGCTAAACTAGTTGTAAACCATTTACTACTTTTCCTCATAACCCTCGTTCACTTAAAAAAAAAGGCATTCAAGGTGTAGTTAACCGTAATTGCATTTTGCTGTTTTCTGTTTAGTTACAGTACCCCGGAGAAGTTGTTCCCAGTATAAAGAGGTGGCCACTAATGAAGATATGGTAAGAAACATTGTTGAATGTCAGGTTCCTGTGGCTTTTGTAAACAAGATTGAACTCTCCTACTATTCTTTGAGTAAAGGACTCAGTCACAGGAAACTAAGTTAAAAAAAAATCCTTAGTAACAGACTTGTTCTCATTATATCCCATCATTTCTTAAGCTTTATTAGAAGTATGAATAAGAATTCTGTGAGACAATATCAATGTAACTTTTTTCTCTAAATGATTAAATGTAAAATTACATGTTATCAAAAATACTTACTGCTGACATTTTCAGTATGATAGTACAGTTCACTTTGTTTTACTCCAAAGATTTCCCCTCTCCTGTGCTTCCAGTTCCACATTTTCGATTCAGCAGACATTTTTAAGCACCAAGGTAATATGCTGGGTGCAGGGATTATACCGTGTCTTCACATGCATTTACTAAGCAAGTTAGTTTGAGAAACTACTTTGATTCAGATTCTGCCCCTGACACTTAGTAGCTTTGTAAAATCTTGTGTCACTTAATCTCTGTGGATCTCCACTTTCTCATCTGTATAACGGGGACAGTAATACCTGTAGTGTCTTTTTATAAGACTGTTCTGAAGCTCAGAATGCATGTAAAGTGCTTTGCAAATCTCTTAAGTGCTATTTAGGTGCTAGCTGTTAACACTGGATTATATTTTGTTAATAGATTCTTTTTTCTTTCCTTTCCCTCCAAATCTAGCCAGTTCCAATGGAAAATCCCTATAAGGAACCAAATAAAAAATGTATTTTGTGTGGAAAAACTGTAGATTATAAGAACGTACAGGTGAGACTGATGTTTGACTATGGGATATTGCCGCCTGATAGTTGTTAAGGAGACTTTAATACTTTTTAAAATGGGAGCTCAGTGCTGCTAGCCAGAAATGTACGCTAATGATGAGAGAGGAAAAAAACCCCACTAGAAAATGCTTGACAAGAAGAACTCTTGAGTCTACTAGCATAAAGAGCTTTCCCCACCTCTCCCCCAAGTAACTGATGTTTACCATAATAGTAATGAATCATTGCATAAACTTATGGTCACTCTCTTCTGTTTACCAAGACAGAAGTGTAAATACATTTTTGTATGCATTGATTCCTTTTCTATTTATACCATTAACTAGCACTACCCTTTTGTGACAAAACATTTGAGCAAAACCAGTAGTCTGACAACGTATATACATGTTAAACATCTATAATCTCCCACCTTTCAGCTGAGGAAGTTTGTTTCATTATGAGTTCTCTAAGCTTCACATTAAAGATAATCATGCAAAAGGAAAACTTTTAAGACCTGGTACTTAAAAGGGGATAAACTTACTTTCTTCTCTGATACTGAGTAAGATGTGTATATGTAATCTAAGCATATTTTTAATTGGAGATTTCATTTCACAGGGACATTTAAAAATTTGGGCTCATGCTGTTAATAAATGGGCGTGGCATTTCTTAAAGATATTCATGTCCTCTCCAAAAATAACCTAAGTGTCTGATTATATCAGACCTTGTCATTCAAACAAGGACATCTCGGTGAATTTAGAAGTCACCAGGCCCTGAGCTCAAGTTTCAATACTAACATTTTCTAGTTCTGTTGCTATGATAGCACCTTTTGGCCTGTTTCCCTGTCTTTACAATGGGAATGACAATCATACCCACCCAAAGGCAACTTTTTCACCATGTAAATGTGAATTGGTATTACAATACTAAAAAAACAAAAAAACACCCAAAAACTGACTTTGTAAAAGTTACTTATTAACTTTGATTACTACTAATTTTGGTTTTTGTTTTTAAAAAAAAATATCAACAGCTTTTGTCCCAGTTTGTTTCTCCATTCACTGGATGCATTTATGGAAGACACATAACAGGTATTTATATTAAAACACATTTGTGAGTATTTTTATCTATCAGTCATTGAAAACCAATGTTAGTTTTATCTTAATTAGCTAGTTTTCTGTTGACTAGATGTTACAGGTGAGGCAGAATGGTTGAATTTTAGGCACTTTAGGCTCAATTAGCTATTTTAGTGCAACTCTTCAAAAGCATTATGTTCAAGGATAGAACTCGATAGGGTATTTTGAAATGAAATAGTTTATCTTTTAAAGCAAAGTTACTTGTATAGAAGTATAATCATCCTGAGAATTTTATATAAGCATTCAGTTTTTGTATCTGGAGTGAAATTAATGAAAACATTTTTCTTTGATAGGATTATGTGGGAAAAAACAGAAAGAGATCACAAAGGCTATTAAGCGGGCTCAGATCCTGGGTAAGAGTGAATGTTTATTGTCCAATTTTTTTCCCATTATATAGTTTACTGTATGTGTTTCTGGATATATTTTGCTTTAATATGACTTTTGAACCAGTACCCAAATCCCTCATAACTTTTCTTCTAAGAACTAAGCAGAACAGCCTGATTGCAACCAAATGTGTCATGCTGCCCTTTTGTACTTTGTACTTAATAAACAGGAAGAGGTATGCTTTAATTTTGTGTAGTGATGCTGCTCTGGAGGGCCGCCTTCCTATCGTGTCGTTGGGGTGTGTTCTTGTTCTGCTTTCTTCACTCTGGCTCACTTATGAGTCTTGCTATGTCCTCTGAATTCACATTTTATCATTCTTATGGCACAGTGATACTGCATTATACTCATGACCACAGCTCTTTTAGCAGTTGCCCAATTATTGGGCACATTTTCCCCCCAGCTTTTGGTTATTTTTTTTAAAATGATGCTATGAATGTTTTTCATATAATTGTTTCTGGCTTTCATTAGCCTTGTTGGGATATTAGCTCCAGGAGTAGGATTTCTGGTTCAAAGAAAGTGAAAAATTAAGTCACTTTTCTTAAATAATTCAAAATTCATAAAAACACTTGGACTGTTCAAGCAACAGTGAAGTAATCATACCTGTTTTCTAACAGGTTCTCATCCACTACTAAATTTACCATTTTCTGCTGGGTTTTGTATGAAGTGATAATTCAGCATTTTAATAAACATTTCCCTCCTTAGTTTTACATCGCTTCCTTTGCCAATCCTTCTCTGCCACTGGTCTATTGAGGAATGGCTCTTAATTTATCTGTTTGCTCCCGATTTATGGCAGACTATGAGCTTTTAATGTATGTTTAATCTTTTTCTAATTTTAGTTTTTTCATTTGTGCAAATTAGTGAAAAACTTAAAATAAATTATCTTTTTATAGGATTTATGCCAGTTACTTACAAGGATCCTGCTTATCTGAAAGATCCCCAAATCTGTAACATCAGATACTGAGAATAAAGCTAGTACCAATAAAAACTTATTTGCCATGTATGTGTGCTATCCACTGTGATTGACTTTAAAAACATCAGCCTGCATGTCAGAGGATGTGGCCTGTTTCTGTGTTAGCTTCCTCATCTGGAAAAGATGGTCTCCAAGGAGGCATTATCTGATTTTGAATAATTAACTTTCAGGCTCTTGTGGTAGAAAATAAAAAGCTCAAATGAATTCTACCTGACATTATCATTCAGTTGTTGGAGAGCTGACCATGGGTTCTTGGTTCTACCAGCACATTCCCTAATTTTAGCCTATGGCCAGGAGAATGAGGGAGGTGATACCATGTGTAGTAAATCAAAGATGGGTTTGTTTGTTTTTAAACCAAGCCCTTTAAAATTTTAACTGAAACATCATTTGTTCAAACAGTGGGGTGGACTAAAGAGACAAATACAGCTCATTCTTTCACAGCCATTTATTAAGTGCCTGTTAAGTGACAGGTAACCCCGAAAAAGTGCTTGCCACTGAGGAGCTTAAGTTTCTAGTGGGGAAAAACATTTGTACGAAGACACAGAAGGTAGGCAAGAGAATTTCTTGTCCCTAATCTGGTGACTGATAAGAAAAATACTGTCACACTTAAATTTAACAAAGTTTTCCAAAATATTTTATATGAAGCAATACTTTAGAAAATTATTGTAACTCATCCAATTTGCATTTTAAAACACAGTAAACTCTTTTTTTCTCTGTTGCCCTTCGGTCAGTTAGGACAATCAGAAAAAAAAGTATGAAAGGTTCAGAAAGTTGGTGACTCTGGATATTCAATATTGTCCTTCAATTTCTCAGCATCATCATCTGTTTCTATACTACTTGTCAGTTCTTTTTCCTGATCATTGTTTTCGTGATCTCTTTTAAGAGACTGATTATGAATTTGTAACAGTCGTGCTTTCTTGTGTGGTCTTTGGTTTTCTAAGTCAAGAGATTTACGCTTAACTTCACATCTTGTTTCGTTATCTTCTGGAAAATCAGGGCTTTCTAGCATCAGAGTTAACTCACTCACCAGATGGAGTTTGTGGTCAGTGTTACAGCACTTTTTAGAAATCTGTCTGCCTTTCAAACAAACCATACATGAATGAAGAAATTCACAACTTGGGAAAAATGTCCGTAAAGCTTGACAGAGAAGAACATTCTCTTCTGTTCCTACGTCATGGCTTCTTACTGCTAAAATAAAAAAAACACAATTTGTTATGCAGCATTCTGTAAAATTCAGATTGCCATGGAATGTGAGGGTCTAGGGTAGGGGTGGGGAACCTGTGACCTTGTAGGTCCTTGCATGTGGCCTTTTGACTAGTCCAAGTTTTACAGAATCCTTTTATTAAGGGGATTTGTTCTGTGAAGTTTGGATTCAGTTGAAGAGAGCCACATGTGGCCTCAAGGTTGCAGGTTCCCCACCCCAGGGCCTTTCATGGCTTATTTGACCTAAGAGTCCAATTTTGAAATTTTATCCACAATAATACTTTTACTTAGAATATTTGGCAAGCTTGGCTTACATCTGCCAAAGGTGACTTCTTGAACCTGAATTGAAGAAATGGTCTTTTTCATTTAGCAAAACCTCCCCATCCTCTGTGTGCTACTGACAAGAGACTGCTGACTACATCAGTCTTGTTAAATTGAGGTTTAGGTAAAAGTTTGACACCACTGTAAACAGTAGCATGGCATGCTGCTTTAATAACTGGTTAGGTTAGGCAGCCAGAGCTATCACTTTCTGAGTCTGTTTTCTTTGTAAAACAGGAAGCGCTTGGGCTGCTTGTCAGATAGGTAAATGAATGATTATGGATGTCGTTGAATGCCAGCTGTACGGGAACAAAATATGATGAGCAGGAGAATATTAACATTTCTTCTTACCTGATACTTGAGTCTCTGCTCTCTTCCTTGCTGCAAGTTCTTCTTTTAGTCTATTTGTATCCTTGATCAATTTTTCTACTAGTTGCTCACTCTCTAATACTTGAGTGCATATTTCCTACAAAAGAAAATTAGTTTAATTATACAGACGATATTCCAATTCATAATACATTAGTAGCCCATGATAAATGAAAGGAATTCTACTGGACAGAATAGGGCAACATCACAAATTTTAACCACTTCCTGAACTGCATCACACACTACTGCATTTCTGTAAGTGCAATTTTTTTAAAATCTAACAACGTGACTAGGGAAGCTTAATATACTCCCCAAAATTACTACCTTGATTCAAGTTTATAGGTTGAAGAATTTATTAAAATAAGCTGTCTGAACTAAAAATTTAAAAAAGTGTGTAACTTGTAATAATGTTAAATTTTTGTTTATAAATTCAATAATAAATTTGTTGTTTTTTTTTAATTGTACACTATATTTTTTATAGATAATATCACTAGGCAAAATCTGAATTTATCTAGAAGAAATCCTAAACACGTAGAGCTGGCATGATTTCTAAATCTAGAAACAATCTCTTAAAGTTTTGAGATAATTACCTTTAATTCTTCTTGTAGAGTAGCATATAGTTCACTTATCTTCTGTACTTCTTTTAAAGTTCCATCTTCATTAAAAAATTCTGACCTATTAGTGAAAAATAAAATATTTTCTTGTGCATTTATATTTTTCAAAACTTTTGTTTATAGTTCACCCATAAAATGAAGATTTGACAGCAGTGATGTAAGGCCCTTGAACACAGATTCTGTGAGCTGGTAGTAAGGAGGTAAAGTACTCATTTTTTAAAGAGAGAAGTAGGAGAGGTAGGATATATTGTACTAAAAAATATATTTTTTTAAAGGATGAGGTGAATCTGACATGTAGAAGGTGAGCCAAGAGAGTGAGTCTTAACTTTTAAAAAGTAGGGATACTCAATAATGGGACAAGGTCTTAGAGAAATGCTGGTAGAAAACATTAGGTAGGACTATGGAAAATTAGCAGGACTTGAGAGAGACATCGTCATTCTTTCAGACCTAAAGGGAAGGAAATGACGAAGACCAGAAACAGCATATTGCACGGGCTCTTGTCAGTAAGGTGGGTAGTCAAGTCCTTTGGAAGGAAAAGGGGTGGAGGCAGAGTTGAGACAGAAAGGAAGAGGTTTGCAACAGCCACTTGGAGGAGTATGGAATTCCCAAAGCACAAATGTGACCATGTCAAGTCCTTGATCAGGAAGCTCCAGTCGGAAGCTGTGTCCCCCAGCAGGGCACCAGATCCAACTGGGGACCACTGGGCTCTTGATTCTTTTCAAATAAATACCTTGTGCATGCTGTATGTGTAATTTGTATCTCCTCATCTATGTATATGTTACTTTTCCACAAAAAGAGGGTAAGCTCCAAGGATGGTTTCACCTGTATGCCCAGCACAGGGCCTGACCCAAAAGAGACACTTTAATTATGCTTAGTGATCTACTGATCTGATTAGGCAATGAAAGAGGAATAACAGAATTACCTAGAAGCCATGAGGACTTGACGAAAGTGAGACCTAGCGTCGGCTAAGTGATAAGTGAATAGAGTGCCCTGGAGTGAGGAGGACCTTGAATTCAAATCTGGCCTCAGACACTTAACACAAAACTAGCCATGTGATCTTGGGCAAGTCACTTAACCCCAACTGCCCTGCTTTCCCCCCTCCAAAAAGCAAAAAAATGAGCAAATGAGATATAGCATGTATTTGTAATAAGACTTTATCCTTTATCATCCTCCGTAGTTGTTTTAGCTTTAAAATTAGTTCAATTTGATCATTTTTAAATTTAAAGATCCATTTTTTTAAAAAAGAAAATTAGTACATCTGAAATGGATAAGGTGAAGAATTTGTGGCTGAGGGGCCATCTTACCTACGTGCATGGACTGTTCGGCCAAAGACAGTGGAGGTACAGGAACTCAACACAGTCTTATATCCCTGCAGCTCTGACATACCTAAGTTGGTCACCACTAAAGGCACTTTCTGGAAAACTCTAAAAAAATATGAATTTTTAGCAAAGTTAAAAATTAGTAGCGACATCCTGTTATCTTCATTTTCCATTCATAACAGATCACCCTACACAAAAAAGGTAGACAAGTTTCCTCTATTATTTGTCCAAAAAAAGGACTCCAGTAAAACTGATCCAATTTATAAGCAATTATGTTTATCTACAACAGCACTGTCAATTATTTTAAATATAAAAAGCACCTGATAGTTACTATATGGGCTAGTTTGCCTGAAATGGAATATAGCTATAATTAGGCATAACCAATATCTGGCTTAAGCTATTTTCCATTAGTTTAAAAAAAACCAAAGAGCTCTCAAGGCAGTATATTTTTGACAAGAATCTTGATGTGACATGGAAAAGACATCTGTGTAATATGAAGCAGTGTCACTAAGGGAAGGAGAAATTTGTGATTTCCTGCCAGTGGTACAGGGATCATTATGTGACCCCGATGTTCAAGAAAATCCAGAAATGAAACAAAAAGGCCCATTTCCCATAAACCCCTGCATTAAAGGTTGTTACATCAACCTTCACATTTGTATAAAATATTTAAGAAGTAAACACCGAAAAATCACAGTGTTATAGTATGTCCTGAACTTGACTAGCTGGTCCAAATACTTGCAAATACTTGCAAATACTTACCCTTCCTGAGGTCTGTGTAATGCATGATCCAACCGATGAGTGGAGCAGCTCTCTGTAGTTATGCTTGGTGTTAGTAACAGAAAAACAAGTCCGTGATTTGAAAGATATTTTTGTAAATTCTTATGAAGAATCCTCTCTCGAAATGTCATTACTTGGTCTGAATTACGTCTGAATTTGTACCATCCAATAACATTCTAAGGGGAGAAAATAAAATATCTTAGTATCTAAAGTTGCAATGAGACAAAATAATAAAACATTCCATAACAGTGATCGACATTTAGAAAAACTCTGGATGAGCTTAAGAATTTAAACATATGCAGTTTGTACTTACAATATTCTTGGGCATTCCTTAGACTTTACTAAAAAAATTTTGAGAGAAAATAAGTCCTAACTCAAGAGAACTTTCTGTCCTAAAACCAGAACCTTTAATTAATGACATCATTTTTAAAGGATGAGATTAATGCGACAGAGGTAAAAGATAAATTCTCTGACAAAAACAAACCAGTTAACCAAAAAGGTTTATTCATGTGGAGTTAATAAAGCAGAGGTGAAAGGCTCTGCCCTGATCAGACCAAAAATATAGTATTCTGTTCAGTTCTGGGACCACATTTCAGGAATGGTCATTGATAAGCTGAAGGTACCCAGAATAGGACAACCAGTTTGATGAAGGGTCTCAAATTCATGCCATATAAGGATTATTTGAGGGAACCTGGGATCTTTATCCAGGAGGAGGTAAGATTTAGTATGGATGGTCACCTTCTTCAGGTACTTTAGAAGCTGATCTCTGGAGAAAGGATCAGACTTGTTCTACCTGGGCTCAACGAGTAGAATTAGGAGTGCAAGCTGACTGAAGAAAGAAAAAACTTCCTAATGTTGGAGTTTTCCAAAAGTGGAGTGGGTATCCTTGGGAGGTTAGGGTAGATAAGGGTTATAGTGAGTTTCTCTTACTTAAGGTAGTTAAGCACAATCTTGGTAAGTATTTAAAGACAGTCTTTCAGAGGCTATCTAGTCCCAATTCTCCCCTTCTGCAGATGAGGAAACAGGCCCAGGAAGGTGAAGTGACTTGCCCAGGGTCAGCAGCTCACAGGAAGGGTGTGAGCCAGGTCCTCTGGCTCTGGAGTCAGTGTTCTTCCCACTAAAGGAGGAATCCCTCTTCAGGTGAAGGATGCCTTTTGTGTTCTAGCCTAACTCTCAAATTCTGCAGTAAAGGGGCTGTCACTCAGATCTGTAAAGTTCTTTAGAGTTTTCTCTGCTCATAAAAACCCTTTTAGGTACAATATTTTATCTCCATTTGACAGATGAGGAAAACAGGCTGAGAAAAAGCCCATAGACTTGCCTGTAGCCCTCCAGCTCCTACACTGACCAGCCTTTCAGCTCTTTTCCCCCACTCACTCTGGAGGATAATATGAAGATTAAAAGCCATATGTGCAAAGTAAATGTGAGTATTACTCTTGTTAGAAGCCAAAAGAGTAGATAATTAAAGGAGGTGAACAAGTCCCAATACCTTTTTGCAGCAAGGGATGACCTTCTTCAGAGCTTGCTCATTTACTTCACCTATTGAGTTATAAAAGCTAAAAAGAGGCAGATGAAAATATATTTCAGTTGAGATCTCTTTATAAAGAATTCCCTCGATGCCAGTATCATGTTGCAATTGGTCCTAACCGAAGTACCCCAATTCAAAGCAACAAGAATATATGAGCCAGCAAAGTGAACAAGAAACACCATATGCTTTGACATTTTACTGGACCCTACCTCACCTTATGAGTCTATGTGACAAATGAGCCCTAAAATAGATACAAAGCCATCTTCCAAAAGTTTTCAAATAAAATTACTTAATTCCTGGTCTACTAATTGTTATCTTCTTTAAAAGCACATATCAACAAAATAAAATTTTATTTTTTAAGTTATTATTGATAATTTTGTTTTTTACATCATATTCCCTGTATTTCCCCTGCTATGCCCAGCAAATCATTCCTGGCAACCGAATATTAAAAGGGGGGGGGGGGGGCAACCCAATTCAAAAAAACTAAAACATGAACACATAACTGACAGTATATGCAATATTTCATACCCACATTCCACCACTTCTGCAGGGAAGGTCAAAGCTCTCTATAACCTCACCCCAAGCCCACCTTTCCAGTCTTCTTTGACCTTACACCGCAGCACCCCCCCCACACCCCCACTCTTTGATCCAGCAGCTCTGGTCTCCTTGCTGTGAACAAAACACTCCACCTTCCAACTGCAGGCATTCTTCCTTGGCTATCTTCCTATGCTGGAATGTTCTCCCTCCTCCTCTCTGCTTCCTGGATTCTTCCAAGTCCTAGCTAGAGTCCCATCTTCTACAGGAAGCTAGAGCCTCACCTCTGTTAATTACTTCCAATTTATTCAGTATGTGTCTTTGTAAATTAGTATCTGCACGTTATCTCCCCCATTAGACTTTGAGCTCGTTGAGAGCTGAGGCTTTTTCCTTTCTTTGTATCTCTAGCACTTAGCACAGTGCCCAGCAATTAATAAATGTTTACTGACTAATATCCTTTTGGATGTTATATTAGAAATAAAGAAAATATGTAAGTAATTTTATTATAAATTTTACTTAACCTAGCATATACAATAAAGTATGTGCAACTATATTAATAAATAACAAACACAACATGTCTATTAGAAGTACACATTACCCTCAACTTATGTCAGATTGTGGACCTATACAGAACTAAGACAGCTGAACTGACTGAAGGGAAACTGCACATACTTAAGGTCTCCAAACTGTCCTCAAGTTGTGCCAACTGATCACTGTGTCTCAATTACTCAAAGCAAAAAATCTGTAGAGAAATATATTTTGAAAGATCCTGAGGCAGAATGTGATAAAGCAGAGGAGAAATACCAAGTGCCACCCCAAAATCTGAGGTCAGAAACAGGCAACACCAAAACTGTTGGAACGAGCATTCTGTCCTATCACCTGGCAGGTTCACTCCAATTGAAAAAATCAAAATCTGAAATGGAGGATGGCTGCTATCTCTGCTGAAAAGGGATGTTTAACCAATCACTTATAGTGCCTACTTTCTATCTCTAACCCCACAAATCTAGGGTTGCCTTGTTATGGCAACTCGGTTAGAAAATGAAAGAGGCAAAGGGTGAACAACCATCAAAGAAAGTAGAGTGGGTGAGTAACAGAACTAGTTAGTACAGAGAGTAGAAGAGTAGTTGAATTAGTGAACTAAACTGGGTAAATTAGCAGGTGGTTGGAGTGTCTCAAAAGGTAGGTCAGGGAAAATGTTAAATACAGAACCAGAGCAAGGTGAATGATAAATTAGCAAGTTTCAAACAATTAGAAAAAGCCTTTTCATTATAAGATATAAAGTATAAGCTTCTTGAGGGCAGGAACTTCCATTATTTTATCTTTCTATCCTCTCAGTGCAATGCCTGGCACATTATAGGTGCTTAATAAATTATTCCTTGCTTGCCTGACATAACCCAGTCACAAACTACTGGTCAGAATTTCTCACTTACCTGAAAAGCTGATAGCATGGAATGTACCTTTGTATGTCTGAAAAGATAAGTATTTTTATATTAATCAAACTGAAATTCTTAGCACTGCAGTAATGATTACAAATACCTTCCCAAAGGCATGATGTTTGCCTGCTATATTTTCACTCAATTTCAGGAGGTTCTTTTTCTAATTTCATATTTTGGTAAAAATAGCTATTGGCATTAGGAAAGTATTTTTATATCTTCTCTATACCTATATTCCATAATTTAATAAATATTAAATTCCACTGTATACATTGCTGCTTAGGAACTATTTTTAATAATTATAATTTATGAATTCTAAAGAATAATTGACATACCTTGTAATTTAGGTGTATTGATGCCTGGCAAAGTACACAGAGTATTGCTCTCAATGTCAATAAAACCTAGGTTCAGGTCCCACCTCAGACACATTTTGCCCATGTCATTCTTGGCACCTCACTGAACCTCTCAGTGGCCCAGGATAAGTCTCTAAAACTCTTAAGTTGCCAACTCATCAGGGACTCAAATTGGTAGAGAGAATTTTCCTCATGGGAAAAGTACCCTTAAATTTACCAAATCACTAGTCTAGGATCTCACCCTTCTCCTCCCCCAAAGAAGATGTACAAGTTCTTTTCATTAAAGCAGAGGTTAACTATTTGAGCTAAAAAAACCCAATAGATACCTAAAAGCTTAAGCTACCTCATTCCTATGTCAAAAAGCCAAATCAGGTTTAAGGAAAGGAGACAATTATATGTGTGATCATCTCCTTAGACATACACTTATGAGAAGTTATGCACCTGAGGTTAGTCCCAAATCTGTCATTTAATAGGTGTCTAACAATGATTCAACTTATAAAATATGTGAATATTTGTACTATATACTTAACCATATTTTTGAGAAAAAGGGCTTTGTAAATCCTTATGCACTATGTAAATGATTATTTTTATTCAGTTAGACGTGTAATAAGAAGCTACTGTGTGCAATTCACTTTTAGGTAGGCATGAGCAGAAGTATAAAAATAAGCCATGATAGTCTAACGCCCTCATGTTCTCCCCCTGACTTCCATCTGTGATCCTCAAGCAAGTCTAAGAGCAAACATATGGTCACGGCTATTACATTTAGTCCAGCGGATGACAACCTGTGCTACAATGCTGTACAGATGAGGAAAGCAGCCATCACCACAATTTACAACCTCAGAACAAAGAATAGGGAAAGTAAGCCCTTCTTGGACACCTGGAACTGTCCAACTTGTTTTGTCATGATAAAATAATTTTAAAACCATGAGATCAGATGCCCAAGCATTGTACTAAGTATAATACAATGGGGGAAAATGAATTTTTAATGAAATAGAACACTATCAAGCTTTCAGGAAGAAAACACCAGAATTGAGTAGAAATTCTGAATTACAAACAGAAGAATCAAGAGAAACAGAAAAAGGTAAATACAAGAGAGCAATATATTATAAGATATTAAATAAGGATGAAGTGTTAACAGCTTAATAGAGGGAGATGATATATTTCCCCTCGTAACTCTAATATCAAGAATCTAGAAGATGTCAATAAGAGAGACTGGTAAAAATTTTGATAAGAGCTAAAAGAGACAAAAAGAGTAAAATTAATACAGTGGAGTTAAAGGAGAAGAATGGGAGAGAAAGGATGGGGGAAAGTATATCATACAATCAGGATGCACAATTAGAAGACTACAAACAAGGAGGAATGGGGGAGGGGAGGGAGACAGGTAACATGTGAATCTCATTTTCATCAGAGCTGCTCAAATGAGGGAAGAATACGAACAGTTTCAACAGTGCGATGGAGGGGAAAGGGAAAGAAGGGAATAAAAGAGAAGACAGACTGAAAAAGATTAAAAAACAACTAACCATGGAGGGTGGACCATAATGAGGGGGCCCAAAAGGAAAGAAAGCAATCTGTGATTGCATTCTTTGAGAGGGAAAGAGAAAAGGGCCAGGGAAACAGAAGCAGACAGCAGCACCTATAGTACTGGTGTTGAAAGACATGCTTTACACCTCTTCTTTATAAAGAGAAAACAGAAAACAAAGAAAGGAAAAAATAGAATAGGAAGGAGAAAAATGCATAATTAACAACGAATGTGAATGGGAACTCACACATTAAACAAAAAATAACAATGGATTAGAAGGCAGACTCCAAAGATATGTTTACAAAAACACACTTGAAAAAGTGTGTTTAAAACCGAGAGCCAGCATCGTATGTAAGGGGATAAACTAGAGTCTTTTTTATAAGATGAAGAATAATTCGAGGGTCCTCCATCTGAGACAGTGCTAGAAATGCTACAGCAATAAGAGGGAGAAGAAAGTCTAAGAGGAAAAAGCAAACAAAATTATTGCTTTCTTCATACCATATTATGGTTGACTTAAAGAACAGTAGGGATTCAACTAGGAAATTAATTGAAACCACTAATAACTTCAATAATAACCACTAAGAACAGAATATAAAATAAATCATATAAATAATGAGCATTTTTATGTTACCAATAAAGCCCAGCAGGAAGAGTTTGAAAAAGAAATTTCTTTTACATTAACTACAGAACGTATATAATGTACTCTGTAATTCTTACTGTTTACTTTTCCTTAATTGTTTTCCTACTTTAGCAAAGCTCTACCTACCTAATACTTTTAAATAAAGAATAAGGAGTGCATTCATTTTATTTTCAATCCATTTTAAAAGAAGTTTTTAAAAACTTATTTAAAAAACATTTTAAAAGAGCATTTATTCTGATCACTTTCAGGTCTGACACATAGATAATATACAGTTTACTCACCAATTGTATAAAAAACTTCGACATCATTCAACTGAGAATCTGTAATGCTGTTCTTGGCTTCACCTTTCACTTCCCCGAGGAGAAAACCTTCCTATGGGGTACAAAAAAGAAGCAGTATATGAAATAAACTCACATTTATTATGTCTTTACTAATTTGTTCACGTCAAACCTAAGCATCTACAACATACAATGCTAAAGAGGACATAAAAGAACACTTCACTCAGCCTGTCTGAGGAGAAGGCAGGAATGAATCACTGTGATAAGGGGAAGATTAATATAAACTGTATTACTGGGAATTAACCATCTCTTGCCCCCCTATCCATGGGGATGGTCCAAAATGATGTCCTTCGCCTTCTCCTCCATCATCTCATCAACTCCCAAAGGTTCAAGTATCATTTTTATACACATGACTCATGAATAGATACATATCCAGCCCTAAACTTTCTCTTAAATTGCAGTTACACATCAACTGCCTTCTTGGGCATCTTAGGCAACTCAAGCACACTATATCCAAAACAAACCTCATTATCTTTCCCTCTGACCTATCCTTTCTGCAAACCTTCCTATTCCTGTTGAGGATACCACCAATCTTCCTGTCAGCCAAGCCTGAAATTTGAGAATCATTAATGACCCTTTCTGCCACCCCTTAAATCTCTAATACACTGCCCAGTCTTTTCAGTTCTGTATCAACATCTTTCCAATCCATACCCTTTTTTTTCCTATTTCCTTCTCCACATCTGCCCATGCCCTTAAAAAGCAAAGAAAAGGTAAATAAAATTAGGGCACTGGAGGAGGGAGGAGCTAGCAGCTAAGGAGTTAAGAAAGGTCTCACACAGGAGGTGTGATTGAGCTAAGGTTTGAAGAACGTCAGGGATTCTTAGAGGCAGGTACAGAAGGAAAGGGGACAGCTGATAAAGGCATGAGACATTAGAAGGCAGAATGTTTAGAGGAACAGCAAGTGGGGTCGTTTGGCTGGAAACAGGTTGCATGAAGAGAAGTAATGTGTAATAAATCTGAAAAGAAGGGCAGGAGCACATTAATGAAGAGTTTTACTGCACAGGTCAAACTGAGGAGTTTGTTTTTGATTCTAAATTCCACTGGAAATTTTTGAGCATGAGTTTGCCATGGTCACATCTAGCCTGGATGAATTAGGGAGGGGAAAGCCCTGGATCAGGAAGGCCAATCGGAAGGCTACTGTTCTATAAGTAGTTTAGCAAAAATGTATTCAGGTCCTAAACCAGCTGGTAGGAGGGGGAAGGTTCACTGAAAAAAAAAATTTTTTTATATTTTTTATTTTAAAATCAGTCATTTCTAGCCAAAGCCCTTCTCCCCCACTTCCCTAGCAAGCTTTCCCTGTAACACAGTTACAGGCAACTGATTTGGCAACCATACCTGACAGCATATGTAACATTCCAAACCCACAGTCCTCCGCCTCACCAATGGAAAGAATCTCCTCTCCTGGGCCAACTGTAATTGGTCATTATAATAAGGTGTATGAATATTGATTCTACATCCACCTCATTTCTCACAAGACTTGGCACATGATCAGATTTTTGAAGTGAGGAAGAATAAATAGTAAAGAATGGGAGGATGGGGTGCCTTTGACATAAAAATCAAGGTTAAAAGAGAAGTGGTATGACAGGATCAAGTCAGTGTTTTAGGAGCTTAATCTATCCCACTGAAAAAAAGAAGTGATGTATGAAGATGTGCTGTTTGAAGGTCAGGATGCCTATGGAGGCCAATTATTTTAAATGGGTTACAAGTTTTTTCCACACCAGTACCTTTTTTTTTTTTTAAATCAGGAAGGTATGAATATTCCTAGAAATTTAAAATAAATATACATGTAGGTCTGTAATCTCACCTCTATAAAAGGCCCAGTGTTTTACAACACTGTTAAACTGCTTAGTTTTATTTTTTAAAGACTTCTGCTCAAGGATTTATATTCTTCATTTCACAACACCCAAAAAGACAAAAAGAAAGATGGTACTTTTACAAATCAAGTTGTGGTGGCCAAGAAAAATTCATTATGGCCTAACTGCCAGTCTCAAGTATTCTGGGCTGCTTCCCAGAATAATCCTCTTACCTACAGACAATGAAAATGATACTGTGGAAAAACTTTTGAAAGACTAAGGAAAAGGTAAGGTTAGAAGAGCCAAAGATCAATGGGTTTAAGAAGGTTGTTGTTTGTCCTTCCCTCTCAAAGAGGACCGTGACATCAGGAAGGTGAAGCCGTGACTTGCAAGTGAATTGGATTTAAGTGAGGGAGGACAGTGCAAAGTCACCAGTCTGACTTTCTCCTCCAGAGTCATCGGGATCCTGTGGCAAGATATAGATCAGAGAAACTGGGGAGGGCCCTGAATGGGTAAGAGGAAACAGCTTTCCAGAGTGGAAATCCAAAACATCAACAAATCTAAAACAATGCTCCAAATCACCAAGAAGAGCAAACACAAATTAAAGCGACTGAGAGTCCACCTCACACTCTTCAAACTGGCAAAGATGATAAAATCTGGATAATGACAAACGTGGGAGGGGCTGCAAGAAAACAGGCAAACACAGAATACTCAGGAGCTGTGAACTGATTGAGCTATTATGGAAAGCAATTCGGAACCACGGCCCCAACGTCACTAAACTGACTCCTGGTGCCACACTCCCAAAGATGCTTAAAAAAAAATCGGGCGCTTTTCATGGTGACAAAGAAATAGCAACTAAAGGGCTGCCCATGAAATCGGGAACGGCCGGACAAGTCATGGTACACACATCCTGTGTCGTAAGAACTTAAGGTAGATTCCGAGAAGCCGGGACGATTGACATGAACCGACGCAGAGCGGGCGCGCAGAGCCGGTTTCTTACACAAACCACTCGGTAAGGGAGAGCCTGGAGCGCAACGCTCAGGGGCGACGGTGCAGCATCCCCGAGTGCGGGGCCGGACCGTTCTGGGGACGGCCACGTGTGTCTGCGGCTTGGGAACGTTAGGAAAACGAATAATGGCACTACACGTCCAACGGAAGGCTGCAGGCCACACAGCCAGCCCGCCCCCCCCCCCCTCCCCGTGGAGCCCGGATCGGATTAAAATGTAACCCGGGGGAGGAGGCCAAAGTAAAAAGCACAGTCCGGTCCCGACCACGATGCGGACCCCCCCCCGGCTGTTTGACGTCACCGAGGCTCTGCCGGTGGGGGGAGGGGAGGCTCGCGGGGTCCGGGGCCCGGCGGCCAGCGGCTCGGCTCCCCTGGAGGGGCCTAGGGGCACCCCTCGCCCGCCCCGCCCCCCGCTCGGCGCTCGTTCCCCGGACATGGCCGTGACCTCTAGTGGCCTCACCGTGTCGGCGTTGGAGTTCAGGTGCTGGAAAGCGAGGGAGCCGAACACAAACCCCGAGATCATCGCCGACGTCCTCTCGCCCTCCATGCTGTTGTTGAGGCCCCGGCCTCTGGCGTCTGGGCGCTCCCTCCCCCCGCCGCCTCCGAGGCTTCCGGGCGCCGGCAGAGTGCGCAGGCAGCGCCTGCCTAGAGCGCCCTCTGCCGGCCGAGGCGGCCCCCCGCAGCGAGGGCCCCGCCCTCCCCGACCACCTGGTGGGATGTAGGG
>CM053592.1:20071758-20094910 GCA_028646515.1 Pseudochirops corinnae
AGGCCTAGTTCCAAATTGCTTTCCAGAAAGGCTGTACTAATTCACGCTTTTGCCAGAGATGTGTGAATGTGCTTGTTTTTCTACAACATCTGTCATTTTCCTTTGTTGTCGTCTTTACCAGTCTGATAGTTGTAAGATAAATCCTGAGTGTTGTTTTAATTTGTGTCTCTCTGTAATTAGGAGCACTTGTGTATTTGACTGTCAGTAGTTCAGATTAGTGTCTGTTCCTATTCTTTGTCTCTTGGGGGATGGTTTTTGTTCTTAGAGCTTTTCATTTCTTCATATATCTGGGATATGACATCTTTTTCAGGGATGCTTGCTGCAAAGATTTCTTTCCCAGCTATCTGTTTTCCTTTGAATTTCCACTGCATTGGGTTTTGATTTGTGTGTGTGTGTGTGTGTGTGTGTGTGTGTGTGTGCGCAAAACTTTAATTTTTGTAATCAAAATTGTCTATTTAATCTTCTGTGATCTTTTCAGTGCCTTGTATGGTCATCTATTCTCCCATTATCTATAGTTGTGAAAGTTTTTTCCTTCCTTTCTCATCTAATTTATTTATGATTTCACCTTTCAATCTAAGTTATATACCCATTTGGAACTTTTTTTGGTATGTAGTGTGATTATATACTCTTCTATAAATATATGCTATTATATGAGGTATGTATTCCGGGAAGTTTGTTGAATAGTATACCTTTACCCTATTAACTGAGGTAGCTGAGGCTTTCAGGTTTATTAAACAATAGGCCACTATATGTTGTGTATATGCTTTGTTCCTCTGATCTAGGTTTCTTCTTTTACCAAATAGATTTTGATTTTGATTTTGTGCTTTCATTTCTTCTTACTTTCCGTATTTTCCTTGAGATTCCTGACTTTTTATTTCTTCCACATATATTTCATTGTCTATAAAGTGAACTTGTGCTAGTTTGATTTATATGGAACTTGAATGAATTTAGGCTGTGTTTTTATTGTATTGGTTCAGCCTGTACATGAACAATTAATATTCCTCCAATTATTTAGGTCTTTATTTCCTTAAAGAATGTTTTCTTCTGGGCTTCTAGGTAGATAGAGCATGGGGGCCTGAAGTTAGGAAGACTTGAGTTCAAATGCGACCTCAGACCCATATTAGTTGTGTGACATTGGGGTAGGTCCCTTAATCTCTATTTGCCTTAGTATCCTCACCTGTAAAATTAGGGATAATTATAGCCCATGTCTCCTGGAGTTCTTAAGAAAATCAAATGAGATAATATTTGTAAAGCACTTAATACAGTGTCTGGTACATAATAAATGCTATGTAAATGCTTAGTTTCTCTTGTTATTGTTTTATAATTAAAATTACTATTATTAGTTGTGGTTTAGTTTTTAGAGTTCTTTAAGTATGCCATTGTATGATATTCAAAAATGATAATTTTTCTATTCTAGCTTCAAGAGTTATTCAACATCACAATTACTATTCTTCTAGTGAAAATTATTACATAATTTTTCACAATGGATTGTGAATTTCAGTGAAGATTTTACAAGATGAAATCTAGAATATCCCAGTTCTCCCTTATAAACCCCAGGATATATTGAAAAAGACCCCCAAAAGAACAACTGTTTAAGAAAAAAAAAGAATCAGAAATAATCTTTTCCATCAGTCTTAGAAGTGTACAAGAAGACAGGCAGAAACCGTTGGAGTCAAACAGGAGTCTTACCAGAGTAGCCAGAATGACTGATGACAAATAGCCCTGAATGCAACTAACCAGTACTCCAAGCAAAAGACTAGAAGCCATTTCAAGCTCCAGATCCTAATTCTAGCCTGTCCACACAGAAGCTCAGACAGAACTATTCCCCAGAGATCATTACACAGAGAGACAAGCCCCCAGCTCCATACTCCTTGAAGCCCTGGGAACCATAATAAAAGATAAGCCAAGGGGGAGTATGCAGGAAGCTTGAGAACACTGTGAACTTTGGCATCTTAGTAGGGTGTACAGAACCACAACAAAGGATGGACCATCAGTTAACAAACATTTATTAAAGGCTTACTGTGTGTGAACTCTTGAGTAGATGTTCATACAAGGAGAAAAGTAGAGTCTGATCGTTGAATCAGAAAGGAATTGAGGTAGAGGGTAGTGGGGCCTTATATAGTCTTCCCATCTTGATTGTATCGTTCAGACTACAGAGGGGCAGGATGAAAGAACTATCCAGTCCATCCAAGAAGACCAGGAGGAGTTAACGTGAGCAAAATAATTTCAAACCAAGAACTAAGGCTGAAAAATATGAGCAAACAAAAGGAAATACCATTGAAAAAATATCCATGAATTGAGAAAAAGCTCAAGGTAAACCCAGAAAAAGTCACTCTACAAAACTTGCAAAGAGTTTCAGAAACCCAAAAAGGCAATGGGATAAGGACAGTGCTAGGCCACAAGACCGCAAGGATAACCATAAAAATTGAAATAAAAAGGAAAATGAAATAATAAATACAAAGAAAGATCAGGAGAGGAAATTTTAAAGGTAAAATAAATAGGTCAGAATAGAAGGTGCAAAACCTTACCAAAGTAGCAAAATCCCTGAAAAATAGAATGAAACAAACAGAACTCAGTGAACTCCAGGAAATATTAAAATAAAATCAAAAGGTTAATAAAGGACAAGAAAATATAAGGTATCCACTAGCAAAAACAAAAAATGGAAACTTCACATGGAAACCAGGTCCAGGAGAGATCATTTAAGTCTTATCAGGCACCCTGAAAAATATTACCAAACCAAAGATTTGAAAACAATTTTTTTTAAATACATATTTTATTTTCCCCAATTGCATGTTAAAGCAATTTTTAAAACTTTTTTTTTTTTTTGCTTTTTGTTTTGGACGGCGGAAGGTAGGGCAATTGGGGTTAAGTGACTTGCCCAAGGTCACACAGCTAGTTTTTTGTTGAGTGTCTGAGGCCAGATTTGAACTCAGGTCCTCCTAACTTCAGGGCCAGTGCTCTATTCACTGCGTCACCTAGCTGCCCCTCCCCTTTTTTTTTAACATTTAAAAAAAATTTTTGAGTTCCAAATTCTTTCCCTCTCCCCTTCCCTCCCCCTTCCTGAGACAATAAGCAGTCAGATAGAGGTTATACATGTGCAATCATGTAAAAACATTTCCATATTAGTCATGCTGGAAGACTTGAATAAAAGAAAAGGAATGAAAAGTAAAAAATAGCTTGCTTCGGTCTGTATTCAAACAATATCAGTTCTTTTCTCTGGAGGTAGAGAGTCTGCTTCATCGTTAGTCCTTCGGAATTGTCTTGGATTATTGTATTGCTGAGAATAGCTAAGTCATTCACAGTTCTTCATTGAACAGCATTGCTGTTACTGTGTATGATGTTCTGGTTCTGTTCGCTTCACTTTGCATCAGTTCATGTTAAGTTTTTCCAGGTTTTTCTGAAACCATCCTGCTTGGTACTTCTCGTAGCACAATAATATTCATTACAGTCATATAACACAGCTTGTTTAGCCATGCCCCCATTAATGGGCATCCCTATGATTTCCAATTCTTGGCCACCCCAAAAAGAGCCACTGTAAATATTTTGGTATAAATAGATCCTTTTCCCTTTTTCCGATGTCTTCAGGATAGAGACCTAGCAGTTGTATTGCTGGATCAAAGGGTATGCAGTTTTATAGCCCTTTGGGCATAGTTCCACATTTCTTTCCAGAATGGATCAGTTTAGAACTATTCCCAGTGGTGCATTAGTGCCCCAGTGTTCCCACATCCCCTCCAACATCTCTCATTTTCCTTTTTTGTCATATTAGCCAATCTGATAGGTGCGAGGTGGGATCTCAAAGTTGCGAAAATACTATTTCTTTAAAAAATTTAACAGAAAACTGCTCGGAGCTATTAGAAACAGAAGACAAAGTAAAAGAATCCACTGATCATCACCAAGTCTGGTCACATTGAGAGGGTGGGGGATATTATATATGTGTTATAATCTCTTATAATTCATCTTAACTAAATAACTCATTTCCCTTTACAACCTTGAATGTAACTACATGTGTCTAACTCCAGTGCATGTTATTGCCGATTCAGTAAATGGCAGAGTGTCATTTTCAATGTCTTCCCAGGATGTAGACAAGAACATCGTCAACAGGTTCTACCTCTCCTTCGTTCTTTATGCACTGCTTAAGGAGACCAATGTCTGGAGTGTATCGGAAAAATTCAATATGTCTCGAGGATACGTACAAACCCTTTTAAGTGGAGCAGCCTCATTCTCCTCTTGTGTACTACATTTCTGTGAGGTGATTATTGTTATCGTTGCTATCATTGTTATCATTATTATATTATAGACCTGTGATTTTATTGGTTATGGAACTTCCAGTGTGGATACTCTGTCTACCAATGCAAATTGGCAATGTTACGGGATCAGAAAATTGCCTGGAGTACTAGAAGGTTAAGTGACTTTCCCAGGGTCATACACCTAATAGAGGTTAAAGTTGGGACTTGACTTTGGGTCTTCCTGATTCTAAGACTAGCTTTGCTCTGCCATGCTGCCTTTTGAGATAATTACGTGTTTAATAAATAATACGTAATGCCATTTTGTTTTCCTCAGTTGGTTGGGGAAGAGAAAAGAGGGAGGCGCTTAGACACAGGAAGCCTTATTTAAAATGTTATTGGAATAGTCTAGACAGGTGGTAATGAAAGCCTTTTCTGGAGTGTTGGAATTCAGGATAGATGAGAGTCAAAGGAGATAAGTAATAGTGCTTAGATGGAATTACCAGGACTTGGTAAATGATTAGATAAGGGAGGTAAGAAAGGTGAATCAGAAATTCAAACTATCAAAGGTTTCAGCCCTAGATTACAGTGCAGCAGGCAGGAAAGCAACTATCAAGGAGATTTACTAGAAAAATACTAAGTTTGATTTAGGACTTAGAATATAGACTTAGAGATAGATAAGACCTTATGTATCCTCCAGCCCAACTCCCTCATTTTATAGATGAAGAAGCTGAAACCCAGAGAGGGTCTGAGATTAATGAAACACGGTTTTCTAGCTGTTCATATTTGCAAATTGCATTGTGTCTCTTTCAAGTGAGCCAAATACTCCAGGGTCTCAGCAGGGAGGGTCCATGGGCAGTCCACCCTGGTAAACCCAAGTGAATAAAGAACACATGCTGTCATATAACACCTGGGTGGCATGATGGGCTTCATGTGGGTAGATTAGAGTTTGGAGTTTCAACCCAAATACAGAAAGAATGCCTGTTGTACAGATTATGGCATGTAGTCAGACAGGCCACACAGTGAGTTTCTGTGTCATCAGCACATGTGTCTTGGGCAGGTAGCTTGACGAAGAATTGAATAGGAGAAGGGGATTGTATTGGAGTAGCTGCTCAGACAGCTCTGGGTTTCCAAGCTGTTGCTTTACATACAAGTCCATCTTCTTCCCAGAGATAAAAGGGGAAACGGGAGATGGAAATAGGAAATCTGGAGGAGAGAAGGGGAAGAAAAGAAGGAGAAGGGGGGAAGAGAGAGAGAGAGAGAACCTTTAAAAAAATGAAAAAAGTACTTTTAAGTGAAAGTAGGAAATAAGAAATGAACAAGCTACAGATTTCAAAGCTGCCCACAGAATGTGGCTCGGCGTAGAGGAGGACCCCTGGCACTTGGGCCGGATTCTCTGGGGAAGAACAGTGCGCTAGGCGGCAAGGTGGGCCAGGGAGTGACTTGCCCACGGTCATGCAGTCAGTGACTGAGGCCAGATTTGAATTCAGGTTTTCCTGACTCCAAGTCCAACACTCTTATCCACTCTGCCATCTAGCTGCCCCTGGATCCTGTTATGATACTGAAGCTGGAGATCATGGATCTGGGAAGTGTCAGAATATGGGAAGCAAAGTTTTAAAAGCTTCACGGGTTTCTGTATAATTTAAGTATAACTTTTATTAAGTTATTTTGGTCTGTACCTCCTTCCTTTCCCCCCAAACCAAGCCCTCCCTCAAGATCCCCAGATTCTCAGGAAGTTTTTGGTTTAGGGAATTCATTTGTAAAGGTTCCTGAGGTAAGCCATTACCCTGGTTTACTGATCATTCATGAGACAACCTAGACCATACAGCCTGACATTTGATATTAACCTAAAATTTTCATTCCTGAAGTTTTCTTCACTTCATTTTTCTCCAGGAGCTAGAGGAGTTTTGGGTTTATAGAGCCCTATTGACAGAACTTACCAAGAAGCTGTCTTACTGTGTGAAGGCAGACCTGGTCCCCCTCATGGAAGTAACTGGAGTTTTAGAGGTCAGTGGCGACTCAGTTTCCCAATTCAGGCCATCTCACGTCAGACACAGTGCATACATCCGTCTTTGGTATTCAGTGAAGTCTTAGCGCAAGGCAGGTAACTTTGGCCTCTTGTGCAAGGCTGTTTGGGAGGTGAGGCTAGGTAGGGGGCTCCTTCAGGTGAAATTGTCACATCATACATGGCCCTCACAGCAGCTCTCTGTTAGTCTGGGGGCAGCTGTGGTTAGAAACTCTCCTTCAGAGAATAGGAGCAGTGATCCCTTATACATATGGATACTCTCTCTTCCCTTTCCATATTATTACCACCATGATACAAAAGTCTCAGGCTTTATGGGTACCCTTACTTCAGGATCTCTCACTAAGATTTGTGTACATTTTTTAAAATTTAATTTTATTTTTATTTATTTATTTTTTTGGTTAAATAATAAATAAAATTTATTTATTTTTTTGTTACGTTTCATGTTCTGAACTGTCTCCCTCCCTCCTTCCATCCCCCTCCTTTGAGAAGACCACCCTTTCATACACACACACATATACCCATAAAACCATTCTGCTTATCATTTCTTTCTCTGGAAGATGGATGGCATCGTCCTTCATAGGTCCTGTGTAGTTGATTTGAGTATTTCTGATACTCAGATTGCAAACTTGAACTTGGGAACATGTAAATAGACTTCTTATCTGAGTATTTTAATGTGTCTCTCATTCCAGATCTAAATCAGTTGTCTGATTAGATTTAATCTGATTTAGATTTAAACTGAATGTAGAGCTAATTGAAATCAAACAGTCCAAATTCATTTTAAAACAAGATTTTCCCTAAATACTTGGGCTTGTCTTCTTGTATTTATTGTCTTAGTTTATTTTTAATCCGTGTATCAAATTTCTTTGCTGAAAAATTATCCTGTGCTAAAATATTTGACTTTTCACTAAACTTAAATTATGATTTTAATGATTTTTATAACATTTTTGCAGGCCAGAGCCAAACAGTTATATGATGCGGGCTATAAAACTATCGCACATTTAGCTAATGCAGACCCCGAAGTGCTGATTAGAACTATTAATCATTTACCACGACGTCAGGCCAAGCAAATTGTCTCATCGGCAAAGGTGAGCAAAATGTGCTATTTTTTTTCCCCAAGAGTAATGTACATTGTTAGTTCGTATTTTAGTCATTGTTTGATATTTTATGTTAGTGTTTTTTATGTTGGTTAGATATTTTATGTCTCAGAACAGCCATTATTCATACAGAACCCTTGCTGAAGAGACAGAGTGAGGAACTTATTTTGTAGAAACGTTTTTCAGAGAATAATAGAATCTTAAAATTAGAAGACACTTTAAAAGCTCATCCATGTCAACTTTCTGCTTAGTATCAATGTCTCTGATACATTCTCTGCTTGAACACAGGGAGCTTACACCCTTATAGGAGAGCTCACTTCATTTTTATACACTTTACCTACTTTCTACCTTCTGGAGCTGACCAAAACAGTACAGCTCTTCTTCCCAACATTAAACCCCTTCGCTATTGGAACACAGCAGCTGGGTTTTTCTCTTCTAGACAGTATATCGCCAGTTGCTTTGACTGTTTTCTACGAGACATGGTTTCGAGTCCCTCTAACACCCTCTGTGCCCATTTCTAGAGGCGTTCCATTTTGTCCTTGCTCCTGTTGATGTGGTTGGAGCTCACATGTTACCAGAGGACTCAGGGTGCCTGAGCAGGGGAGAGTACCATGGGCTACTGCCTGCCTGCCTCATCAGTTTTACTTTATGTCAAACCCAGCCTGTCGTTATAATGCTGGGGGCTTTCTGGTTTGTTTTCCCAGTCAGGCTGCCACATTTTTTATTCATATTGAGCTTCTACCAGCTAAAATCTCCAACAGTTCTTCATATGGCAGGTCTACCCTATTATTTGTGTAATTGAATTTTTGAGCCTAAATATAGGACTTTACATTTATTCCTGCTAAACTTCATTATTTCTGTTTAATCCCATTGTTCTAATCTGTCAAAATTTTTTTTTTTACCTGAATTACATCATTCAGGAAGTTAGCTGTCCTTTCCTGTGTGTCATCTATGGTTATGATGAGAGTGCTATCAATTTTTTCATCCAAGTCAGTGATAAAAATATTAAATAAGTAAAGAGCCCTGTGTTGTCTCACTAGAGACTTTTTTCTAATTTTATTTTAATTTGAGTACAGTTCATTTAATTTGGGTGTGATTTAGTCATCCAAACAGTTAACGTTCCTGCTGACTAAATTGTTTTCCATCTCATGTCTTATCATCGGGGGAATAATAAGAAACAGGGATAAGGGACTAGAACTGTGATTTCACTGTTTTAGAGAACTCCTGAAGGGGGAAACTTACTCTACTTTCTCTGCATTTTATAATGTGAAAGGGTTGCCTGCAGTACTTGATTTAAATGGGTCATACAGCCAGAGGTGAGACTCGAATGCAGATTCTTGGGTCAACTCTGCCTGTGGAGAAGTGACTCCACAATGAGTCTTGCTACAATTAGAATATACTGATATCCATAGACATTTGTCCATCTTAGGTCTTAAAGCATGTATCTCATTTTCAGTTTCTTAAAAACTACCAAAAATGGTGCCATAATCATTTTTGTAAATTGTTTTCAGCTTTGTGATTTTATGCTTGAAATTTATCTGCCTGAAGACTTAAATCTCTTTAAAGCACTAAGTGCTTTCTTACCTTTCCTCATATGAGATTTAATTTTCTCTTAAACGTGGTTGTTCTATACTTTTCATGTTAAAGATAAATGCCCTTGAAGGAGAAGAAAAAAGTAAAGAAAAATTGAGTAATTTTGCTCTTTTTTTCTGTGATTCTTTTCGACATTTCACTGTCTTCCCCAAGCAGTGTGTCTTTCCCCTTTCTAGGTCTGGGCTGCAAACATAGCTTGACATTTGTTGTACTGATCAGATTTCACAAGTTCGGCTCATCCCGGGATTTGCTTTTTCTGAAACCATTTCTGTAGGATTGTGACACTCTATTCTTGGCCTCTGGTTTTAAGTGTTCTTTCATCTTTCAGTAATTCACGTTCTTCCAGATCCTCTGAGTAGCTGCATAGTTTCTTTTGATGCATTCTTTTTTTCTCCTCCTCATTTGGAACATTTGTAATTGATAATCATTTCATTTTGGAGCTGTCCTCTTGAGCCTTTTGCTATTGAATCATACCTCTTTTTCTAAACCTTTTTGAAATTTACTTTTGGAAAGACTAAGGTACACAGAGGCTTGTGTTACAGGATCAATGGTGGATTTTGATTATAGGCTCTAGATATTAATATCTTTGCGACTAACTGTTGGCTTTGAACAAGTAACTGCCACTCTCCAGACCGCCATTTCCCCACTGGTAAAAATTAAAGGGTTGCACTGGATGTTTAAGATCTGTTTCAACTCTAAATCTCTGGTCCTGTGGCTGACTATGCTAAGTAGGGCTTTTTGTTGTGACCCACCTTCAAAAATTAGTTGAAATGTTTGTAAGATCTCCTCAGGTGTGACAGATAAAGTTATTTTTAACTAGAAAATTCTTCAGCAAAAAATTATCTGCACCTATTAAAGCTTTATGTACTTTTGATAAAGTAAATAAAATGATTTCACTTAATGACTTCACCTAAATGCTTCAGTTTAATTTACTGCATGTATTCATTTTTAATTGCCACTTTCTTAATCTTGAAACGCATTTCAATGTCTGAGTTACTAGTTTCCTCATCTTTTAGAGAATTAAAGAGTTTTTTAAAAGATTACGTTTAAAATGCTGACATTAATATGTCAAAAAAGATGAGCCTTTTTTGTTCTCCACATTTGGATTTTCTGTTGTAGATGCTATTAAATGAAAAAGCAGAAGCTCTCCAAGAAGAAGTAGAAAACCTACTGAGGCCACCCCCCGATATTCCTGGGCCAGTAGCCCCACCCTCTGAGAGCCACCGACTCACCCAATGACGTTCCCCGTTTGTTGTTGTTTTAATAAATGTGTTTGGTATTAAAATATATATTTTTTATTACTCCTTATTCAAATATGGTTGTCATTTGAATATACTTCTCATTTGCATTATTGTAATAGCCACATGACCCACCTTCCTGCTTCTAGCATCTGCTCCTTCCTGTGCATCCAGCACAGTGCTCCAGAATAATCTTCTTAAACATGACATCTGGTCATCATTTCCACTGGTCATATGCCTCCTTGGCCCCTTTTTTGCTTACCAAATAAAAGACATACTCCTTTCTTACTCAAAATTTTCTTATAGCACAATAGTATTCCATTATATTCATATACCACAACTTGTTCATGTACTGACACAGACTCTCAGCTGACCTCCAGTCTTCCATCTCCAGCTGCCTATCAGATATCTCAAATCTATTGTTCTGTAGGCAGCTTAAACTCAAAATGTCCAAAACTGAACATGTTCTCTTTCCCGCTAAGCTCTCCCTTACCCCCTCTTACCTTTCCTATTACTGTAGAGCAGCGGTTCTCAACTTGTGGATTATGTTCAATTTAATTACATCCTACATATCAGATATTTACATTACGATTCATAACAGAAGCAAAATTACAGTTATGAAGTAGCAGCGAAAATAATTTTATGGTTGGGGGTCATCACAACATGAGGAACTGTATTAAAGGGTCGTGGCATTAGGAAGGTTGGGAACCACTGCTGTAGAGGATAGCGCCATACTCCTAGTACCTCAGGCTCACAAACTAGGAACCATCCTGATTTCTTTGCTATCTCTCACTCCCCATATCCAATCTTAGCAATCTAAGGCCTATCAATTTCATTTTGGGACATCTCTCAAATATGTCCCCTTCTCTCCTTTGATACTGCCACCACTTTGGTGCAGATCCTCAAGACATCATGCCTAGAATATTGCAATAGCCTGTTGCCTCATATCTTTCCCCACTCTAATCTTTTCAGTCAACAAAGCGATTTTCCTAAGATTCTGGTATGTTCATATCATTCTCCTCTCCTTCCCACCCCCCCCCCCCCACCTCAGTAAATACCAGTGGCTCTATTACTTTCAAGATCAAACACAAAGTTCTCTATTTGTCATTCAAAGCCCTTCATGACCTAACCCCGCTCCTACCTTTCCAGTTGTCTTATACCTTACTCCCTGTCACTCTGGTACAGTGACACTGGCCTCCTTGGCTGTTCCATGAACAAAACACTACGTATCTCAGTTGCAGGCGTTTTCTCTGGCTGTCATCCGTGCCTAGAATGCTCTCCCTCATCTCTTATCTTCTGGCTTCCATGGCTTTCTTTAAGACCCACCTAAATTCCCATCTTCTACCTGAGACCTTTCCCAACCCTACTTATTCCTAATATCTTCTGATCTCAATTACTTCCCATTTATCCTACATATAGCTTGTTTGTACAAGTATTTGTGGTATGTGTTACTTGTATTTGTTTGCTTGTCTCCACCATTAATTGTGAGCTTTTTGAGGGCAAGGACTGTCTCTTTTTTTCTCTTTTTTTTATCCCTAACACTTATCACAGTGCTTGGCATCTAGTAGGCACTTAGTGTTTATGAACTGAAGTGACTCAGAAATCATCCTAATGACCCAATCTATTGTTAATTTAATCCTCTTCCTCTTCTCCTTTCTTGAATTCTGTAATGTTACTCTGACTCTCCCCCATCTTCCTGGTAGCATCTTAATCTCCTTTTCTTGCTTCTCTTCTTGTCCCCAAAGTGTAGATATCCTTCAAGGTTTCGTCCTTGGCTTTTTGTCTACACATTGATTTCCTTTGTAAATTTCATCTAATACCATGTGCATGAGCTAGACTTGATTCAAACTAGTCCTCTAAGTTAGGTGTGATATTAAAATAAAATGAGACATTCATAGGTCATTAAACCATTAACAAAAGATTTCCTTAGTCATAACAAAGAAAGGCTATGCACTGAGGTTATCATGTTGCTTCATCTGAACATGGCTTCTAATCTTGGCAGTGTTCAAAATGTTCCATGATCAAAAGCTTCATCAAAACCTTAAGTTCTCAGGGAAACCAGGAAGCATTATCAGGAACTGTCATTCATTTTATTCATTGAAGCCTTGAGGGAGAGTTTTAGTACCTCTAAAGCCTAACTTTTGTGGGATAAGACCTTAGAAAAGCTAGCCTAGCCTACCTGGTAGGACCCTAGCAAATAGTGTTCTCATCACACTGTGGATTTAATTATTATCTTTGTGGAGCTTATTTATGTTCATTGTCTACCTCAAGTCCTTCTAAACCATCCTCTGTTCTCTAGACCCATTTTTCATCTGTCTGCTATACCACCTTACATAGATGTTTTCCACCACTTCAGAGTCAGCATGTTGCAATCTGAATATTCATCACCGACTTCTGTCATATAACTCTCACACCACACCTTCTAACACCAGTTGATAAGATGACTGTGCCCCTAAATCTCTTAGAACACCACAAAACCTGAGGGTCTTCATTAGTGCACCAGCAAAGCTAAACCCACAAAAGCACTACATAGTTTTCCTCTAGAGAGAGATTTAGTAGGTCATCAGAACATAAAGAGTGAAAACATATTGCTCTCAAGTGATAGTTATATTTCAAGCTAAGGCAGTGAAATCTTGCTCTAGACACTGATGCACTTAAATTCAACTCAGTCATAAAAGATGTTGGTAATATCCACTTTAGAGTGCCAGTTGATGTTCAAATTCTACCTTCAATGGGAATCCTGAAAACCATGCAGAGACACAATTATAAATTTGAGGAATTTTGATGTTTGTCTAAAAAAATCTCTTCTTGCTTTAGGTGGAATACGTGTTCAAACAATAAAACAGTTGACTCCCATTTGGTTTATATTCTCAGCTGATGGGATAGCTCTGTTTTAAGATAAGGTAATGAAATCGTTCTAGGGAACCTAGTTCTTTAAATCCAATAGATGTACATAAGAACATTGATCCAGTATCCAGGGGACAGTTTCAGTTCTTAGATTATTGACTATAATTGGAATCCTGAAAACTGAACAAGAGAAACCCATTATTACATAGAAGGACCTGGATGTGTAATTAGGATTTGAATACATTTATTAAGATATGTGCAGGGTCTAAAAATAAAAGTTGATTCACATTTGGGTCATGTTGCTCTAAACTGATAGGATTGCTCCATTTCAAGCTAAAGTGATGAAAGAGTGTTACTAGAAAACAAAGCTCTTCATATTGTCACATAAGGACATTGATCCAATGACAAATGGAGAGTTAAGTCCATTTCAATCCTGACAACCCTGCAAACAAAACTGAGTATGATGTAGAGCAGGAGTTCTTAACCTTTGTGTCGTAGACCCCTTTGGTAGTCTGGTGAATCCTATGGATTCCCTTTTCAGCATAATGCTTTTAAATGCATAAAATAAAATACATAGGATTATGAAGGAAACCTATTGAGAATGCTATCTCTGAATAGAATCCTGAAAACACTCTAGAAAAAAACCCGATTAAAACCTTTCATGTCCTAATGATTACTAAATTAACTAATTAAATTAATTACTAAAATATGGTATATTTCTTGAATAGAGAAACAAGACTTAAAGATAAACTAAATTATTCTTGTGATGGGTGGGCCTGATTCAGACTGATACCCTGTCACTCTAGGTTTAGTACTGGAAAGAAATGAGACACTGTAGGTAACTGAACTGTTAAGGAAGTTTACCTAACTATAACATCAAAAGGATATTCAATTAGGATGTTGCGGCACTTGGCTTGGTAAGTACATCTACCCAGTATATCTATCTATTCTACCCTTACTTCCATATGGAGATGTGTCTGGTCAGCAAGGAAGGTTGTGAGACTGAATCCTTTTATCAAGGGGATTTGTTCTGTGAAGTTTGTATTCAGTCAAAGGGCCATACCCAAGGACCTCGAGGGCCACATGTGGCCTTGAGGCTGCAGGTTCCCCAACCCTGACCAAGATAGTAACTAGCAATCTGGCCCATTTCTTGAATATGATATACGTTCTAGAGACTAATTCTTTTACTCCAATTTTATTGGTATCATTCTAAATAAATAGCCTGTCTCCATTTCAAGCTAAAGCAGCAATATCTTTAAAGGAGGAAACGTGATCATTTAAATCCATTATAGTTCTTTTGGGAAATTGATCCAATAGCCAGTTCATATTAGAGTGCTGTCCATGAAAGTAAAATACGATGTAATCTTTAGGAACCTAGGCTTGTAATTGGTCATCTGGTACCTTCCTTGAATAAAAATAATAAACATAACAATAACAAATTAGTAAGATAGGCACATTAGTTCATTTCCTGGTAGAACTGTGAATAAATACAACCATTTTGGAAAGCAGTATGAAACATGCAAATTGAGTTACTAAAATGTCTATACCCTTTTACCTAGAGATTCTTTTATTGGACTTTTATATTCCAAAGGGACCAATAATAATAATAATACACCAAAATATTTATAGCAGGATTCTTTTGTGATAACAAAGCACTGAAAATAGAGCAGATGTCCATTGATTGTGGAATGGCTAAACAAATGGCTGCATGCAATTAAAATGGGACATCACATTCCATCTATATGTGCTATATGAAATGATGAAAGTGATGAATACAGAGAAGCTTGAGAAGATCTACATGAACTGGTGCTGAGCAAAGTAAGCAGAACCAAGAAACAATATACACAATGACCACAGTATAAATGGAAAGAACAACCACATGGCAAAACCGAAGTGAATGGTGGAAAGTCATAAACAAGAAGCGTGACTTGGAAGAAGAGACATGAAAAGGCATACCCACTGCCCCACTTTGAAGAGGGGGCAGGTCCACAAGTGTTGAACCTTGTACATATTTTCAGACTTTTCCCATGTACTGATCACTTATGCTGATTTTTTTCCCCCTCTTTTTTTTTTTTTCCCCTACCTCTAAAAAAATGAGATGGCTATCTGGGCGAAGACTACAGGATAGATACTGAAGGAACTGATAATGTAAAAGGCAAAAGCCATCAGTAAAAGCTTATTTTAAAAATGATTCATGTTAGGAGTGAAAGGATTGTTAAACATTAGGAATATAATCACCCCTATCAATCGTGTTAACAAAAAAAATCCTAAACCACGTGATTATCTGAATAAATGCAAAAAGAAGCCTTTGACAAAGTACAAACTCATTTTGCAAAAGAACAAAAACAACAAAACCCTATAAAGTATACACAGAGAGTGAGCGAGGATACCCGTTGTTATTTAATGTATTTCTGGAAATGACAGAAATAGCTATGACTTTAAAAAATCACAAGTATCAAAAAACAAATAAGCATCATATGTCATGGGTATATGCTTGAATTTTTCCCAGTAAGTGCAGGAGCAAAGGAAGGATTTATGGTGAACCGCTAGGTGGCGCTGCAGTGGATAGACTGCCAGGCCTGGAATCATGAAGACCTGAGTTCAAATTTGACCTTAGACACTAGCTATGTGACCCTGGACAAGTCACTTAACCCTGTATGCCTCAGTTTTCTCACATTTTAAAAGAGGTGGAGAAGGAAATGGCAAACCACTCCAGTATTTTTGCCAAGAAAACCCCAAGTCCCAGCCACAAATGGACATGACTTGAAACAGAGAACAACAGCAAAAAAAAAGCAAGAATCTCTACTCTTATTTAATATATTTCTGAATATGGTAGGAATATCAATAAGACAAGAGAAAGAAATTAAAGACATTTATTTAAGTAAACAGATAAAACTATCCCTATTTGTTGATGGATTACTTGGAAAATCCTAGAGAATCATGGTGATGTTCATTGAGATAATAAGCTCAGCAAAGTCACAGGTTGCAGAATAAATTCTCCACAATCAACAGCATTTTGATACAGGCATGGAAAGGGATATCTCATTCAAAATCACTACAACATGCAGAAAGTATGTGGGGACTGATCTACCAAAGCAAACAAAATATGTATATAGACTCAAGTATAAAGTTCTCCTTAAAGAAATAAAGGGCAAAACAGGAAAGACTATAATCATTGTTCCTTACGGGCCCAGTCAGTAGCATAGAAATTAGGAAGGGAGAGTTTATAGCAGAGCCACATGCTCCCAGCAACACTCTGGTGTGCTTCCAGAGGCAGATATAAATAAAAATAAATGAAAATACAATAGAATATAGGTAATGTTAATATGTGGTTTTCTAAGTCAATATGCAGATTACAGAGATCATTATATATATGGTTTGGTAACCCTGTTTCTGTTTGTTTGACACCACTGTTTTATAGAGCTATAAAATAATAAAATAAATCCATTTTACAGATGAGGAAACTGAGGTAAACAAAGGTTAAATGACATCCAGGGTCACACAGGTAGTGGTTGTGTGAGGGAGAATTTGAACTCAGGTCTTCTTGACTCCAAGTTTGGAGCTCTATCCACAGTAACTTAGCCGCTCATTTCTATCAATTCATGTGTGCCACACTGGCTCTTTAGCACCAAGGAAAATACAAGGATATAACAACAACTTGCTCTGACAAGGAGTTCCCTCTGTCCCCAAGGAAAGAAACAATTTTATTTACCAGATTATTCTTTGTAACTCCAATGACCTTGGCTAAGTTCATTTCTTCATCTTTCAGCTTCTCAGTTTCTTTGCCTCTGAAACGATGAAGTTTGATGCCTCTGAGACTCTGTCCAGTTCTAAATCATGTGATCCTGTGATCTAGGAATGTTCTCTTTTCATGTACTGTAACAACCTTCAAAAAGCTGACTGTAGACATATACAACTGAGGAGACCCCAATGGGGGAGGCCTGCCACCTGCAATGGGAAGGGGGAAAGGCAGTGGTACCAAGAACATAGCCTTGGAAGAAATTGCCAGTCATTCTTCTGAACTAAGGAGCTCTCTGTTTGAAGGGTACTCTTGGTTCCACTTCTTATCTTACTTTCTAGGCATTTCCATCTGGAAATTAGATTTGTTGGATTCTGAAATGGGTCATTGAAATAGTAGTTTGCTTTCATTTCTTTAAGAAGTCATAACCATGCATAGTTTGACTGGAGTTTGCCCAGTGACAGAGAGACAGATTAACTTACGTATTTAGGGGATAGAAAAGTGGTCTTACAGTTAGAAAAACCTGTGTTTATGGCTTCCCTTTGATAAAGAGTAGCTCTATGAACCTGGACAAATCACTTACATTCTCTGTCTCAGGTAACTAAGGCTATAAGTAATAAAAGAAGTATTGATGGAGGGAGCTCCCTACAGAGATAAAATTGTAATCATGGACCAAAGTTAAAAGTGGGGAGGAAGAGGATTTGAATCCACTGCTAAAAACTAGCATTTATATAGGACTCTAAGGTTTGCAACCTGCTTTATAAATATTATTTCAGTAGATCCTTACAATAATCCTAGAATGAAGATGTTAATTATGTCCTGAAAGCCTAATTCACTGATTCTAAATGTCTGTGTTTATTGCAAAGTGCTCTGGGCAGTAATCCCTAGAGACTTACAAGTTAAATATACATATATATATTTACATATATATATGTATATATATATATATATATATATGTGGTGATTTTTGTGACCCTTTTTATTGCGCATAAATTTCTGAGCCGGTCAGGTTTTTGAAGGGAATAATTATCATATTTTTAAATTTCCAATTATTTGAACTAGACTAGAAAGTACCAAGTTACTTATTTTATGTCTTCAGGCACAGAAGCTTTTAAAATTTAATGTTTGGGTATCCATGGTTGAATAAATAAAGTCATCTAGACCAGGGGTTCTTGGACTTTTTTTGTGTCATGGATGCTATTGGCAATCTAGTGAAGGCTTTGAGTCCCTTCTCCAAATAATGTTTTGTGGCCAACATCCATAATGAATGGAAATGCTAGATTTCATACAGGAGTTAAAAAAAATTTTAAAATTATTTTTTTTCCCTCCACATTCATAGTCCCTCTAAAATCTATGCATGGTTTTCTCTAGACTTTTCCTCAAAAATCCCTGGTCTGGATAGAGTGGTAAGGGAAATGAAGTGTGGGCATTACAGCTTGGAAGGGGATTGAGGAATTAGGTTGAGTTGGGAATGATGGATGGTGTGTAGAGATGTATCAGGAACGGACTAGTAGGAAGGGGCAGGGTTCAACACAGGTGGGAAAGGATACTTACTGCCAAGCTGTTCAGAGGGGGCAGGTTAACAGTTAACAATCCAGAAGCCAAGGTCAGCTGATGGGGCAGTGTCATTCCGGGTTCTAGCGATAACTAACAAATAAACTATTTCGCTGAGAAAGGGATCTTCCTGAGCCCCATAGTCACGCATTGAGAGTGTGTAGGGAAAGCTGCCAGCTGCCAAATGAAATCTGAAACCTGGGGCTGTTTCAGGACTGGCCCTGCTCAGTTGTTCCAGTGTCTCATACTGTATATTTACTCATTCACACACAATCACTCTTTTTAACTTCTTGGACAATTCTTTGCATAACTGCTAGGATTTCTCAGCTACATGCGCCCGACCGCTGAGCGTCTGGGTTCAAGCTGCTGAGACTTCGTTGTGGATGATTTGAGTTTTCTGGACCGAAACAAGAAAAGAAGAGAAGGGGGGAAAGTGAAGGAACTGGGGGTCAGGGGACCCAACACAAGTGTTCACTGCGGTGACAGCTGTTTTGGATTTCTTTTGGGAAATTGCTGGTGTGCAGTGATCACGTTTGTGGGATGAAGACTTCCTTCTGTTGGGGGAATTAAAAGGGCTTCGCTTCTTTCCACTTGACCTGGCAGTTTCCTTCTGTAGCAACGCGGCACTTGGAAGCAAGGGTATGTGGACCGAGAATTGTGTCTGTGTGGGGAGGACAGGGAGGAAAAAGTCTATGGATAACGCAGAGCTTCTCCTGGATCACAATCCAGGATCATGCAAGGGAAAGGGAGGACCAACAGGAAGTCCCTTCTGCTATACTCTTTAAAAATCATTTCCAAACTTTGAAACCATTTTCCTTTTCAATTTTACAGGCCTAAAAATAGCACCAAGTAGCTGGTATGTATGACTGGTTTGAGAAAATAGAGGTCTGTTGCTCAAAGTGGTTCTCTCTATTCCAGTTTTCAGTAATATTTTCCAAGATAATGGGCACATAGGGTGGATTTTGTAGTAAGGATTTTGATTGTAATCCCCAAAGAATTAAGGTATCTTTGGTGAATTTTAAAGCCACCCAAGAGATTTTGTGTAGAGGTTTTTTTTTGAAATGACTTTTCTGGATAGTAGCAAATATTTTTCCTCATCTCTAATGGGACTGACATATGTTTCTATGCACACGTTCCAAATGTCTTTAAGTTTTCAGGATATCTGAAAAAGTAATTTTTTAAGTCTCTAAATAGAGAAATAGATGTTGTTGTTATGGATTCTTTAAAGATATTATGTTTTCATATTCAATCAGAAGTCAAGAATATGACTTGTCTTTTGAAATATGTACTGTTTTTCCTTTCATTTTTTTCACAGATGCCTTTTGTTTTAAGATCACATTCAATTCTAAATATATTCCTCCCCCTCTGCTAACCCACTAAGCCATCCCTTGTAATGCAGATTTTAAAATGAAAGACCAAAAAAGTGAAAAAAATACATTGACTGTGTTTAACAATCTATAGTATATTCTTCCTCCCCCCCAAGTTCATCATCTTCAAGGAAGGAAGGAAGTGCATTTTTCTCAACTATTCCTGGTGTCAAGCTTGGTTGCTATAATTATATAGCATTCAGTTTCACGCTGTTTTTCCATTTACTTTGTTGTCGTCTTTGTGTATATTGTCCTTCTGGTTCTGCTCATGTCCCTCTTCATTATATATAAAGTTTTCTTTATTGCTCTGAAGTTTTCAGAATTGTTTTTTTTTTTCCCTTAAAGTATAATTCTATTTAATTACATTTATTTACCACAATTTCTACTTGGTTTCCCACTCTTTGCTACCACAAAAGTACTGCTATTAATGTTTTTATCCATATGAGATTTTGTTTTTACCTCTTTGGGGTATATATTTAGCAATGAAATCTGTGCATTAAAAAGTAGGGAGATTTTAACTACTTTTTTAAAACGTAATTCCAAATTGCTTTCCAGAATGAATGGATTATTGCTTTCCAGGATGGTTCCATCAATAATGGATTGAATTGCCTGCCTTCCCATGGCCCCTCCAACATTTAGCATTTCTACATTTTGTTCTCTTAGCTGGGGTGAGGTGAAACCTTAGAGTTGTTTGATTGGGATTTCTTTTTTTTATTAGTGAGTCATTCATCGTTATTAACAGTTTGCCATTCATTTGAGAACTATTCGTATCTTTTGAACATTTTATTAGAGAATGGTTCTTGGCCTTATATATTTATGTTAATTTCATTTTTATCTAAGACATTAGAACCAATAAGGTCTGATGGTGCTTATTTGGAATATTGCTTCATTTTAATTGAGATATCATTGCTAAAACATTTTCAGTTGTAATCTTATAGTTTTTTTATTTGTAAAGAGTCACATCACCTTCTCAAAGTTTAAAAAGAAAAATCATATTAAAAACTTTGAAATACGAGGTAAAAAGCCCCAAAGTAGAAGTAAATGTGGTTGTGGAGCCCTAATTGGAATTTTAAATTTTGTGATAGAGGAGAGAAAGACAAGAAGTGTTCTGCTCATCTTCCAGTAGTTTGGGGAAGCAGATTTCAAAGCCTTTAGGGAAAGGGTTGACTTCTGTGGACTAAAAATTCCATAGGGGAAGTCAAATCAGAAGTTATGGGAACCTTTTGAAATGAAATGCCAAAGACACATAAGAAAGTATTTCTGATTAGGAAGAAAAGGGAGAAGATGGATATGAGTACAAAATGAACTCATAAAAGAAGTCAGATTTTTAACAGGGAAACATGAACACAAAAATGCGACAGAGTTCTATAAGGCATGATAAAGCTAATGCTGATGAGGAAAATAAGGATAACTTTAAAAGTGTTGTTGCTTTTTAAGCTACATTGGGGAAAGTATGAAGCTCAAAGAACATAGAGAACTCCTGCTTGGGGTGGATGGTACAATGGTCTCTGAAATCAGACAGTGTTTCTTCTTTGGTTTCTGTTTTCTCTGCCAAGGAAGATAATCTTTGGACTGGAAAAGATGAAACAACATGTCTAAGAAAGTTTAAAGATAAAGGGAAATAAGATAAAATGGAAATAAGAAGTCATCGTTGGTGCTTTTCATGAGTTCTAGACAGCTGGCCCCAATCACTGCATCTTTAGGAGTAAAAGAAACTGGTGGATTGTAATAACTAAACTATTTCCAGTTATTTTTGCAAGATCATAAAGAATGGGAATGTTACTGCAAGATTGTAGATGGGCACATGATGCCTTGATTATCTTTTTTCAAAATTCAGTTTCATTTTATTTTCAGTTCAGAATTCTCTCCCTTTCACCTCCCCCTTCCCCACCTGTTTAGAAGGCAAGAAAAACAGCTCATACAAATGTGTATGGTCATGCAAAACAAATTCCCACATTAGTCATGTAAAAAAAATGCTCTAGAGGTAGATAGCATGTCTCATTATGTGCTTTAAATATTTTTGTATGGATGGATCCTTTTCCTGTGTCTTTGATCTATCAGAGATGGACCTAGTAGTAGAATCTCTGGTCAAACTTTTCATAATTTCATGGGTCATATTTCCAAATTGCTTTCCAGTATGGTGGGGCTAGTTCACAGCTTCACCAACAGTGCATCAATGTGCCTATTTTCCCACAGCCCCTTCAGCATTTCTTATTTTTTCTTTTTTTGTCTATTTTGACAATCTGTGGTATTTCAGAGAGATTTTAATGTGCATTTTTCTAATTATTAGTGATTTAGAGCATTTTTTCATGTGGCTATTAACAGCTTAGATTTCTTCGTCTGTTCATATCCTTTCACTATTTATCAATTGGGGAATGGATGCTCTAATTTTCAAAAATTATAAGAAAGGATAGATTTCACACTGTACTCTCTCCTCATGAAGAGACGCCTATGAGATTGACTTTACTGGCAAAATTGTAGAACATATTGCTAATGAACTGAATGAAAAAAAAAATGATTGTATGTGCCTAGAATGGTGCTAAATGCTGAGGCTACGAAAACAAAAAATGAAAAGGGACCTTGCCCTCAAAGAGATTTCTTTCTAATGGTAGAGACAATGTGTATGGGAGAGTGATGGCAAGAGTAGAGTATTTTGTTTTAGAAAGTTGTGGGGATACTAAATGTAGCCAAAGGGGAAACAGAACAACATATCTTAAACTGGAAAGCAAATATGGAGATTTTTAGAGAGCATATAGAAAAGGAAACAAGGATCACAAAATGTTGAAATGGCTTTTCCAAGAAAAGGTCACACTACTCAAATCTAGTTAATTTATTTATTTTTAAAATTTTGTGGGTTGTTAATAGTTTGCTAGATTTTAGCTACATTTAAGAAAAACACCTGATAATGGTCTCATGTAATTTTTGTGGAAAACATGTTGAAGTGTGGGTGTTATGGGAATCTGAAGATCTTCCCTGCCGCTAGGCCCTTTGATAGGCTTAAGTGACCCTGAGAACCTTCCCCTATTTGAAAGTATACTCTGCCCCCTAATAGGCTGAATGTGGTCACATGGAGCCTGTGGTGGAAGGCTTGTTCTTCAAGAACGCCCACGCCTTATTACTTTCTGATTGGGCAGGGGGTCAAGAGGGCTGTGACATTCTCTGACCCAGGAGAAGGCTATGTATACCCTGATGTGAGGTTTTGCTTTGGAGCTCACTTTGAGAAGAGTTGTGTGATTTGGCCAGATGAGACTCTGGGAAGCCATTGAGCCCCCCGACTTTGAAAACCCAGATGTTGGTGCTTCCCTCTCTGGTAACTGACGAGGTATGGATGTAATGGTCAGTGGTTGGAAGCCCGTCTGATGATCTGTTTCTCTGTCTGCTTGTAACTTCTGTTTGTATTCTGTTTGCATTCTCTGAAGTTCAGGGTGCTGACTTTTTCCCCCTGAACTAGGTAAATGATATATGTTTGAT
>CM053592.1:20095410-20146934 GCA_028646515.1 Pseudochirops corinnae
GAGAAGAATCCAGTTTATCAAGGTTGGTCATCACACATACTTTGTGTCTGTCATTATGTACAAATTTCTCCTGGTTCTGCTCTTCTCACTCAGCATCAATTTGTATAAGCCTCTCCAGGTAATTATGAAGTCCATCTCCTTCCCATTTCTTATAGCACAAGGCTCTATATTTTTAAAAAGCATTCAGTAATATGAAACAGAGATTCATGTCAGAAAGATCGATGACAGCCACATTTTAAGTGGGGCACATGCCCCACATACGTCCCATAGCCATCTCAAACCCTTGATGTCTAAGACAAAACTCATTAGCTTTCTCTTAAAGCCTACTCCCTCTCCAAACTCACCTATTATCGTCAAGTACACCACCATTCTTCCATTAGCCCGGTTTTATAATCCTAGTTCCACCCTATATTCCATATTCATCCACATAGGAACTCAGTTGCCAAATTTTGTCATTTCTATCACCACAATGGCTACTTAGGGTAGGTGGGTGGCATAGTGGATAGAGTGCCACACCAATCAGAAGGACTCATCTTTCCAAGTACAAAACTGACTTCAGATACTAGCTGTGTGGCCCTGGGCAAGTCATTTATCCTGTTTGCCTCAGTTTCCTCATGTGTAAAATGAGCTGGAGGAGAAAATGGCAAACCACTCCAGCCAAGGAAACCCCAGAGGGGGTCACAAAGAATGAGACGTGACTGAAAAACAACTCAATAATAACAACAGAGTTTGGCTTCATTTGTGCCAACTAAATACTATGACAAAAGAATTACAAGACACACCATCTTAGAGTTGTAAGGAGCTTCAGATGCATCCTAGTCAAACCCACAGCTAGGCAGCAATCTCTTCTACTACATTCCTAACTACTGGCTATCCAACCCCTGCTTGAAGACTCCCATTGAGGGGAAACTCCCCACCTCCTGAGGCAGCCTATTCCTCCTTTGGACAGCTCTAATTATTAGGATGTTTATCTTCACATTGAACCAATCTCATGGTGAAGAAAAAGCCATCTGAATGGCTGCTGAACATGCATATAAAAACCTTGCTTTCTTTCCTTCCTACCAGCTCTAAGATATAATGAGGATTCTCTGAGCTCTAGAGGGCTCCCTCCAGAAGGCAATTATAGTCAAGTTTACAGAACAGAAAAGAGATACCCCCAATGAGGTGAAATCCCTAGGAACAAGATAATTCAAGTATTTTAAAAGTATCACTCAACATCTCTACCCGACCAGTCTCCATGCAGGTGTGAAAAAAGGGTCATCTGGGGAACATCATCCTGCAAAGATGAACAGAGTTATATTGGGAACAGTTCCTGCTTGGGAGACTGTCACTTAATCTGTTTCCAACCCTCCACAACAATGAGCAGTAGGCATTGAATCTACTCAAATAGATGAATTGTATTTGTGACAGAAGAAAGCCTGGGAAATCAATGTTACTTCAGTCAAATCATAGTAGGAAAGGAGGAAAGACCGAGAAGAAACCGGGGAAAAGGTGAATCAGTGTGTATGACTGCATGGAGTGTGAAGAAAAAGATGTATTCAAGTCAGGCCCAGTTTGGACATCCTAGAGGCTTCTAAGCATAGTGACTAGGTTGGTAAAGACTAACTCCCTCAGTGTGGGAGGAGGTTGAGGCAGTCCTGGGCTTATACCCACAGATGAAGTATAGGGAGTCAGAAAGTGAGGAATGAGAGAATATAATGAGAAAAAATACATTTCAAGCAGAATAAAACTCAGTAAAAACTTATCACAAACAGATAAACAGAAAAAATCATAGATCTAGAAGGAAAGATGCATGCCACATCCTCAATGAAATTTCCAAGTTCTCTTAACAGAGATTACAAAATAAAGTGAAACTATATAGAAAGAGAAGAGAAGAAAGCCCAAGACAAAACTGTGGGATACCTACCATTGGCAGCTGTGACCTGGGTAAAGTAAAGGAAGCTAAGAAGGGGCAGTTGGATAAGAGAGTATAGTCCTGAAAACCTAAACAGAAGAGAATATCAAGGAGAGGAAAGTTATCAGCACTGTTGAAGGCTGCAGAGAGGTGAAGGATGAGAATTAAGAAAAGACCATTAGATTTGGCCATTAAGAGATCAATGGTAACTTTGGAGTGAGCAGTTTTAGGTGGATGGTGAATTCAAGAGTTAGATTATAGAATTAAAAAGAGAGTGAAAGGAAATAAAGTGGAGGTTTCTCAAGGAGTTTAGCCACCAAAGGGAAGAAGGATATGGGATTATAGTTATGGGAGTGGATCACATGAGGGATGAGAGTAGAGATGGATCAAGTGAAGGTTTTTTGAGGGTGAGGGAGATATGAGGATATTTTTAGGCAGTAGGGAAACAACCAGTATAAACAGAGGGAGATTGAAGATAAGTGAGAGAATGGGAATAGTAGAGGGGCCAGTCTGCTGGAGAAGATGGAATAAAATGGGATGCTTTGTGTACACTGAGGGATTGATTGTCCTTGGCAAAGAGAAAGGCTGCCTTATCATGTGAGATAGAGGTGAAGGAGAATAGACTGGCAGAAGGCATCTGGGAAAGTGAGATAAAAAGGAGGGAAGAAGAGGGAATTCTTGGTGAATGACTTCAATATTTTCATTAAAATATTGGGCAAGGTTCTCAGTTGAGAAGATGGGGAGAAGAGGAGCATGGGAGGTTTGAGGAAAGCTGAAAAGCTTTTGAAGAGCCTCTGTGGCAAGAGCAGTAGTGAGTTAATTAGGAAAGTATAGAAGGATTGCCTTGCAGTAGTAAGGACCCAATTGGGGTTCTTTAAAAGACATGTCTCTTTTTTTTTTTTTAATAAGAGAAGTGTTGGATTACAACTTTGAAATGAGTCACACATAAATACAGCCAATGTGTTGTTTGATTTTTTTATTACAAGGGAGGATTTTACTGGAGAGCGGGGGAGCATCAGAGTGGGAGAGGATAGGAAAGAGAGTGTCATTGGGAAGTGATGTAAGCAAGAAAAAAGTGTCAATAAACATTTTTTTTTATTTTTTAAAGCTATAGCTGTCTTCCTGTTACTATTTCTACTTTAAAACTGAACTATTAAACCTTTGCTAAAGTTTCTTAGGAAGTGATAGTCACTGTTTACATGGAATTATAAATATTATTACTAGTTTAGATATTTCAGTTCAGTAACATTTGAACAATTTAAAACTTGGTTAAGTACTGTATGATTTTCATAGAAGCAATTCTCTGTAAAATAACATTTAGTAATGGTAGGATAATAAGGCTGACTGGGACTCCCTTGGATAAGCTAGCCCATGCTGTCACACTCATGACTGTCCCTAAACTGCTCAAAACCCAAAGGTCTTGGTTCTCCAAGTTGATAGGCATTTGCATTAATTTTTTATAAGCCTTAACAAGTGTATGGAGCAAATGTATATCCATGTACAATAGCTTAGCCACGATGACCTTTGCTTAAATAACAGGAAAATAAATGCAGACACACAGTGGTCATTTATTACTGGTTAAGATGAGTTTCGTTAATAGAAATTTCCATAATAGAAAGTTTTAATTAGACAGCTTTAAAAATCATGGACCGTAGTGAATACCGTTTGACCCAGCAATATCATTACTAGCTTTGTATCCCAAAGAGATCATAAAAAATGGAAAAGGACCCACATGTACAAAAAATATTTATAACAGCTCTTTTTGTGGTGGCCAAGAATTGGAAATTGAGGGAATACCTATCAATTGGGGAATGACTAAACAAGTTGTTGTATATGAATGTAATGGAATACTATTATGCTATAAGAAATTATGAGCAGGCATATTTCAGAAAAACCTGGAAAGACTTAGACAAACTGATGCTGAGTGAAGTGAGCAGAACCAGGAGGACATTGTACATAGTAAAAGCAACATTGTGTCAACGATAGATAGACTATGATAGACTTGACTCTTTTCAGTGATACAATGATCCAAGACAACTCCAAAAGACTCATGATGGAAAAAATGCTATAGACATCCAGAGAAAGAACCATGGAGTCCAAATGCAGTTCAAAGCTACTATTTTTACTCTTTTTGTTTTTCTTTCTCATGATATTTTTCTTTTGTTCTGATTCTTCTTTCACGACATGACTAATGTGGAAATATATTTGACATGATTGATATGTATAATCTATATCAGATTGCTTTCTGTCTTGCGAAGTGAGGAGCGGAAGGAGGGAGGGAGGAAATTTCAGAACTCAAAATCTGATAAAAAGTGAAAACTATCGTTAGTTGAAAACTATCTTTACATGTAATTTGAAAAAAATAATACACTGTTTACAAAAAATAAAATAAAACAAGAAAAAAATTTAAAAACCTTTTGGACCATAAATCTGCAGATGGATTATGCAGTGATGAGAACAGGAAGAAATGTACATCATGACAAGAAGTATTTGTAATTCTGCAGGCAAAATCACATGGAAAGAGCTGGGGGAGTTGGGGCCAATATGATCATTCTTGGTTACGCTTTTAACAGTACCCTTTTCCCTTCTTTCTACTCTGGCTCTTTCCCTTTGGTTAATCCACCAAATCCATGATTCTAACCCCATTTCCTAAAATAAACATCCTATGAGAAGCAGTGTAACATGGTAAACAGATTGCTAAGCTTGGATTCAGGAAAACCTAGATGAAAAATCCCACTTCTAAGATATACTAGTCCTTATGCTCTAAATGTATGTGGTAGAGAAAGTCTTGATTTTACATTCAAGAAAGAGGGAGACCAGTCAAGATGGCAAAATAGGAGGAAGCAGTGTAGCCCAGCTCCCCAGGCAATTATTCCAAGAAAGATCTCAGACAAAAGTGCTAGAATGAGTAGAGATCAGAAAAATAAAGAGAAACCATAGTAATTCATCTTTCCAGTACAGGCTCACAACTTTGACTCATAGTCAAGGGACTAAGTCAGAAGCTGTGGCACAAGGGTGGGCTGGGATCTCAGAGCCAGATCCGAGGAGCAGAACAGAACTGCAATACTGTTGCTCTGACCCCAGAGAGGTGATGGGAAGCTTGTACTCAGTCCTGCTGGCTGTCTTTCCATTCCAGAGATAATCATGCTACATAATTCCTCCACCAAGCCCACCCTATTCTCCCATTGGTGACTCTTCCTCTTTGTGGAGGAGCCTAGGCCAATCAGCCTTTACTCCCCTCCCAGCCCTGTTCTCAACTCTCTGCACTTCAAAAATATATGCCTGCACCAGTTACCTTCATCTCCTTCACCCTGTTTTTAGCTCCTTGTTGTATTGTCTTCCAACACTAGAATTTTCAGGACATGGACTGTCTTTATTTTTGCTTGTATAGTAAGTGCTTAAGAAATGCTTGTTTCCTTCCTTTTTTATAGAGAAGGAACCTCAAACTCATCTCCTGCCAACTACTTCCCATTTCACCCTCACTTCCTAGCCCACCACACCCACCAAAAAAATCCAACCCAGAACCACATCAGAACAGCAGATAGAATAAGGTATTACCATACAAGGCCATGACAGTTGCACTAGAAGTACTCAGAGCCTGACCCTAAAACAAAGTCCTGATCTGGGAAATAAGACAAGTTAAAAAAAGATAAAGCTCTATTATAATGTCAAGGATGCCCAAGATAGAAACTCAAAAGAGAATAATAACTCCAAACACCTATAAACAAAATCTCAAAAAAAAAAAAAAATACAGCTCAGCCTTAAGGCCAATTAGAATTCCCAGAAGAAATGCAACAAGTGCTTAAGTTCAAAATATTTTAATTAATGAAATGAGAGTCTAGAGTAAAAAGTTGGAAGATAAATGAGAGCTGTGGAAGAGAATCTTGGAATGAGAATTAGCAGATTAGTAAAAGAAGTATAAACAATTTAATTAATTTGTACACTGTCATTTATTGTCATCTAGAGTTAATTTGTTGTCAGTTTGTTTTGTTGATTGAAATTTTTACCAATTAGAAAAAAATTCTATGTATTTATGTGGAAGTTGTACAAAAAAAATATTCAATAATTTTGGTCATTGTTTTGTACCTGTCAGCAACTCACCCTCACTACCATCTCTACCCCTCTTCTTCACCCTCCCCTCCCCTCTCTGCCTCCCTGGCCAGACGAGCATAGTTCATAGTTTAGAAAAAACTTTGTATAACCCTGCTTTGGAATTACCATGGAATACTTACATGGGTTCCATGAAAATTAGAATGGACCAAACATAAATTAATGATTTCATGAAACAATAAGACATACTATACCAGTGATTCTCAACCTTCCTAATGCTGGACCCTTTAATACTTGTATGTGGGCATATCTGCATGTGCGCGGACCCGCCTGGAAACAGATAGAGGAGCCGTGTCTCGGTTCCTAAGACCACTGGAAATATGTGTTTTCTGATGGTCTTAGGTGACCTCTGTGAAAGGGTCATTTGACTCCCAAAGGGGTCACCACCCACAGGTTGAGAGCTTCTGTCCTATACCATGTTACAAAAGATTTAAAAAATAGAAGAAAAATATGTATCTCAGATGAAATAATTACGTGGAAAACAAATCAAAGAGAGATAAGTTAAGAATCACTAAACCATCTAAAACTATGACCAAAAAAAGAGTTTGGACATCGTACTTTTTCTGATTTTTTTTTTTCCTTCTGAATCTCCTAGAATTTGACATGTAATTTTTTTAAGGGGAAAAAACAGAAAAGTATCTCATCATTTTCCCTTTTTGTTTGCTAAATAGGATATCCCATCCATCTGAGGATCATGGAGAGGAAAGGCTCCCCAGAGAGTCCCCAACAGGGCCAAGGATGGTATGCTGCCCCCAAGTGTGGGTGGCTGAGAAAACAGGGAGGATTTGCCAAGACCTGGCACACATGCTGGTTTGTGCTCAAGGGAGACCATCTCTACTACTTCAAGGATAAAGATGAAACAAGACCACTGGTAAGTAAAAAAAGGAAAAATATAAAAGAGATGGACCCCAGAACTTTGTCTTTGGCCCTTTTTTCTTTATATTATCTTATATATTGTTATATATTATATATCTTCTTTTATTATATATATTATATATTATATAGATATTTTGTTATATATTATATAGATATATCTCTATATATCTATTATGTATTATATCATCAGTTCTTCTGGGTTCAATGATCAACTCTATGCAAATAATTCTGGGATCTATAGATCTAGCTTCATTCTCTTTTCTGAGCTCTAATCCCACATCACTAACTGTCTTAGAATCTTATATCTTGCAGGAATCTCAAATTCAACAGGACCAAAACAGAAATTGTTATGTTTCCCCCCAAAGCCTCTTTTTTTCAAACTTGCCTATCACTGGCCTGTACTTTCAGGTCTTCAGGTTCAGATTCTCAGTTTCATCTGTGACTCCCCATTCTCCCTCAGCCAACATATCTAATTCACTGCCCAATATTTTTTGTGTCTGTCCCACATCCCTCATATACATCCCATTCTCTCCACTCACACAGCAATCAAATTAGTGTTGGCTTTCATCATCTCTTCCCAGAACTACTGCCATGCCTAAATAATATCTTTACTTAGAGTATGTTCCCTAGTCCATCTTCCATATAAGCCACCAAAGTGATTTTCCTAAAGCACAATTGGGACCATGTTACCATTTGACTCAATACACTCCAGCAGTGATCCATTACCTCTCAGCAAGAAATGAACTCTTCTGCTTCGCATTTAAACTTCTCCACAACCTCATCCTTTCCTCTCTATCTGACCTTATTACACATTACTCCCTCCAGGGACACTTTAGTCTAACCATACAGACTTACTGAAGGGGCTATGGCCAGTCTTGACTCTTGTCTTTCCACTGGATCTAGATGGCTCTGGAGGAGAGAGTGAGGCTGGTGACTGCACAGCCCTGCCTCACTTAAATCCAATTCACGTGCAAGTCAAGACATCACCCTCCTGATGTCACTGGTCCCTTTTAAGGAAAGGAAATAATGAAAAGAAGAACTCAGGGGAAACAGCACGTCTAGACCTCAAACTATATTAGAAAGCAGCTGTTTTCAAAACCATCTGGTATTTGTAAAATAATAGAGACAAATCAGTGGAACAAATTTTAAAAGGGAGATTCAGAAACAATAGAATTCAGTAATCCAGTGTTTTTGACAAAGTAGAAAACAAGCTGCCTAGGGAAAAATTTGGTTTAAAAACTTTGGTTAAAAAAAATTTGGTTAGAAAAAAATGTTGAGAAAACTAGAAAGCACTCTGAAAGGAAATTGGGCCTAGACCAATATCTTAAACTATACTCTACATTCCATAAGGATACATGGCTTTAGTATTAAAGACCATGCTATTAAAGAAAAAAAGAGAGAGAGAAACAACAATCCATATACCTCTCATAGCCAGGTGGAGGAGATGTATCATTAGCCAAATGAGAGACAGAGGCAATTGCAAAAATAAATTAAAAAAAAAAAAACAGAAAACTTTGGTTACTTGAGGCTGAAGATTGACCTTCATGTAAAGTAAACCTACTACCTTCTGAGATTATTCCTCTTTAGAATAGCTTAGTATGGCACCTTGCATGTAGTGGGCACTATATAAATGCTGTCAGTCATGAAGATGATGATGATGAAGCCAGAAAAGGGCAAGGGCATATAGATATATGTTAGAAACTGAGAGTACAGTTATCCCTCCCATCTTGGGGGGGGGAGGGTGGGTAGGGGCATGGTGCCCCACAATCTGGAAAATCTGCACAAAATGTTTTGGCCTTCCCTTTGTCCCAGAGAAGAAGCCTGTTTTTTTCTTTTTCTTTGGTGGGGTATTTACAGTACTGTATTGTAGAATTTGGGGTGATGCTATCCAATAACATACTTATATTTTATGCATTTCTGAGTTTCTCAACTTTTTCTGTGCCCTCTGCTGGTCTTTACATGTTGTCTGTGGCTTCCACAAAGCTCCCCCCAAATTCTCATTTAATTTCTCCTGCCGATCCACGATATATGGAAATCACAGTAGGGAAAGTCGTGATGTAGAAGGGATAACAATCTGGACAGGGAAAAGTTCCATTTCATTCTTGGTTTTGTTGGTACCCAGCATGATTACTACTATTTGTTCCTCTTCAGATAATGAACATACCAAAATATTGAAGGAGCCTAGTGGTGAATTCCCCTTGTCTAATTTTAATTTTACTTGGTTGCAGCAGGATGTTGAATGTGTCAGGCAAGCTTACTTAATGAATGTTTAGGAGGCCTTCACTGAAGACAGAACTTCAAGAATGTAATAAATCAACTTTTAATAAAGTTAGTTGCTTTTGTTACCTCTTGAAAAACTATCTGTAGCTTCTCACCCATGATTCTGGATGTAGGTGGTTGTTGGGGAAATATGAAATGTGGCAAGAGTGCCCAAGGGGTCAGATTTTTAGCCAGTGCTTATGTACCTGCATGTGAATCATGAATCATGCCTGTATCAAGTTTCAACATCTATTTACTGAAATTTGACTTTGTACAGACAATTAATTAATTCCTACACTCTTATTTATTGTCATCTGGAGTTAATTTGTTGTCAATCTCCATTTTGTTGACTAAACTTTTTACCCATTGGGGAAAAAATTCTATGTAATTATGTGGGAGCTATATTCAAAACTCTCCATTCATTTTGGTCCTTGCTTTGTACCTGCTAATGGCCCAACCTCAGTACCACTAGCACCCCCAGCCTTTACCACCACCCGCACCCCTCACCCTCTCCCCTGCTAGGTAAGCATAGCTCACAATTTGGAAAAAACTTTGTGTAACCCTACATCGGACTCACTGTGGAAATGAAATGCTTCTTCAGAATTCACCAGCACTGACATTGTGGAATTGAAAAGTATGGTACTTTGATCAGAGAATTCTGGGAAGGGAAAAAAAAGCAGAAAGAAGGGGAGTAAGGAGGCAAAGTTCAAGTTTGTGTGGTATCCTCCATCTTGGTGCCAAGTGAGGAAATGCTGGGTGCCCAGGCCTTTTGACCACCTCCCCCCACCCTTACTTTCAGAAAGATAATGATTGATGAGGGTGTTTGCTGTGCCAATAAGGTCAATGATTGGTGAGACAACCCCATTTGGTCCCTCAGGGGTGTTCACTTTCTTTCTTGCTACTAGTTAGGGAAAGGTTCTGCTCCGTATCAATCCTCCAATGTCTGCCTTTCTCTCTTTGCCATGAAAAGACTCTAAGCAGAAAGGCCATTTTCTGTTCCTGTGGTCAGAGGCTCTTTGGGCTGACTGTTCCTATAGCTAATGCCAGTCTGGATGAGGATGTCTCTCTAAGGTCAACTGTCTTTTTAAGGCCTTTTTCATCAAGGAGTAATCAAAAGATAACAAAAAGTGTTTTTGCATGAAGGAAGGGATTCACATTGATCTTTAAATGATATGTTACATCATTGCTATGGATAAACATTTTGATACCTAATAGGAGTAAAAATAAGAACTTTGTTTTATTATAAACAGCTAAAATATGTGTGTAAACAGCTTTCAGATGGGATTTTTGGATAGTTTTGACAAGAAATTGAAATTGTGGTGTAGATCTGAGGGCCCAGGACTTGTCAACCATGTGCAGGAGTGACCCTTTTGTGTGGGAATAATTTAATTTCATAGAGAAGCAAAGAAAAATCTTTATGAAAAACTAGAGAAATGTAAGTGTAAACAAATTCAGTTTCAAGGGCATGAAAGAGGCACACAACCTTGTTGGAGAGATCAAAGCCAAGGTAAGATGAGTACCTGTAAGACTTTGCACGCATGTTTTAAGACTAAAGAGAATAAAACTAAGAAAATGAGAAATATAAACATTTAGAGACTGAGGTAGGATTGAAAAAGGACTTTATAATCTAAAGAAGCTTTTGCTCTTAGTCTGATCATTGCCCTAATCAGTTCCAGAGAAGGCTCATTCCTGAGCTGATGAGGCCCCTTCCTTTAGAATCTAGTTAGGCCTTCATTAAGAATGAAGCAAGAAGATTTTGATGTGGTACCTTGTTCCCCCAAAACTGATAATTAAAGAAAGATTTACAATTTTTCTAGTTAAGATTAGACCAAAGAAAATAGAGCAGGCAATTGAAATACTTTCTTGATATTTGTAAATGTCAGAAGCATAGTATGCTTTCACAAAATTAAGAACATTTGAAGATGAGATTATAAGAAGGGTAACAAACAATTGAAACATGGAAAATATTCGCATTTTTATAAGAAAGTATTTTCTCTGTCATCAAGAGGGGAGCCACCATTTTTTGGAGTATAACATCATTGTTCTCTTTTCTTTTATGAAGAAGAGGCAGCATCAAAGAAAACAAAGCCAGGAAGACTGGCTGGACTAAACCAAAAACACACAGAGGGCATATGTGTTGGGGGACGGAACACAATTTAGAGACAAGTGAAGGTTCATTTCTCAAGATACCTGAAAGGTTTTTATAACTCTTTTTCCCATCAGACACAGTGGAGCCTCTACACTCGTACTATGCCATCATAATCCCAAATGTACCATATGGAGAAATAGAAACAGCAGTAAAGAAAGCAAAGATGGAAGGAGAAATTAGTTGACACCAAGAATACACAATTGTCTGTACTGGGGGGCAATAAATACAGTTTTGAAGGTTCGATTCCCAAATTACCTGAAATAATGAAGGATACAAAATGCTTGAAAAAGAAATTCAGATCTTATTTTTTAATTCAAAAGTGATCAAGTATCAGTAACTAATGATCCACATGCCTACTTTCTTTTTTTGTTTGCTTTTTAAAATTGATTTATTTACTTTTAATTTACAAGATTCAGTTCCAGAGTCCCTTGAGTTTCAAATTTTCTCCCCTGCCCCCCCCCCCCCACCATGGTGGCATACAATCAAGTATAGGATCTGCAAATACTTTCACACTGGACATTAGTCTGGTTGTATAGAGAGGTTGTAACCAATGGAGTGAATGATGGGAAAAAAAGAAAGAAAAACAAACATGAAAAAGAGCGATAGCCACATGCCTACTTTCTCATAAATACAGCTTAAAGAGTGAGAATTAACTATACACAGACAGAAGGCATGCTTGATGAAAATATGAGAAAGAACAGGGGAGCATTTACCAGAGACAGTCCTAAGCAGAGTCTATCTTTACAACTGCACAACTGACAAAAAAATGGATAAAATGCATTATTTCGCTGAACTTTTTGTTATCATATAAAAAATAATTTGGTTCAGTAGCATATACTGCCTCTTTAAAGACTATCCATCAAGCAGAGTCTTCAGTGCTAATGTTAAAAATCTACAGGATTTCTTGAAAATTGTTAAAATGACTCTGTGTGACATCTGTGGCTTTCTGATGATTAATATCAAGGCAAGTGTAAAGAGACAAATACACATCAAAGATATTTACCGTTTGGGGTGGTTAGGTGGTGCTGTGAATAGAGTACTGGCCCTGGAGTCAGGAGGACCTGAGTTCGAATCCAGCCTCAGACACTTAGCCTTTACTAGCCATGTGACCTTGGGCAAGTCACTTAACCCCAATTGTCCTGCCTTCCCCGTGCAAAAAAGTAAAAATAGAAAGAATAAAAAGATATTTACCATTCTTAAGGAGGTTAATAAATGTCTGTTGTTAGAATATCTTTGGTCTGTAGACTCTAGAGAACATCTAACTATGTAGCTGCATGTATATATAGCCCATGGAGCTGGTACATCAGTTGATATAGCTTAGACAGATAAGGGAGATCCACAGAGAACTTGACCCAAACCAAACAGGACAAGGAGAGTAGACTGCCTTTGGGAAGTTTTACAGTGCTTTGAATGACCTCCAGTGTCTCCCTGAAACAAAGGCCCATGTATTTACCATCTTATTCTTTGGTTGATGTTATATAGCCACAAATCATGGAATTCCAAAGTCCCCAAAGAATTAAAGCTGCTAGTCACTCAAAGGGCAATGGAGGGGTGGATGGTGGGCGTAAGTATGCTGCGGCTTCTTGTCACCAAAGAATCACATTTCACAATCACCGAAAATATCAGCAGAGTGATGTAAAAAGGAGGTAGGGTGGCCAGGCAGGCAGAGTGAACTTAGGTAAGAAAAAAAATTACAATTTTATTCCAATATAATTGGATAATTTTCTGTAATTTCTATATTTTATACATTTTAAAAACTTTATCTGAAAAGGAGTTTTACTAGAATCCCAAAGGGCCCATAACACCAAAAGGCTAGTAACATCTGACCTAGAGGAAGACCAGCCCTTTGGGTGGATCCCCTGTGCAAGGCAAGGAATAAGTAAATATTTACTTACTGATACCTTCTATGTGCCTGCACCATGCTATGTGCTTTATGAATATCATGTCACTTTATTCTCATAACTGCTCTGGGGGATCTAGGTACTCATGTCGTCCCCATTTTATAGGTGAAGCAGACGAAGTTTAAGTGACTGGCCCAGGGTCACACAGGTAAGTGTTTGAAGCCAGATTTGAACGTGTCTTCCCCTCTGCTCTACCTGCCTGAAGATGTATGGCAAGATGTGGATAAGAGTAGCAAAGGATGAGGAGGTGTGGGATGGCTGTGATCTCCATCACTGAAGGCAATATTCACAGTGATGATGTCCCAGATCCACTGAAATTTAATCATTAATGAGTGGCTGCTGGATCATCTCTTAAGGAGTTTTAAAACACTAGCCAACAGACCCAATCCTGAGTCCTCATTCTAAGTGAAGGAAGACAAAAGGAAAGCACCCGATGAAAATAACTAGCCTGTGAATTATGATGATTCTGGTTATTCAAGGAACCAGTTTAGATTCTCGTTCTTTTCCCTGCTTTTCACAGCATCAATTCTTATTTTAAAATTGTGTCTATTTTTATTGGTGCATTTGGATTTCATGTAACCCTATTTCTGGTCACAATTCCTTCCTCTACCATTCCTCATCCCAAAGATTTTAAAAGAAATGGTCAAGAAGCTGCTCAACAAAACTTGTTGCTGTCCATCAATACATGTAACAGCCCATCTCCATAACGCACAACTTCAGCAGCAGACGGAGAGAGGCCCAATGTCTCAACTTTTCTCCAAAGTCAAGTGTGTTTGTTGGTCATACACATACTTTGCTCATTTTCACTTCATTTCTATTTACCTTGTTCTAGTCATTGTGTATGTTGTTTCCTGATTCTGTTTTCACTTCACTCAATATCACTTCATATACTTCTGTGTTTTTTTATATGTCATTTCATATGGCGTGGTAATGTTCCATTTTGTTAACTGTTAAATAAATTATAAGTATATCATTCCATTCCAGTACTGAACACAAACTACCAGCACTCTGTCCTGAGTTAAGCCCAGCCCAGAACAATTCACTTAGGCAGGAAGGACTGGAATGGAATGATTTGTTGAAGAGAGTGGTGATGCAGAGGAAGAGGGGCCTGGATTGACCTCCATGATTCCGGTGATATCTTCAGAAATGGAGGTGTCAATCAGTCCCGGAGAAATTAGAAAGGGGAAGCTAAGTGGTGTAGTGAATAGAACACTGGCCCTGGAATCAGGAGGACTTGAGTTCAAATCTGGCCTCAGACACTTAACACTTGCTAGCCGTATGACCTTGAGCTAGTCACTTAACCCCAATTGCCCTGCCTTCCCTCCCTTCAAAGAGAAAAAAAGAAGAAATTGGAGAGAAAATTGTCTGTGGCCATTAAACAAGGAGAGACTAATGTGAATATGATCAGTGTTATTAAGAATTGTACCCCCAAAGAAAACTGCAGTAGACTTTTGGGACTAAAGGGAGGCAGAATGAAGGGAGGCAGAGAAGGGAATAAGCATTTATTAAGTGTGTACTATATTCTGAATCTAGGCACTGTGCTAGGTGCTTTACAAATATAATCTCATTTGAGAGGGCAACAACCTTACATGGTTCTTTTATGCTCCACTTTTTACAGTTCAGGATACTGAGGCAGACAGAGGTTAAGTGACTTGTCCAGGGTTACACAGCTAGTACATGTAAGAGGGTAGATTTTAACTCAAGTCTTCCTGATTCCAGACCCAGCACTCTATCCACAGAGATACCCAGCTGCCTGTGAATGCCTATAATTTCATACGTTTGGGGGCTGATAGTGCTTTGAAGATCTCTCACCTGGTTGGCCTATACCTTCCCTTGTCCTCCATATTAAAACGTTTCTTGGTACTTTTTAGGTGGCTCAGGTCATCTGGGGCAGCAGGTGCTGCAGGACAGTGTCACTGCCCCTGGCCTAAGCCACCCTATGTGTCAGTCTCAACCTCAGCATCTGCTCCACCATAGTGGAGCAGGGAAACATCTGGGCTGTGGCCTCACAGACCTGAGGCAGGGCACCACCCTGGCCAAGAGTAAGGAACCTTGGTCAGACAAAAGGGGCAGAGTCCCGTCCCCAAAGAGGCAGGTAGCAGACTCTCCCTGGGCCTACACTCACACTGTTCCAGCAGAAAGGGGCACGGTCAGGACCATGTCGATGGTGGCGTTCTGCTCAGCACAGTGCAGCAGCTCGTGGCCAAGCAGTGGTGCTTGTTCTGTTCTGAGGGACAGTGACAGCCCCAGAGACAGCACACAGGCCCTGGCACAGGAATCTGGCAAAGCCCCCTGGCAGAGTGGGCAGTGGGGCAGGTGCCAGGGGCAGTGACAGCCCCAAAGGCAGCTGAGTGGGCATTGATATGGGCAGGGATAAAGACAGGCTTGCTGTGTTGTTGTTCAGTCATTCTGTCATGTCTGACTCTACGTGACCCCAGGGACTTTGTTCATGGGGTTTTCTCGGCAGAGATACTGGAGTGATTTGCCATTCCTTTCCCTAGCGTGTTCCCATTTTACAGATGAGAAAATAAGTGACTTGACCAGGGTCGCACAGCCAGCAAGTGTCTGAGACCAGATTTGAACTCAGATCTTCCTGACTCCTGGCCAGCATTCTACCCACCGCCTCACCCAGCTACTCCAGACTCCCTGTAGACCTTTGTTCACTCTCTTCAGTACTGACTGGCCTCTCCATGTAGCTGCCAGTACTCCTCCATGGGGAGGAGTGGAAAGAGAGAGAGTAGAAAAGGGAATAAGCATTAATATACCACCTACTATGTACCAGACACTACAAATATTATTTCATTGATCCTCACAACTCTCGGAGATAGATGCTGTTATTGTCACCATTATACAGATGAGTAAATTGACACAAACAGAGGTTAAACGACTTGCCCAGGGTCACACAATCAGTAAGCATCTCAGGTCAAATTTGAACTCAGATCTTTCTGACTCCAGGCCCAGCACTCTGTTCACCAGCTGCCTTAGATAGTAACAATGGGAGGTAGTTTACTTTCTGGCAACAAGGGAGTCTGAGCCCCAACAGAAAAAGGGGACAATCCCTTAGAAGCCTCTCTTCCCCCTCCTCTCTGTGGGGCTTCCAGGGAGCTTGGAGGGGGGTGTGTGCCAGGAGACACTTAGGGGGCAGCGGTACCCGGCAGTCTGGAGGTTTGGTGATTATTCAGAAAGTGTTGGTGTTGACAAAGCTCTTCCCTTCCTTATGTCTAGTTATCCACTGTGAGCTACAAAGATTCCACTTCACATGGACCAAATTGTTTAGATTCTGGACTTGACCCTTCCAAAGAGGGGCAAAAGAGAAGCCTGGGGTTTCTTGTCTTTATTCTGCCCTAGTCAGTCATTCCCTCCAGGGCTCTTGCATTGTTTTTTTTTTTTATCTTACTGTCTTGGTTTTAATTTTCCTCCCATGCTTCTTATCAAAAACGTCCTTCATCTTTGCAATCAGGATTGACCAGTAATATCCCTAGTCTCTCAATTGATGGATGAGCCTCTGGAAAACCATAAGGACCATCCCACCCAAGGATGTGTTCCCACTAGAGGAGACATGAGAAACTTGTAGCCGTTTGCACATGGGAGTTCCCTATGCCCCTGCACATCTTCACATCACTGGCGAAGGATTGGAATTCTTATGAGTGGACTTTCTCAATCCATAATCAACTAGGGGCACTGAGAAAATGCCTGTAGAAATACATGGCAAAACCAAGCATGTGTGAACCAGCTCAGCTCAGGTTTTAGAGTTTAGGCATCACCCTTCTAGAGGGGAATTCCTTTAGTAGTAGGCTGTTTGAAGAAGGATGAGATGTTGCTAAGATTACTGTGGCAGCCGATTTGTCTTCTCAAAGTCCTGGAGAGAGTGAGGGGATCACCATTGTGTCCCTGGTAGCTGAAGGATGACCTAGCTGCTGCTGCATTTGTATAATTTCTTGCATTTGGATGTTGATAGGGCTTTGTGGATCCGTCAGCTAGTTGGCCTACACTTGGGCCTGGACTTGGGGGTGAGGAATGGCAGTGTAATGGAGCTGGACCTTGCTACCCCATCCTTTCTGTTACTATGAATTATATGCCAAGTCCCATGAGACTGTCCCTGTTCAGCAGCCCTGAAATCCATTTTTGTTCTGGGAGGAGTCCAAGCTTCAGAGTGATACCATCAAGCTTTCACAATTTGCTCTGAGCTCTTCTGGAAAGAAAGAAGGACTCCCCGGAATGTCAAAGGGCTGTTTTGGTAACAACCTCAAGTTCTGTTTCCTCCAAGAATGCTTTATATTTTTTTCTGTATCTGTTTATAAGCTGCTGTGAGTTTTTTGGTTTTTTCTGCCTTTTCTATGAAATAAAAAGTTTTCCCATGTCCTGCACGCATCATTAGAGCCAGGGCCCCTGTTGTCCAGACTTAGGAAAATATAGACATGGACTGTACCAGGAAAATTTATTTTAGAAGATTTTTCTGGAGTAACACTAGCTGAATCAATGATCCAAAAAGAGAAACAAAATTTCTGGGGTCAACTTCCAAATTGAACCTGGTCTGTGTGGACCCATGTCCCTGGGCTGAGATTAAGGCTAGGCTATAAGTTACATCTGCACTATGTGAAAATGACCTTACCCTCAGAAAGGGAGGGAAAAAGGCAGGAAAGAGAAGGAGGTAATGGCAGATTCACATCTCATAATAAGTGCTCAGGGCACCCCATTCTGTATCACACTCCTGAAGGAGAGGGAGAGAAGATTCCTGTCCTGGACAAAGTGAGCAAATTAGAGTAGCTGCTGAAATCTACTGTAGGGGCAAAGAAGACCCTGGAATATCCATTTCCAATGATTCAAGTTTTTGTCATTTATTTCCTCAGGGCACCATTTTGCTGTCTGGGAACAAGGTTATAGAGCATCCCTACAATGAAGAGAACCCAGGACAGTTCCTTTTTGAAGTAGTTCCAGGTAAGATACTTTTCATTAAGTTATCCCCCATGATGTTGGCAAAGATCACAGATGCTCAGCTAGAATAGAGGCTTTGGATGCTTAGTGCTTCCATTTTGAAAGGAAAAAGGGTTGGAAATAAGGAGAACCTGGTCTGTGCTTTCACACACATACGTTTTAAAGAGAGAAGATGAGGATGAACACAAAAATTCTGGTTTCTCACTGATGCCCAGTGTCTTGTAGGCAGGGTGTGGTGTTTAGCCTCAATCTTTAGGGAAGATTGGAAACATCTATTATTTTGACAATGCTGGTGAGAAGTGAACTTTGACAAAGTAGTTGGTGTAGGCTCTCTGTGTATCATGTCCCAGGGGAGACTTTCCTAGAGCAAGCTATATAGGCCTCTACTGTTGTATGTTTCAACTCTACTCTCAAAGCACACATTTCTTGTGTTTGGATTAGTTCCATTCAGGAACTTCTTTCCAGATCCTCAGATTCTTTTGCATGTCATGCATCCCTCTAGTTCTGTCTACCATCACTCACCACGATTCCCATTTAAATCACTGCCTACAAACCTTCATTCATTTCAAATGAGCCGCCCGAGTTATACCAAGAAAAAGACGAGGATATGAATGTTGGAGACCTGGTTGTAAATGTTCTTGGTCAGTCAAATCCTGCATTGGTATATTGACTTAGAAAACCACAATTTAACATTATCTGTGTCATATTGTATTTTTATTTGTTTTATGAAACACCTCTGTTCAAGGTTATCTGATGTTTCTGTTGACTATGCATCTTTAGTTGGTTTAAATAAATAATACACTATAATCTATGGGTATTAATAGTTCTCATTTCCTTGAAATAACCTATAAGACTGAAGTTGAATAAGGTTGAATGATCTACCTAAGGTTATAGAGATGGTAAATAGTGAAGCTCAGATGTGAACCTCTCAGATGTTCTAACCACAAGTCTCTAGTGATCTTCACTAAACCATACGGAGTGACCCTAAGTTCACAGAATAGTGAAATTACAGTAACATGGCATTTCGGTTTTCAGGGACCCCAGTACTTGTCTAGGCCAACCTAAATCTGAAAAAGAATTTCCATTATATTATTTCTATTATAATATTATATATTATTATAATATTATTATAATATAATATAATATATAATATTATTATATTATTATTATATTATTTCAAAAGGGGGCATCTATCTTTCACCTGAAAAACTTTCAATAAGGTAGATTCTAAAGCAACCAGGTTTACTTCTGGATACTTCTCATTCCTTGAAAATTTTTCCCTTTGATCAAATTTAACTTTCTTCCTTGCAATTCCAAACCATTTTGCCTAGTTCTTTCTATCCTAAACAAACCAAGTCAGATACTTCTTCCATATTCTTAAAATATTTGAATACTCTTAAAATATTTGTACACAGCCCCCACATCCCTCCTGAGTCTTCTCTTCCCTAGGTTAAACATTTCCATTTTCTTGACTCAAGGCCTTGCATTATCCTGACTCCCCTTCTCTGGATCAATGTCTTCCTAAATGGTGGCACTCAGAAATGAACACAGTATTCACAAGGACAGAAGACAATGGGACCGTGACTTTCTTATTTCTAGACCCTAGGCCTCTCAAAATGTATCCCCAAACTACATTATCTCTTGTGGGTGCCACAGCACACAAAGTTAACTCAAATAGAGCCAAAGATTTTCAGAACTTCTGGTCTGAAGAGATTGCAGTTGTTTGAAAAGGACCTGGGAGTCTTAGAGGATCACAACCTCAATGTGAATCAGCAGAGTGATGGGGGAGCCAAAAATCTAATATGATCTTGGAATGGCCTGCCTTGGGAGATGGCGGCCATCCTTCTGTAGAGGTCTTCAAGCAGAAGCCAGCTGACCACTTATTGATATATCATATTGATATACGATAATGGGAATTCTTTCTATGTCTAGGATGGACAAGGTGGCCACTCAGGGGCTTTCCAACTCTCAGACTCTGTAATCATTGCTCTCTCTTCATCATCATGCACTATTTCATTGCCCAGTGGTTCTCTCCTGATATGCTCCATTTTCTATAAAATGACCTTTCCTCTTCTTTCTTCTTTCCCTCCATTCTCTAATGTATTGGTTGCTTAATCCTTCCTTACCCCATCCATGCACGTGTTCTACCCCAACCTTCGATCATTCAAGAGAGAGATTAAAAATTAAGGTCTGCTACAGAACAAAGATGGTGCAAAGAAACTATTCCAAGCAGCTGTAGCCAGAACTGTCATTTGTGTAGAAATGTCCTGACCATTTTTCTAGTTTGCTCAGCAGCAATGTTCTTCTTAAGTATCTGGTGAAATACAGGCAGGTAAACACAGACAGACCAGAGATATATTTATAATCATACCCTTAGGAAAGACCACATTACCCTCTCTCCCTGACAGATAACTTTTCCTAAGTACGTGGTTCTCATTTTAAGAATATTAGCATAGTTCTTTGGTGTTGTTATTATGAATAAAATAGGGAGATACATGATCTGTTCTCAAGAAATGTTATTTACAGAAGGAAATAAGCTCCTAACAACTTCCAGTGCATTTGAAAAGAATATATCCTGTGTGTATACTTATACATATATCTGTTTGTGTCTAATGGTAGCCATTAGGGGGAATTTGAAAAAAGAAATTTAAATGATAATTTTGTTGTACATTTGAAAGGAATAGCAAGTTGTGCACAGTAGACTTGCAGTTTCATATACAATCAGCTTTTTATTGTACTATGTTATGGGAAAAAACTATAAAGGACATATGAAGAAAGATACTATCTACATCCAGAGAAAGAACTGATAAAAAGAAGTATGTATAGAAAAAATTTACGTACATTTATCTATTTGAATCTAGTGGTAGGCATCTTGGGGATGGGGGGAGGGAAGAAAAAGAAATTTCCATGATAATTTCCATGATATATTTGATAGTGGATTTGCCGTTTCATGTATAATCATCTTTTTTATTATACCGTGTTATAAAACTGAGTATTTTATTCCATAAATTAGAAAGAAAATTTAAAAAAAATATATATCTTATAAGTTTGAGCCAGAAAGAACCTTAGAAATAGTCTAGTCCAACTTTATCATTTTGTAGCTCATTTAACGTCTCTATGCTTCTGTGCTCTGTCAATTAGGAATAATCCTAACTTGCCTGCCTTTATTATAAGGTTGCTATGACAGTTAAGCATTGTAATGTCGGTAAAACCCTGAGTAAGTGATCAAACCCTGTATAAATGTTTACTCTTTATATTACCTCTAGGTTTCTTAGAGGTTCCAAAGTAAACCTAAAGTAGGCTGTGGAATTACCTTTCAATTCAGCTCGTGTATGTACCAAATGTAATTAGTTGTGATAACATTGCGTTGAATAATTCTAAAACTATACTTCTAAGAATTAAACATTTTTTAAAAGAAAGAAATTGGGGGGGAGTATATTTTTAGGTTTTTAAATGGCAGAATGTTTAAAAAAATTCCAATTTTTTTAATAAAATAGAATAGTAGTAAAAGAAAATCCAAACTGGGTTTTCCCCCATTCATCTACAAACCTAACTCTGTGCTGAGAAGTATGTTTTCTTACTATAAAGAACTCCTACTCACATTCTCTGAATGGTTTGCACACATTAGAAACCCAGAGTAAGCAAAAAACAAAACAAAACCAAACCAACCAAACCCAAAAAGCAGCAACAACAAAAATTAGAACAAAGCAGCCCTGCAGGCTTCAGGGCTACTCACTGCTCTGGCAGACAAACAGGTGATTGGCATCTTTGGTGCTATGAATACAGTTACCGCCATTTTGACTACACACAGCTAACTCATACAGAGAGTGAGTGTGTGTGTGTGTGTGTGTGTGTGTGTGTGTGTGTGAGTAGGGGTGAAATGTCAAGCCATTAAGGATGCGTTAATTATTAACTACTAACTCAACTCATTTCAGTGTTATCAACAGAGTAATAATTTAAAATAAACACCAAAGTAAGGCCTCCAGAAAAAGACCAAGTGCAACTACTAGATTTTAATTGCACTAAAGACTTTTTCTTCAGGCTTAGAGCGTATTTTCTGGCTCGGATTTATACATAAAAATGTTTATGTACACACACACAGAGCTATCAGTTTACCAAAATCCCTGTTCTAAACCTTGTTTCTCTGAGACTCATTTTACTCAAGGTTAAAATTTCACCTACAGAGTCTTTATCTGGGAACATGATTTTTATTTTTTCTCCATTTGGTTGAAATGTCTCTATCTCATCCAGTCTCTTTGTCTTCCTAGATTTCTTTCTATGAATATAACCTTCTTATTGTACAAAACAGGCCCTACGCTTACTCCTTTCACTTGGTCTATTTCTTTTGTTAAATGAACTTTTAATTCACATTTTCTATTTCTTACACCTTCATCATTATCTCAGTTATCCCTCTCCCTCCTAGAGAGCCATCCCCTATAGTGTTTTTTAAAGAGGAAAAAAAAATCATCACAACCAATCAATACACTGAAAGAGTACGAAAGCGTGCAGTGTGTAAGGCCTATGGACTTCCCATTTCCATGAAGGGGTGGGTTGGGGGGTGTCCTTTCCTATCTCTCATTCAGGTCCTTTTGGGTCTTTATAATTTTGTTACATTTATATTGGACTTTCTGGTGTGTTTCCATTTACATTGTGGTTTTCTTTGTACCCACCCTGAGATGCTGTCTGGTCATGAGTTTCATTCCACCACATCACAATCATAACTTTCAGGTCAAATTTGGCCTCTGGTAGGAGGACCTCTGTTCCCTCTTTTGTGTTGCCCAAACTTTGGGCATTTGTGTTTACACGTGAGGCTATTGGGTACTTAGATTTTTGTATAAAATTGGAGGAATGTGCATAGCAATCCTTTTTTTAAATATTATTTTGTTTAAAATTCTTTTTTATAAGAATTCCAATACACATTGTGAATAAATGCTTAGAAATAAGCTACCCCTCTCCAGGAATCTATGGACAATATGTAGGTAACCAGGATTAAGAAATGGAAATCTCGGGGGCTCCCTTTGAGAAGAGTTGTGTGATTTGGCCAGAAGAGACTCTGGGGAGCCGCTGAGCCCCCCAGCTGTGAAAGACCCAGATGTTGGTGCTTCCCTCTCTGGTAACTGACTAGGTCACTGATGGAATGGTCAGACGCTGGAAGCGTCTGCTGATCTGTTTTTCTGTTTGTTTGTAACTTCTGTTTGTATTCTCTGAAGTTCAGGGGGCTGACTTTTCCCCCTGAACTAGGTAACTGATATATGTTTGATTAAAGTAAGATTGTTAACCCCCCCCCCCCAAAAAAAAAGAAATGGAAATCTCAGTCTCAGAAACCACCTTCTTAGCCAATCCTTCATTTCCCCCAATGAATTTTTCTCCTTAGCTTCTCCTGCCTTCGGTGGAAGACAGTGAGGACAACACAGCCTCTGACTGTGTACTCTTCAGGCTCTGGCTAACACTTTATAATTATGGGTGATGCTTTTTAGTCCCCTTTGCAGAATGCTACTTGTACCCACCCAAAGTGGGCAGTTTTCAACGTTCTTGTGATGGCTTGGATGCTAGCGGTCATCTCATATTTCTCCTGGCTAAATATATATATATAAAATAATATAGAATATATTATATTGATAGATAACGTTATATATTATATAGATATATAATATTTCTCATATTTCTCATGGCTAAACTCATTGAGAAAATCATCTACAGTCTGTACCTCCACTTCTCTTTTTATTTCGAATTTAAGTCTGGATTCATTGTTAGAAAGTTTTTTTTTTTAATTTTTCTAAATTCAAGTCTAAATTTGCACTTTTACAATTTATATAGCTTGCGCCTGGTCCTGCTCTCTGAGATCAAACAGAACAAATCTAATTCCTGCCCCTCGTGAGGGTCCTTCAAACACTTGAAAGGCATTTATCACATTGTTCCCATCCCCACCCCACCCCCATTCTGTGCCGAGTTCTCTTTTCTCCGAGGCTAACCAAACCCAGTTCCTTCAACCATTCCTCAAGTACCATCATCATTCACCATCCACAGCAAACTACTCAATTACTTCCTTGTCCACTCCCTCCAGGCCTGCTAGTTGTGCTCCTCTGCAAACTCCAGTTTATTAAAGTCTTTCTTAAATTCTGGTGCCCAGAACTGAAACCAATATTCCTGTTGAGGCTTGATCAGGACAGAATACATAGGGACTCTCATGTTTCTCTGCTTGTGGTCCACGTCCACTCTTAATGTAGCCCAAATCACATTGCCTTTGGGCTGCCCCATTATTTGGAACTTCCAGTTGTTTGGGATGAAAAATACCCTTCATCCTTAATTTAGTGAAAAAATAAACACAGAGATCTCTTAGGATAAGAACAGGAGTTTATTCTCTTCCCCAGGAGAAGAGGGAGGTCTTCCCCATGACTCATCATGGAGAAGGGACGCTACAAAAGGCAGTGTAAGAATTTATACCTTAACTTAGTCAAGCCCCCTTCCCGATTGTCTCCTCTCTCATTGGTGGAGAGGCAGACTTCACCAAATTCTTCCCCAAATGGGAGAGCAAGAAAAGAGGGGGGGAGGGTCCCACTAAGGCAAAAAGACAAAGGAAGATAAAAATGGTTGACAGCAGCAATGGGGGGGGGGGAGGGAAAGTTAAGAACCCCAAATTGAGAAGTTTTCACTCATCCCATACACAGTCCTCAATAATACTTAGATCCTTTTCAGACAACTGCAGTGTATCCAGGCCCTTATACTTGTGAAGTTGATACTTTTTTTTTTAACACCTAAGTGCAAAACTTTATATTTATCCTTATTAAATTTCATTATATTACACTTAGTCCAATGTTCTAGCCAGATCCCGGCCCTGTCAACCAGGGTGTTGGCAATCCCTCACAGCTCTGTGCCATCTGCACATCTGTTGAGTAAGCCATCTATACCTTAACCCAAGTTAACACTGAACAACTGCTCTGAGTGTCGCCATTTAATCCTAACTCCATCTGACTGTATCTCTTCACAAGAGAGATCTCCGCCACAATGGTAGGAGATATTTTATCAAAACCTTTGTGGAAATGTAGGTAACCTATAATATGTGTGTGATGTATGTATGAAAGTATGTGTGTGTATGTATATATGTACACACACACACACATATACACCCATCATCATTTGGCATGACCCATTCTTGCCAAAGACGTGTTGATTCTTGGGTAAACACAACTTTACTTCCTTGTCTTTAATAACCTGTTCTAGAATTTTCCCTGGAAATTAGAGTTGAGCTCACTGTCTTACAATTTGGAGTTTGGCTTGGTTGTTTTGTTTTTTTTAAAGACATAGGAGTGTGGAATCATTAAAAAAAAAAAAACAACTTCCCTTTTAGTTCAAATAGAAATGTTAAGTAATAACTATTTCTCTAGTTTAAATACCTTTTCCAGACTTGTTCCCTTGGGAAAGTGGATATGGTTTAAGAACAAAGACCTTTCTTAGGGAAATGGATTAAGGGTAAAAATTGAACTTTAAAAAGAGTACTTCTTTTCTTCTTAAAATCCCTGCCTTTCCTATACTCTGAAGTGACTGGGCTATATGTATTATCTGATATTAATGACACTGTTGTATGGAATATGGTATAAGGTGTTGATCTAAACCTAATTTCTGCAAGACTGCTTTTCAGTTTTTCCAGTAGTTTTAATTTTTAATCAGATAAGGAGTTTTTTCTCAAGTAACCTATGATTTTCAATTGATCAACATGGTGGTTGAGGTACACAGTTTCTGGTTGTGCCTTGTTTCATTGCTTTACCTTTTACTCTCTCTATTTCCATTTCTCTATTTTTTTAAATCAGCACTAAATGGTTTTGATGACTGTTTTTGAAGTCTGGAAATGCCATTTCTCCTTCATTCCGATTTTTTTTTTTTTACTTACTCTTTTGTCTCTCCAAAGGAATTTTGTTATTTTATCAGTTTCTATAAAGTACTCAAAAGTATTGAATTGGTTACTGCATTAAAACTGTTAATTAAATTTGATGCTATTGTGGTTCTTATGATATTGGCATGACATAGCCATGAGCACTGAATATGATTTCCTTAAGCATTACTTTCTAATAGAATCTAAATGATTATTTTTATGCATTTTGGTTATTATTAATGGGATTCCCCTTCCTATTATTGCCTCCAGGATTTTGTTATTATAACATAGAAATACTATTGATTTTTGTGCATTTATTTGGTAACCTACAACTTTGTTGATACTATTATCTTGGTTAGTATCTTCATGGATTCCTTAGGATTTTCCGATAAGACCATCATGTCATTAGCAAAATTATATAATCCTGTCTTCTCTTTGCCTTTCCTTATTCCTTTCATAAAGGAATTAAAGAATTATTTCTCTTGTAATTGCTTTAGCCAACATTTCTAGAAGTCTATCACATAATAACACGAAAAGCAGGCATCGTTGTTTTACTCTTTTTATATTTGCAAAGTTTCTAGGGTAGCCTCATTTCATATGATGTTTCCTTTTGATTTTAGATGGCTACTTTTATGATACTAAAAAGGGCTCTTTTTTAAAGCATCAATGAATGTTGTACTTTGTCAAAGTCTACATCTATTGAGATAATCCTGTGGTTTTGAATTTTTTTTTAATGATGAATTTTAATGCTTGAATTTTTTCCAATACTGTCTGACTCTTCATGGCCCCATTTGGGGTTTTCTTGGCAAAGATAATGGAGTAGTTTGCCATTTCCTTCTCTAGCTCATTTTATAGATGAGGAAACAGAAGTAATGTTAAGTAACTTGTCCAGCTGTCAAGTGTATGAGGCCAGATTTGAACTCAGCAAGATGAGTCTTCCCGACTCTACACCCAGTACACTATCCACTGGGCCATGTAGCTGCCATGTGAATTGATATATTGTTTTGCTGCTTGTTTTACCATTGCTGAATGCCTGGTATGAATGCAACTTGTTTATAATAAATGATTTCTTAGTTGAATTGCTATAATCTGTTTGATAGTATTGTTAGAAATTTTTGAGTCAATATTAATCAATGATGTTGGTCTATGTATTAAACCGTAATCAATGCAATGACCATCGGTGATTCCAGAGGATCTATGATGAAGCATATTACCCACCTTCTGAAAGAGAGGTAATATATTTCAGGGTGCAGAATGAGACACTTTTTTTGTAACTTAGCCAATGAGGGAATTTATTTTGCGTAATTCTGTATTTTTCTTACATGGAATTTTTCTTTTTTTCTTTTTTTCCAATTAGTGTAGAAGGTAGGAAGGAGAGAAAATAGATTCTATTAATTATAGGGGAAAATACTTAAAAGATTAAAAAGTTTTATAGAAACTTAGATAGATTTGTATGAGCAAATGAAGAGTAAAGTGACCAAAACCAGAACAATTTATACAATAATAAGAATATAATACGAACAATTGTGAAAGACTTAACTCTGATCAATGTAATGACCAATGATGACATGATCGCCATGCATACTACTTCCTGACCGTGAAGTAAAAGACTTAGAATGCAAAAAGAGATTTAGATTTATGTATATATGATGTCTACATATACATTGTATAATTTATAGATAACGATTACTATTATATATGGTTGTGTGTGTGTGTGTGTGTCTGTGTGTGTGTGTATGTTATAAATGAAAATCTCTGTGCTCTGTCTAGGGAATAAACCACACTTGTTGAGGATCCAGGTATTTTACACTTATTCTGTAATGAATGAATGGGTAGCCTCCCAGAAAAGACTACAAAGAATCAAAGGCAAGGCCTTTTTATCCTGTTTCATTTGGCTTTCCCACCATTCCTCCCTTCAGAGCTGGGATTGGCTCCAGCTCTTGTGGATTACAACTCTTCCAACCTGCCCATTAAGCATGGGTGTTCATGAAAAGTCAGTGACCATCCCCCAACTGGTCCAAGCTGGCCTAGCTCAGGCCCCTCTTTACAGATTTATGCCTTCCTGCATGTAAACACTCATTATTCCTATGGAATCTGTGGAAACCAAACTGCCAGCATTTCTCACATATATACACACAGATAGGTAGATATAAAAATATATAGATACATACACGCACACATAATATTGCTGATGTGACTGTTTTGTTTGACTATGGACATCTCTTACAAACATTTTTTTTCTTTGTTGTCGTTGTTGTTGGCGGGTTTTTGGAGGGGATGAGGTGAAAATGAGATGAAGGGAAAAGATATAAAAACAATTTTTTTAGTTTAAAAAATGAAAGGACCGCCAGTGATCTTGATCATGAATTGATGTATTATCAGGAAGAACAGCAGTTATCTGTTGTTTAGAAGGGAGAATAGAGACTTGTAAGCCTGTACTAGAACTTGCAAAAGAACTGAGGGAAAATTTTAAAACAAGACAGAAGATGGTTCTCCTTATTTATGCTAAAATGGAGGCTAGTTTAAAGATGGGGCTACTCAAGAAGAAAAATGTAGGACTTCTCTTTTTCTCTGCCTCGAAACGCCCTTGAAGCTCTTGAACACCTCTCAGTGGTTTTTATCTTCATTAGTCACAGAGTCAAACACTTGAAGTCCTAGTGCAGGAATGAAAGGGAGCAGCTGATGGCATTAACAAGCTTGGAGTGGCTGAGAATTCCCATGACCCACTTGGTAATTTGTGAGACAAAGGGAAAAATTGAAAAAAATGAAGGATGGAGGAATTGGACAGGGCTGGCAAAATGTTGCCCTTCCATTTCCCAGCTTTTTTAGTTAAGTTCTACGTGTGCTAGCTCAGATCTTGGGCACTTTATAGTGGCTATATAGGCACTATATAGCACACATATAGTCATGTGTGACTCAGCAGTGAAGGACTCTTGTGTTTGAGAGGACTAGGCTATTCCCTGACTGACCACTAAGCAGGAAAACCTTTAAAAAGAGAATGACTTTGCCTGGGTCTCTAGTCTTCCCTAAGATGTGATCAGGGAACTAGGGACCGCCTTTTGTCTTTGCTGACCATGAGCTATTACTGGTAGAAGATCCTAGAGCGGGTCAGTGTATAGAATAGGAAGTGACAGCGATTTGTTCAGAAGGAGGTATTCTTTTGGAGTGTGGTTTGTGGTTAGCATTTATTGACCCTGACGACAATCAAATGCTTGTTTCTGGACCTGGGGTTGACTCTTCCACTAGGAATGAGGGTGTTTTGACTTGATCGGCTTTTTTGTAAGACCAATTTCCCTGCTAAAGGTTGTAAAAAGGAGTGGAAAGCACTGAGGTAGAACTTCTGATACCTTCCTCAAGGGGTCTGTCTATCTTCAGTATTTCAGTATTTCATTCACTTTAGGTTAACAATCTCTGTTTATCATCTGTCCTATGAAACAATTTTAGCTGACTTGGGAGTATAATCACAAAGTACCTCCAAAGGGATCATGATGGGGAAATCACCCCCTCCGCCACTTCCCCATGCCCCCTGCTGAAGGATGACACATCTCTCTCTTTCCCTCCGGACTCACACATCTCAAACCTCTGTCATCACTGCCAATATTACTGTGAGAAATGCATTTTGGTTTCCACAGATTCTATAGGAATAATGAGTGTTTACATGCAGGAAGGCATAAATCTGTAAAGAGGGGCCTGAGCTAGGCCAGCTTGGACCAGTTGGGGGAGGGTCACTGACTTTTCATGAATACCCATGCTTAGTGGTCAGGTTAGAAGAGTTGTAACCCAGAAGAGCTGGAGCCAATCCCAGCTCTGAAGGAGGAATGGAGGGAAAGTCAAATGAAACAGCATAAAAAGGGCTTGCCTTTGTCTGATCCTTTGTAGTCTTTTCTGGGAGGCTACCCATTTATTCATTACAGAATAAATGTAAAATAAAGATCATGAAACTTCCTGGATCTTCAACAAGTATGGTTTATTCCCTAGACAGAGCATACAGATTTTCATTTATAACATTACTATTAGAACTAGTGGTTGCTACCCATTTTCTTCTATAGATACTGTTCATGACCCCACTTGGAGCTTTCTTGGCAAAGATACTGGAGTGGTTTTCCATTGCCTTCTCTAGCTCATTTTTACATATGAGAAAACTGAGGCAAACAGGGTTAAGTGACTTTCCCTGGGTCACTCAGTTTAATAAGTGTCTGAGTCTAGATTTGAACTCAGAAAGATGAGTCTTCCTGACTCCTAGCCAGGCGCTCCATCCACTGTACCACCTAGCTTCAGCAGCAGCAGTAGCAACAACAACCCACTTGGCCAGATGCTACAAGAATTGAATTTCTGGCTTTAGACTGCCTTCCCTTATGGGGAGCAGGCTGAGTTAAGAAAGCTCCAGAGAGGTATATCTGGGGGGAACGGGGGAGGGAATGGGCAGAACAGAGAGTTGTCAGGAAAGGGGGATGAGGGAATGCTTTCACCAATCAACATTCTCAGTCTGTGGTAGTGTATCATCGCAGACAGTCTGCAACCTGTCAGTCTTTGTCAAGAAGCCCAAACCCATAGCCCTGGGTCAGTGCTGGACCCCAGAACATGCACGTGACTCCCAAGAGTGAGAGATCCTGTTTGTTTGTTTGTTGAGGCTCTGACTTGATTCAAATCCTCCCAGAAATCTCCACAAAACAGTCCCAGAAATCCCAGCTGCAAAATGATACTAGTTTTAATACATTCTGAGATTGGGTTTCTCATCTTTAGGGTAATGAAGGATCATACACAATACAGCTCAGTTAAGAATTTCAAATTCTAAATAAAGAGAATATCTACTCACTTAACCCTGTTTGCCTCAGTTTCCTCATCTGTAAAATGCGCTGTGGAAGGAGTTTGCTTGGCAAAGATACTCCAAATGGGGTCACCTATAGTCAGACACAGCTAGTAGTCATATAACTGAGCTTTTCTCAAATATCCACGAGCTATTTCTGTTACTGTTTAATAAAGCTCCTGACAGCACAGATTAGCTGGAAGAAGGCTCTAGTGATCACATTTCATTTGCTTGACCGTAGAAGATGAGGTAGCTTTTCATGATTGTCCAAAAGTATAAGAAATAGGAAAAAGCTGAACTATTCCCCTTATAAATGTATGGAGAACACGGGAGGTCTATTTAGGGTTCCTCAGTCTTGTAGCCACTTTAATTACTTTTAAGAAGGCTCTTGCCGGGCCTAGAGTCAAAATGCTGATCTAAGATCAGAAAACAGAGGCATTCCAGAAGAGGGACAAGGTTCTTGGGAAACATTCATTATGAGTTTATAAGCTCATATAGTAGCTCTCCAGGGCTTAGAAACATAGACTTTCTTTGGGGGACTGAAAATAGAGATCATTCAGACCAGCTCTCCCACATCAGTTTAGTGGAGGTAATTAAACAGCCTGACAGATCCTCACTCAATAATTCAGTGGAGATGATAAATAAGATTGTATCTTACAGGATCATATATCAAAAATCTTGTGAATAAAGAATAATAAAATAAACATAATTCTCATGAAGGAGTCATCCAGACTCAAAACAACATTCACCTTGTTCAACCAGAAACAGAATAAACAAAACATCAATACATTCTTACATGACTTCTTAGATCCCTTAGAGCTAGCAGGTACTTTAGAGGCCATCTAAGCCAATCTTCATTTTGTGGATCAGGAGACTGAGGCTAGGACAGGTCAAGTCACTTGTACAACATCACATGGCTAGCAAATATCAGAGGTAAGAGTGGAACCAAGGGTTTTTCTTATTCCAATTTCAGCACCCTTATTCATTATAAAATGCTGACTCTCCAGAAGGAAGAAAGAAAAATCCATATGTCTCATAAATCCATGCTGGAACCAGTGGTCAATTCTTCTTCAAATTCCCCAGTAGAGATTTTATAAGGCCCTCATTACCTTTGGCAGAGCCCCAGAGCTTAAAGGGAAGTGGGCTTTGGAACCTCACTCATTCCATGTTTTGGATGCCTGATCAATGCGCCATACAACTGTTGGAATAGAAAGACTCAATCTTCCTTCCTGCTAGTGCCCTTTTATACCAGCTACTTATAAACTTACTATCCTGCCTAGAAGTGGGCAGGGGACATGGTGGTCAGGAGGACCAGAACAAGATACAATTTTAACACATATACATAGAAGGACACAGGACACACATAGAAGACTACCTTCCTTTTCTGTGATTTTTTTTTTGAACAGCAGTCTTTATGGCCTGGCTGAGTTTTCCCCTTCAGAATTTCTCCAAAGTAAATACACACTTGGTATACACCAGAACACTTTTGAAGTGGAAACTCAGGTGTGTCCAGGTTCACGACCTTCGTGGTGACTGCCAAATTTGTTATGGGGGAAATATTTCCCTGAGCTCACGTGGTGGCTAACTACTGCCAAATCTATATTTATCACCATGCAGAAATGTCAGGGGTTAAAACTTAGATTTTATTATTATACTCAAGGTTTAGGGCACCAGAGAAACCCTGTAGCCTGAATAGGATTCTCTTAAGTCCTACTAAAGACAAAATTACATCAGAGAGACAGAGAAAATTATTTACATATCACAGTCTTGTACATGATCCCATAATGCCATATTTCCTTCAATGTCATAAAAGTTGAACACACTAAGTTAAACAGAGTCATTATCTCATCCATCCCCTAAGGAAACAAACTCTATAGGTAAACTAAGTCAGACTATGGATTCAACTACATTTAGAGCATAGATTCTCAACCTTCCTAATGCCACGACTCTTTAATACTCATATGTGGGTGTGTCTGCATGTGGCCGGACCCGCCTGGAGACGGATAGAGGAGCCGTATCTCGGTTCCTAAGACCATCGGAAATATGTGTTTTCCAATGGTCTTAGGCGACCCCTGTGAAGGGTCCTTTGACCCCCAAAGGGGTCTTGACCCACAGGTTGAGAACCGCTGATAGAGAATTCACAAATAGGCTGATTGAAGAAGAGGATTCACATGTGGCCAAGGAATCAGGGACAGCTGAAATTCTTCCTCTGGTCTCTTCTCTAAGGAAAGCTTAAGGCCTTAAGTAAATTTTTGCATCCCTTAGGACAGGTTTTAGTCCACTTAAATTAATATTAAAACAGCCTTTTAGTCAACCCAAATTGCAGGAGGAATGGCTCTGAGTCCCAAATAATAAAAGGAAACAGAAAATTCTCATCCCCCACCCCCAGTTGAAGTGCCTTTAAAAGCTTATATTTTTTTGCCTGTCTGCCTCTTCCCCTAACCCCAGGGCTTGGTAGGAACGAGGCCTGCAGCTGCAGCTGTTCATTGTTTGAGGGCCTTAATGCTTTGGAAAGATAAAGGGCGAATTAGAGATCACTTTCCAGCTGGCTTACTCTGCTGGCTGTTTGATTTTCCTAGGAAGGCAGGACTTCTCACCTTCAGGCCAGAAAAGAGGTTCCAGACCGACTCCCCATTGGCCTGCCTTTGCTGTGTCTGACTGGCCTTTCTTCCCTGGTGCTCTGAGGCATGGGCCCCCAAAAGCTGATGCTGTGTTCTTGCCCACAGTGCCCACTTCTATCCACTTGGTAATCCCTCCTAGCTCTTCTTTGTGTTTCTTTTCTATCAACAGAAGTGGAGGGGATCAGGCCAGGGGCATGAATTCAGCCATCTCTTCAGTAGCTACAATGTGCAGAGTTCTGTAACCCACTGATAAGTATATTGCTGCTCCTACGCCTGGTAGGTGTGTACTTGGACATGCATAATTCTACCCTGCACTCTATCCCATGCAAAACATTGGGTGGAGAGAGACACTACTTGCACCTTCCATTTGAGGGGTCAGAGACACGTTTTAAGGCTGTCTTGTTGGAGAGTTTCCTAGATCCTGGGATCCACATCCACATACATAAATCCCATGTGTGCAGAAGAGTTTATCCAGAAGCTCAAGTATCTGTAACAGTTGGACTGGTTCCCAGAAATCAGACAAGAGAAAGAAGCTGTTCTTCCTTCTGAGTCTATGAGGTACGTGGTAACTTAACCAAACACCATGGGAATAAGAGAGATAAGTGATATTTACAATGCATTAATGATGCCAGAAATATTACCTCAGTATTGCTCAGGAAGTATCTATATGGTCATGTCATGAAATGATTTTGAATGATGAAGAAGACTTGTCTTTGATCAATTTAAACATTTTTAACTCCTCCAAATGCAAGTAGTTTGACAAATGGAAAGTCTGGAGTCCAAGAGAGTCAGTTTCTCTCCTTCAGTGACTTCTTGAGGTATCTTCTAGCCCTCTAAGGGAGGATTTTTGTATTAACTTAAGTTGGATTTGTGACATACATGGTATGAAGGAAAAAAGGAAGCCAAATTTTGGACTATGCCTGCTTATTAGTAAAGTAGGCAGAAGAACTATCTGACCTAACTGGTTAAAGGCCATCTGTTCTTTTCCCCTTGAACAGAAAGAAAAAATCTATTATGTGATGTGTCTGTGAAACTAACCCCCCAACTTTACTTTTTCATATAATGATATATAATTATAGACAGCTACGTAGCACTTTACCTTGAAAAAAAGATCTGAATTTGGTTTGTTGAAGTGGGTGTCAAACAGGTTGTAGCTTGTGAGTTATTATGAAGTAGTGCAGTTTTCTTCATTCTAGCTGTTTCTAGAGGATGAAATTGAGAATTTCCAAACTCCAAATTCAAGTTAGGCTCTAATTGTTCCCTATTATATCAATAGCATTGGAATGTATTCCTGTTTTCAAAACAAATGTTATCATAGAACTGACTATATTAGAAGATCAGAAAGGTAAGAAGGGATAAGTTTATAAAGGGCTTTGAAGGTCATATAGTGGATTTTATATTTTATCCTGGAGGTGATAGGAGCCATTGGAATTTTTTGAAGATGGAGGTGACGTGGTCAAACCTGAATTTTAGGAAAATTCCTTTGGTAGCTCAATGAAGGATGAACTGGAGTGGGGAGACTCTTTAGGCAGAAAGTCCAACCAATAGGATATTGCAGTAGTCCAGGTGTAAGATGATGCAGAGTTGGACCAGGGTAGTAGTATCTGTGTCAGAGGAGAGAAGGATTTTGTGAAGGCAGAATCAGCAGGATTTGGCAACAGACTAGATATGGGGGGAGGGAAGAGAAAAAGTGAGTCAGTGTTCCTTGGGTTGTGAGGCTGGGTGACTGGTAAAATCGTGGTGTCCTTAACAGAAATAGGAGAGTTAGGAAGAAGGAAAGAAAGATGAGGAGTTGTCTTGATACAGATACACCTTTGTTTAGGAGACCCCAAAGAATGATACAAGGTAAGGTAATGCTCTCCCTTATTTGATACTTATGTTTCCAGAGGTAACATGGGGTTGGACAGTTAGGTTGAAATGAGCCTATCCAGAAACAAGTCTTAAGTAATAGTTTATTGAAAAGGGGGAAAGAGGAGCCATTCAGAATATATGCATGCACGTAGGTAGCCTGCCAGAGACTACAGAGGAATTCACAATGGCACTCTTTTTTATATAAATAACAGAGCAGTAACTTCTATAGGTATACAAAAATATCTCATGTATGATATTTCTCAGAATTTGTTTCAATACAACCATTTTTCAGAGCTGTCATCCCATTATTTCTTTATTGGTAAGTTAATCGTTACCTAGCTCCATCATTGACATCGGCATTACAGTGACAGCACAGTCTGTTTAGGTCTGGTGTCCTTATGTGTACTGCTCTTGGTAGGCGCTAAGGAATTATAGAAGACTGCTCCCTAAAACTGGGCTGTGTTACAATTTAATCCCCCTGAAACTTTGCTGTTACAATTTAACTCTCATTTATCCTTACAATCCCCCTCTTGGTACTGTTGAGGGTTAGAAAAGGGTGGATTTCTATGGAAATCCTTTGAGGGTTCTTACCAATCTGAAAGAATTACCAGGCATGAGCAGTCTTGGCAGTTTTAAGAGACTTTATTATGCTTGTCAAGCGGACAGGAGAAAACTAAGGTGAATCATCCTGCGAAGTGTGGGGATTGGGGGTACTGATTATATAGTAACAAAAGTCATACAGAGGTGGAGTTAGGGAGGAGCACCCAGCCTGTCTGCCCTGAAAGGTCCCCCTTTGATAAGGTGAAGTTCTTTTGTGTGGCCTGTTATAGTCAATGAGCTTCAGGGAAGATACTTACAGGCTGGGGGCGGGGGAAGGGACAGAATTAATGACTTACAGCTGGGGGGAAAGGTGACCTTTCCACAGGCTGATATCACATACCCAGGTGCCCAAACAGATGAGATTCAAGACAAAGTCACCCCAAAACATTACAAGACCTCAGTAGCCCCCTTCATTACTACTTTATGCCAATAAGATACTCAGAGAATTTGAATCTTTTCAAGAGCCATGTTGACTTGTATAACAACACCATTCGAAATTCGAAACAATATTCACCTTGCAGAAATATCCCTTAAAAATACACCTCACCCTAAGTTCCCAGTGCAGTTCAGATGCTGGATAATATTAAAGGTTTGGATAAACACATGTTAATGTTTGTTTAAACTATGGGTTTCTTACTCTGTTGTTTTGCATTTAGCTCTATATGACATGGAGTTGTCTGCTTCTTGGAAATCTTTTCCCCTGGAAATTTTATGTCAGAGGGATCTGTCCTCGACCACTGTCCAGTTTTGTCCACTCATACTCAGTCATGTATCCCTGAGTCAGCATCTTTGTTTCTTTAACTGGAGTCAACTGTAAACTGTGCCTAGAATTGACTATTTCTAGGGCAGATTTGCAGAGGAGCTTCTAATAAGTCTGCTTTCCAGGTTCCAAACCACTTTAAACCTGCTAGTAATAAGACTTAGGATACTTTAGTAGGGACTTACAAAACCTAATCACGTTGGTTTTCCAGAAGCAGTTCATGTGGTGAAAGTCAGTTCAAACTTTATGGATTTAATTCTACAAACATCAGAGGCTATAGGAAGAACATCAAATTAAAGCTGCCTGTAACTTATATTAAAGTCTGAAGAATTTCAGTTTTCACAAACATTTGTTCTTCCAGTCTTTACCTGAATCCTCTATGTGGTATTGAGAATCCTAATCTATAAACCAGAGAAAGAATCTTTGTAAATATCCTTTAGGATCTGACTTTGCAAAACGTGTGTGTGTGTGTGTGTGTGTGTGTGTGTGTGTGTGTGTGTGTGTGTGTGTGTGTGTGTGTGTGAGAGAGAGAGAGAGAGAGGGAGAGAGAGAGAGAGGGAGAGAAAGGAAAGAGAGAGAGAGAGAGAAGGGAAAGGAAGAAAATGCTAAAAACAGGGGAAAAAAAATCAATCTCTCATTTAAGAAAAGCTCACAAAATAAGATACAATTTTATGCTTTGAAGTTTCAGTAGACATTTGGGTACAATATTAAAACCCATTTTATTTTGAGTAATTCTCCCATGTTGTCCTAATTTGAAAATTGGGTTTTAACCAAGCAATTAGATCATACTTCAGACTTCTTTTTAATTTTACATTCTTTTAAATGTATTTTCACATACTGAAATGCTTTGGACAACCAGTGCATCTACTGTATGAGTTTCAACAAATTGAGGCAAACCTTTTCTTAAAGCTAAATGGTTTTGGATCGCATGATTGTAAAGACCTTTTTATTGTTTCTAATGAGCCTATGTCCAACTAAGGGAAGGAGGGCAAGTGATGTTGGTCATTTGCTTAGGGCAAGCAGCGATGTCTACTGAGTGAATAACTTAGAGTACTGAATTCTATATTTTACTATCCATGTACCTCCTTGCATAGGTAAGCTACTGAATGTTTTTTTTTTTCTTTGCGAAATTATTTTTCAAATGTTGCTTATGGAGAATCACAGCATTTTATTGAGTCATTCTTTGTTTCCAGAGTGCCAAGTTGATGCTTTTAAAAATCTCATTGAACCTTTCCTGACCTATTATGTGGTTTGACCAGGAAACTCTGTTTCTGGTCATTCTGAGGACCCCAAGTATTCCCTTCTCCTTTCTCAGGGTATGTACATATAATGTGTGTACCTCCAGGTAAAATAGTTTTAGTTGTTTTGTGAAGTAGATGGGTAGCATTTATTTCCTCTTTGTACTTTCGTTTAAAAAATCACAATTTAAAATGTTTCTTCTTAACTAATTAAAACAATTCTATATGTAAAATCCTCAATTCAGCTTGAGACTAAAGACAATTACTAAAGCACATCCAAAGACAATTACTAAAACATATCCAAGCCTGATCATTTAGGCATTTGTATGACTAGACCTCTATGGATATTCAAATGGAGCTGAAAGAAATTCAATTGTTTCCTATCATCTTCAGGATAGAAATTTAAATGTATCAGTTAGGTAAATGATCTTTACATAGCCTTTTTTGTTGTTCATCACTGCCTTAACTTTATAAGTTCCCAGGCTACTAAAAACAATTATAGTTATCACAAGTCTTTCTTTTCTTTTCTTTTTTTTTTTTTTTTTTGGCTTTTTGGAGGGCAGTTGGGGTTAAGTGACTTGCCCAAGGTCACACGGCTAGTTTTTGTGTTAAGTGTCTGAGGTCATATTTGAACGCAGGTCTCCCTGATTCCAGGGCTGGTGCTCTGTTCACTGCTTCACTGTGCCACCTAGACGTCCAAGTCCTTTATTTTCTCAATGGAAAACATTTGAAAGCCAATAACATGTCTCAGTTTTCAAGTTGGAAACAACCTAATCTTGTACTTTTCCACAAAATAAAGTTTACTAATACATTAAAAATTCAAACTTTTGTAACTATCCGCATCACACCACATCTTTATCTTACCCCAAATTTGAGGATCTATGCTATCCTCATCTCATTCCTGTAAACATAATCTTATATACAAATATATAATTATATCTATTCCATAAAATTATAATTATTAAATCAATGAACAAGATGACAGGTCTAAAAATTGACTTGTCTTAGGTGCTTAGGGTAGAAAATTGGCAGTTACTGGCAAAATTTAGAACAGTAAAATCAAAGCAATAAAGTTCTTCATATTTGGATCCCATGATAGTAGTTCAGAGTCGCTTGATGATTGTAACAATGGGATCCATTATAAAACATTGACAGTTTTCCTGCCATGCTGCTGTGAGATGCTGAATATCTACTATGTCTTTGAAAGGTCAGTACTCTAATTTAGCTTTGCGTCTTCCTCAGTATTTGACCATACTTGGCACTTCATAAATATTTAACCAACAGGAATGGAAATATGGTACAAATGGAGAATTTGTAGAAAACCAATTGGGGAATTTTAGAAAACATTCATGTGTTAAAATGTTTAAAAATTTTGCAAGTGAAATTAAAAAAAAAAACTATAATGGCCCCTCTTCTCCAACACATACATTAGCATTGTAAGCCAGCCCACAGAAAAGTAAACCCAACTAGGGAGATGTTTGGTCAACATAAACAAATTACATGGCAATGCTGCCCTCTACAGCTTCTCCAAAGGATAGCAGCCTTCTTCCCAGGGCTTGACACTGCCTCTGATTTCAATCAAATCAGCCAGCTCCTCCTGTTATTCCAATAACAGGCATAAAGCTACTCAAGATAGATAGATTGCTTCATTCAGTTTGAATGGCCTGTTTTTCTCCTAGCAAATTATATTAACAATCAATGAATAAATATTTATTAATGCCTACCTGTGCTAAGCACTAGGGATATGAAAGTGGCAAGAGACATTTCCTTTCTTTAAGGAGCTCATAGACAGCAAACCAATAAATGCATACAAACTGTGTACATCATAAATAGGGAGTAATTAACAGAGGGAAGGCACTAGAATTAAGAGTGGTTGGCAAAGGCTTTTTAGAATTAGAAATTTTTAAATTGTGGTTCTGGAGCAGTGGTTCTCAACCTTCCTAATGCCGGACTCTTTAATACTCATATGTGAGAGTATCTGCATGTGGGCGGACCTGCCTGGAGATGGATAGAGGAGCTGTGTCTTGGTTCCTAAGACCATTGGAAATGTGTTTTCTGATGGGCTTAGGTGACCCCTGTGACAGGGTCATTCGACCCCCAAAGGGGTCGCGACCCACAGGTTGAGAACCCCTGTTCTAGCTCTACATGATCAAATCTGAATTATTGACTACTGGCACTTTTCCATTTATGTACATGGGCCAGACTGGAGCTTATTTTAAAATAAGCTTCTGTTTGGCATTTAAAGACCTTCATAATCCAGCTTCAGCTGTCTTTCTATACTTTCAACATTACTGCCTTCCTCCTACTCTGTTGAGGCCCCATTAGCTTTTCCTTATGTACAACATTCCCTTTGTACTGGCTTTCTTTCATTCCTAGAATGCTCATCCTCGTCTCTGGTTCTTAGAAGCCCAGCTCTCTTCAGGGCTAAGGTCAAGTGCTACTTATTTTAAGAGGCCTATCTGATTACCCTAGTTTTTAGTGTCTTCCCTCTTCCTTATTTTGTGTCTTACATATACACGGGCATGCATGTATATACACGGGCATGCATGTATATATATAATTTTTCTTCGAATATCTTGTATCTTTCAAAAGGCTAGAGTCAAGGTACCACCTTTCTCTTAAAAGGTAACAAATTTTGTGTATAAAGTCTATAGAACTTTTTTAAAATCACCCCTCTTCTCCAAATAGTTTTATGATCTTCCATTGTTTTATTTTGTCATTAGTTAAACTCATCCAAAAACAGCTCTATGCAAAAGAGCTGAGAGGCCATAAAGTCCTATAGCTCTAAGTTCTCAACGCCTTTACCATCTCATGTTATGTCTTTGAACATGTGTTTCTTCAAATGTGATTATATTTTCCCCAGTTTTAATAAAAGGGGTTACATTCCTGCTCCTTTCAGGCATAAAAATGTTCATCTGTGACAGTCAATGCCTTATATCCTTCATCAGTTGACTCAGTTCTTTTTCTTTATCCAGAAAAACTTTTTCTTCTCCTTTCAACCCTAAATACTAAATATGAAAAGGGTGGTGCTTATGAGGGACAATACCTTACACTAAGATGGTATAACAAGAAGGATAGTTACAAAAACATCCCCCCCCCCAAAAAAAAAAACCCTAGGGTGCATTCTCATAATATACATAAGGCCTATGGCAGTGGTTCTCAACCTGTGGGTTGTGTTCAATTTGTAACAATGAAAATACATCCTGCATATCAGATTCATAACTAGCAAAATTACAGTTAGGAAGTAGCAACAAAAAAAATTTTATGGTTGGGGGTCACCACAACATGAGGAACTGTATTAAAGGGTCGTGGCATTAGGAAGGTTGAGAACCACTGGCCTATGGGAAGAGTGAGCACAAATTTAAAGAACAAAAGTAGCAAGGCATATGTGTAGTAGAGAAGTCGTAAGACCTGTTTATTAGAAATCCATTTCTCCTTTCATAGAGTCCTCTGAAGGGTAGCTTGCTGCTGGAGTTCAGACTTCTCCCAGCCGTAGGGGGACATGCTCTCCGAAGCTCCCTTTCCTTAGCTCACCATTGCTCCAATGTTATCTCACTGGTTCAATCTCTCTCATCCCTTCTAGATACTGTCTGCTATTAATCCAGTCTCTCTCATGATGTGGTCAATGCAGAGTTGGCAGGGTGAGGGTGCAGAGAAAAAGAAAGGAATGAGGAACAATTTCCTCTCAGGGTTTTCCAACTCTAGAACAGGAATCCTCTGAAAAGTTCTACCAATCCTAGACTGACCATTGGTTCACTGCTGGATCAGATCACTGCTCAGCGGACAATTATGATTATACATGGGTTCAGAGAGTTTCTTGTGTGTGATCATCTGTGGTTATCTGATGGTCAAAGTTAGAAAAATATATATTGGTAAGATTTTTGCTTGTAACTGAATCAGCAATCCATCACAATTAGTCTAGATAAATAGATATAGATCTAGAGAATCGCCACAGATGACTAATTACCCAGTAGTACTATAATCCTCCTGAGGATTGCTAGAGCAATGCAGGAAATTATTTTGGAAAGATGCACAATGCTTTAGGAGAGCCCAAGATAGATGCTTATATAAAAGCCATCTTTTAAAAACCAATTTGATGTTATATAGTTGTCACTCATAGAACACCATGATCTCAAAAGAATTTCAATGGTAGGTGACCTTAAGGGCATTGGGAAGATGCGTAATGGAGAAAACAAGCTGCCAAAACAAATAAACAAACAAACAAAAAAGCTTCATCTGTACTTTATTTACTGTCATATGGAGCTCTGTGCTGAAAAAGGGGATAGGAAGGCAAGAATGATAAAGCCTAGAAAATTTCACTGCCAGCCCATTATTGATTCCAACAAGCTGAAATTCAGTAGAAACCTGAACTGCTGAGCATTTAATAGGTCACTATTTCATTGTTGAGACAAAAATGATTATTTCCCAGCTGATGACTGAAGAAAATAAACATTTGTAAACTACATTGTGGTTTCTTATAATGCAATTCATTCATATTCTAGATTTTATTTTTAAAGTTTAAAAATGTGTCTTTGTATCTTATTAAGGAAGTTGGGCTGTTGTCTGGAACAAATATTTTTCTAAGATTCTGATTGATTTGGGGGACATGGTGCAATGTAAACAGTGTTAGCTGCAGAGTAAAAGTACCTGTGTCTAAATCTGCCCTCTTAAGCTTACAACCTCTGTGACCTTTGTGGTCAGTAAAATGTGTTTTCAGTGTTTCTGATTTTCTGCATTTCTTTTTGTGGTTTTTCTGTCCAAACATATAGTCAGTTTTTGTAAGGGTTCTACACACAGATGAGAAATATGTGCTTCCTTTCTATTCATGGTCAACAATCACCAGTTTTATTCCATCGAATTTTTGTATGTTCTGGTACTTAATTTGTTTTGTTTTGTTTTTATTAGATAAATAGTCTAGCTCTGAGAGGGCTACACTGAGGTCCCTCACTATTATAATTTTACTGTCTATTACTCCTTGTAACTCAATTAACTTTTCCATTAAGTATTTAGATGATATGCCACTTGATACATAATGTTTAGTATTGATATTAATTAATTGTCTATAGTATCTCTCAGTTTCCCTTCCTATCTCTTCTAATTAAATCTATTTTTGCTTTGCCTGAGATCATAATAATGTTGCTTTTTTTTTTCTTAGTCCAGCCAAAGCATAATAGATTTTGCTCTAACCCCTTATTTTAAGTCTGGGAATCTCTATGTCTTAAGTATGTTTCTTCATAAACAACAGATCAATGGGATTCTGCTTTTAATCTATTCTCTCCTTTTCAGTTCTATTGATGAATTCATGCTATTCCCATTCATAGTTATGATCATTATGTACTTCCCTCCATCCTGTTCTTTCATATTTTTCTTTTTCTTTTCATGTCTAGTCTTTAGAAAGAGAGATGATGATTGAGTAGTGTGTTTAAGTGAGGTGTATGTTCACTGCTTTGATCAGTTCAGATGAAAGTGATCAATTTAGATGAAAGTGAAGTTCATGTGAGCAAGATCAAGGTTACGACTAGTTCTGTGTGTAGCTGATATGGACTAAGTAAAAGTTGCAATAAATAAATTGAAGTGTTTGATCAAGGGTGTTTGATGGAGTATCAATATGTATGTTTAAGTCCTCTAGTGTGAGGCTAGGAGTTGGGGAGGGAAGAAAGACTTTGAGCTAGATAGGAAACTCATTCAGGAGATAAGGGTAGTGCCCTCCAGGTTGGTAGACAACAAGTTACCGGAGTTCTGATTTGCTGCTAAGTATAGACCTTCAGTGGGAGAGAAGTTACTGAGTGATGGTGGTACAGGGTGAGCTTGGCAATGGCAATGGAGAGCTAGGAGTATCCCAATTCCCCCACTGTAACCTGTGAGTCAGGAGAAATGAGTGAGTGCAACCATTTCTGGAAGGTGACTAGGAAGTCTGTGTCATCAGGAAGAAGATAAGTCTCCAGAAGAGCCAGAAGATAAGAAGAGCAGGAAAGGAAAAAATTGAAGATGAAAGCAAGTGTGTTATCTATGGAGCAAGCATTCCAGAGAGCACGATGGAGAGGATGTGGGAGGGAGGCTTTTAGTGGAGATTTCAGGGTTTGGGGGCAGGGATGACAGCAAGGTAACAGAGTGGGAAATGAAAATGGGAGTTCAAATAAAGATAGCAAAGGACTGAAAATCCCTGGAATGGTAGGGTGTGACATGGCAGAAATGTTAATTGTTGAGGAATGACTGCAGGTAGATGACTATCACTAGGAGGTGAGCTTCAGGGTGGAGTTTTCTCAGAGTGTTAGTTCAGTTCTATGTATGTTCTGTGGTTGTGTAAGTAATGAGGTCCAAGTCCTTTCTTTGTCTTTTGCATTTATTTTCTTAGGAAATTACTGGTCCCATGGAGATGGATTGTATTGTGCTTAGAAATTCAGATTCATCAAGTTGATTTATCACAGCAGAATTTGAAGCTATCAGACATCATTGTTAGGACCTGCTGAGGGAGAGAACAAACTCATTCCTTTCACTTGGCCACCAGCAGCTGAAGAACTAATATTTGGACTTGTGAACATCCCATCATTTTTAAATTAGATTCTAAAATGTCAGTGTGAACCAGGAACTTCTTTCTCAGTGTCCAGGGAAACCTTATTTTCACTGAAACAGGAGTTTGAGACCTGATTGGCTTTCTGGGGTTTGCAGTTCAGAGGGACAGGCTTTCCCTCTAGGCTCTGAGTGATATGAGCTATCATGAAATTTGAACCAAAAGGTGGGGTCTGCTACAGCATGAGGTAAGTAGCCATATCAGGAAAGGAGAATTATCCTCAATTCTACATTGAGACTTGATAAAGAGAGAAAGAGAGACAGAGAGGGAGAGAGAGGGAGACAGACAGAGAAAGGGGGAAAACTGAGCTGGGTGAGAGAAGGGATAAATGAGGAGGAGCTGTCAGATACCTGCAGGCATCTTGAAACAATGAATTCAAGCTGTAACTACCAGTAAAATACCTCTTCAAGGACAGAGGGAAGGCCCCAAAGATCTTCTTTGTCCAGCTTCCCACCTCTGTGCCTATTCAGTGAGAACACTGATGAAATCAGCAACATCTAGACTTTGTTCCACTCCTTGTTGTGCACTGTAAGCTCCCAGGTTCCATCTGCCTTCCTCACAGTTAACACAGGATTTTTGCTAGGGGGCCTGGTATAACAAAGTACTCCAATTTCATTCCTCTCTGTTACTAGAGGAAAAATCTTTCATCTCCTCCCTTTCTCCCCCCAGTATCTGATATTATCTGATGTTAACTACATGGATAACTCATATAACTTTAAGGGTTTCCATTTTGCCTTGCCTAACGTGCCTAGAGGTTGCTGAAAGAGTATGTAGCACCCCCACCACAGACTGCCCTCTGTAATCTCCCCTGAATGATCCACATGGGGCAGGTGCTTTGGAGGGTACCTCAGACTTGGGGTAGGGCCCCTGAGTACCCCAGTGCTTAATGTCCTGGTACAATTTTACTGTCATCCTCAAAGATTTACCATCAATTGCTTTCTTATCAATCCCACATTTCAACAGCCACACCCAAAGTTCCTTCCTGGGATGGATGGCATCATCCCCTTTGCATCCCCAGGCAGGGCAGTGGTGGGCTCTGTGACTCCTTCCTTCATTTCTTAAGCACCTGATGATGTGTCCTTGCCCTCTGGGCAGAAATAGTTGGGTAGCATTTGCCCAAGTCACAACTGTCCCAGGTTCCTGCTCAAATTTCTCCAGTTGATCAGCCCACAGCCTGTATTATTGTGTAGTGAAGGAGACCCACAATTAATGTCTGAAATCATTTGAGTGGGGCTAATGGGAGAGAAGTTACCGAGTGATGGTGGTACAGGGTGAGTTGCTCTAGAGACTGACTGGGCATAGCATATGGCAAGTCTTGTTGGAACAGCATAAATCCAATTTCTCAAACCTATTTCTTTTAGGAACTTTACTCCTGTCCTTGCAGATAGAGAGCCCCATCTTCAAGTTGGCTTCAAGGAGAATTTGTCCAAGTGCAAATGACTTTGGCCTACAACTTCTCCTCTTGGATGCACCCTTATGCACCAGTCCCCTCCCAGTCCACCCTCAATCTATGACCCAGAACTGGGTAATGAGCAGTATGTGCCAGTTGGTACCTGCTTCTCCATGCTACAGAAGGCTAGGTCCCTTGATGGTTTCTGGGCCTCTCCTTACCCTGGTACTCAGCTTCTCCCAGGGCAGGAATATTCTACTTAGTACATTCCTGATCAGATTCCATCTACAGTGTTTGCAAGACTTTTGTTTCCTTACGTGACCTAGGCTAGAAAAATGACTCACTGTGACTTATTTTTCTTGAATTTCCTGATTAGGATTAGGGATGGTGCATATAGGTCTGTTTGGAAAAGTCAGGCCATAGGAGGTGGGGAGCGTGCTATATTTCTTTTTCTATTACATTGTATTGTCTCCACTTTTCTTTGGACTCTTTATTTTAAAAACTCTTTAAAATCAGATCACTTAGCACCTCTTGGTATCAGAGAGACCCAGAAACTAAAAAATGTCCAAGTAGGAAGGTGGACTGCCTTGGCTTTGAATTTTCTTCCAGCTCTGCATCTGTGCTCCTGTGATATCATCGTCTAATTTGGCTTTGTTAAGAAAGCAGTGATGGTTATTTAGTCCAGTTGAGCAAATGAGTAAATTTCTTCTGGAAAACTTTGAAGCCTCAAATATGTTTTCCAGATGTAAAATTACGATCTATGATCATATGAAAACTATAAATGTGTCACTGGAATATTAATAAAAATCACACTAAATGATAAAAGAGACATAACAGTATTAATCTCAGACAGGGGTGGGAAGCCTGCAACATATGTGGCCCTTCAGGTCCTTAAGCGTGACTCTTTGACTGAGTCCAAACTTCACAGAATAAATCCCCTTAATAAAAGGATTTGTTCTGTGAAACTTGGACTCAAAGGGCTGCATTTGAGGACCTAGAAGACCATGTGTGACCTAGAGTTCCCACCCCTGGTGGAAGCTCAATATTATACTGCAAAATAATGATGCATATCCCCCAGCATTCAAGAAAGAGAAGGGCTGGAAAAGATTTTCTAATATTAGGACTCATTCTTATTATCTCTGATCTGTGCAAAAGTCAGTTTTGAAGTGCTTTCTTGTTCTAGTGAAATAAGATTTAACCAACAGCCTGAAATAGTACTAACCTGTATTTAACAACAAAGCACATAACATACAGCTATGTATGTCTTCAAAGAGAACCATGACATCATGAGATGATGCTATGACTTGCAAGTGAATTGGATTTAAGTGAGGCAGGGCTGTGCAAAGTTACCAGCCTCACTTTCTCCTCTGGAGCCATCTGGGTCCAGTTGCCAGACATCGATCAGGATGACTGGAGATGACTCAGTATGTAACTAAGTGAAATAGCTTCAGAGTCACAAGCTCAAGTGGCTGCTTACCTCAAAGATAAACCCCAGAGATTTCAGCTCATTATAATCTGAAAGAGGACTCTAACCAATATAGGATAAACAACCATGTAATTAGCTGCCTTGGGAACCATGCAACTGGATGCCACATTTCTGAGATCTGATGTTCTCACCTCTCAGGTCCCTTCCGATTCCAACTTCAATAATCCTTTCAATTGATGTACATAATAAATATACACACCCTAAAAAAAAAAAAAAAAAAGATAAACCCCAGACTCCTTGGTCTCATTCCAACCTACCGCAACGCTCTCTCATCTGTGCACTCTATATTCTGGTCAAACTGGCCGACTTTCTATGGCCCACACATGACACCATATCTTCATGGGTCATCCCCCTTCACTGAGATCTTCCCCCTCCTTGCTGCCTTCGCTTCTTTCAAAACACAGTTCTGGAGCCACTTCTTGGAGGACTTTCCTAATCTCCCCAACTGGACCTCAAGACAAGAAGACCTGAGTTTAAATCGGGCCTCAGACACTTGGTAGATGTGTGATCCCAGGCAAGTCTGCCTTAGTTTCCTCATTTGTAAAATGAATATAATAATAACACTTACCTCCCAAAGTGATGATAAAATGAGATAGTATCTATAAAGTACTTTCCAAGCCTTAATTTTCTATATAAATGTCATTATTTGGTATTCTGTACTTGATAAACACTAACACGAACATTTTTGTGTTAAAAAAAAAAAAAGTCAGAATATGAAATTGCCTATCTCTGTTACCAACAACTTAGTTTTTTTAAAAAGGCTATGTTTTCAAATCCTACCCCTGAGGCGAACTATGTGAATCTAGGCAATTCCACTTAGGTTATTAATGAGTGTCTCCTAATCACAATAAAAGTTTCTGTATCATATTCATTGCAAACAAGAGCTGATATGTGGGATCAGTCACATCAGGATCAATCACACACACCATTAAAACTCGGGTCTATTTATAATTCCTTTACAACCAAGCATTTTCCCAAGAAGCCTGAAGAAGAGCAGTAGGAGGGGGAAGGTGAGAATACTTTTGGAGAGAACGAGGGAAAAGAAAAGTCACTTTCCTCCAATATTAAGCAGAAGAAGATGGGAGTGAATGGGAGAGCTGGCAGTGTCTTTGGTCAGAAAAACTTGGAGTTAAATGAAAAATAATTAATTCTCCATTAATTTTGAAGAAAAGAGAAATACTTTACCAAGAGGCAGTGACTTTCAGAATGTTAATAATATATGGGCTTTATTTCAGGAAATGCTATAGGCCCTAATCAGCAAAGGTTTGATTGTTCAATAATCCTTAAGCCTTTTGGACGAAGAAATAAAATCTGCAGTTGTGATTCAAATCTAGAAAGCATCACTCAGGGAGACAGTATGGTACAGTGGGCAGAACACAGCCTGGCATTAAAGGACCTGGCTTCTGATGCTTGCTACCTGTGTGACCTTGGCAAAGTCATATAATCTCACTGAGGCTCACTGTCCTCATCTGTAAAAAGAGAGGCAGGGACCCTTTTTGCTTTTCTTTGTACCCCTATAAAGCTCAGCACATCCACTACACAGTAAGTAATAAATTAATAAATGCCTTTTGATTGACTGACTAGAAAGCCTCTGAGGTTACTTCTGAATCTGGATCTATGATACCTAAAGGAAAAATACATAAATATGTTGTGTATGCATACACATACATACACACATATATATATATGCTTATGTATGTGTGTATGTCCATAAAGCATATATAATGTATTATTATTCTAATACATAATATATAAATCATATATGTGTATATTTTGATAAACACCCTAGTTTAGAAGGAACCAGGGTTTTTTGTTTTTCTTTAACATGGATTATGTTTTTTTAGGCAACTACTGTAATTCTATAGGACTTTTCTTTGTTAGCTGTATAATCTGAGGAAGGTAATTTTAAAAAGTTTCTTGATTTCTATTCCCAATGAGAAAGATGCAGTCATAAATGCCTGGGCCATTAGTGCAGAATTAGCACAGGCAGGATTTGGTGAGCATGCGTCACTCTTTTTTGGATTTTCAGATTCACTGTCCTTCTGACCTCATCTGTCTTAGTGTCCATTTATAGAACTCGGTCCAACTTGAGAAGCCTCAGTCCCTGGAGGTTAGGGTTTCTCCCTGGCTCTCCCTGTCCTTCTCTGTTCCCGAGCTGCCTGAACTCACCCCACAGTTTGGGGGTAACAGTATTTTTTTGCCTAAGGTCAATAGTTTTGAGACCCCACTGATACTTACAAGAGAGGTTATAGTTTCCATTTCTGGGTGATGGGATCATGGGAGAAATAGTGGTGAGCCAAGAGATAATAAAAGAGTCTGTCTCAAATGGGCAGGCGTGAAGTTCACACCTGCTCTGTCCACCAGGCTCAAAGGGCCTTCACTTGGAGCTGGCATCAGAGAGTAGAGGAAAAGCCTTGTCGTTCCCTTAGAAGTCTCCAGCCAGGTATTGGTGCCGTTTGTCTTTAGTATTTGGAAGGATTTTGTCACCTTTATTTAGGAACTGATCCGATTTATTTACAGCCCTTTTTTGTGGTCATTTTCTAGACCCTGTCAGATCTGGTATTCTGGGCTGCCTGAGCGGTATAATTAACTGCGGCTGTCAAATGATAGATGTGTTCTATATTCAGAACGGCCAGGCTAACTCAAAAGTGTCTTCAGATAGAACTTGCAATTCTTTTCCACAATAGGAGTCCAGTATGTTCTTGGCATCGTCTACGCATGAAGTGAGGTGACCTTTGGAGAGGATTTTATGGGGTCTTACTTGCTCATGATATAAAAGAGGACTTCTGTGTTTAAGTTTGCCAACATTAGAAAATTCATTTTCTTTACAACTCATAAAATTGCTTAAGAACAAAGTATATTCTGTTCTAATATACTTATAAATGCGGCCAGAAATAGAGAGAAGCTGCTGTTTGCAGTATGACTATTGGTTATTTAGCTATGATTCATGCAATCCCAAAGCAAATGGTAATTATGTTTGTGTAAAGTAGGGTTTTCTCAGTACCAGGACAAAATGGGTTAAGAAGTATGTCAGTCAGTCCAACAGTTGCGTATAATGTCTAGTTACATATAAAAAACTCTCAATAATATAAGGTAAGAAACATACATCTTTTGGCTGTGTTTATATAAACAAATAAGACATTCATAGTAAATAGATATGACCGAAGTAACAAAATAATATTACTAGACTATGGAAGAATATATGTACGTATATACATTTACACATGCATACACAAATATTTCTATGTGCACATATATACACATGTATATAACTTTGTGTGTATATACACATTTATATGTACACATAAATATTTCTATATACACATGCACACACGTGTGTATATACATTTGTATATGTATATATATGCATTTATATATACATATACACACACACAAATATTTCTATATATACACACACATATACACATAAACAGAGTCTAGAGAAGGAGGGGGGGATGTAAATATATTAAAAAAAACCAGACTGCAACAAAGGGACAAATTGTACTAGATTGAAATGAGGGAAAAATGATTCTACCTTCAAGATTACTTCAGTTCCTCCAGCTTTCTGTGTGTGATCGCAGAAGCATATACTTAGTTACATAAAATATAAACAAACTTGAAGCCAAATGCAGAAATGACTCCTAAGTTATCTAACTATATGCAGTTCAATTTAACTGAGTCGTGTCATGGACAAATATAATGAAGTTGTTCTCTGCTTGTTTGTTTAGTTTTTAAAATGACATCTTTCATTTGAATGGGCACCAGAAGTTAGCAGAACTAACATAATCTCTCCCTCTCCTTCTTTCTCTCTGTATGTACATATATAATTTAAAATTATTTTTAAAATGAAAAATTTGAAAACACAGTAATTTTAATCAAAATGTAATCACAATATAGTATAAAATATTCAACTAGCACCAAAATCTTTATAAATTTTCCTTACAGCAGTGAAATAAGGAAACCTGGATTACAGTTATTACTCAAACTACCAGGTTCATATACATATATATGTGTGTGTATGTATATGTGTGCACACATATTATACACACATACGTATGTATACACACATATATGTATGCATATATATGTCTGGAATTTTATGAAATCCTCTCCCTTTTCTCTTTGTCCCAAAAAAGTTTGTCTTGGGATGGTCCAACGTCCTATATTTTCAAGTTGCATGTTTAATGCATAAAGAAATCCAAGATC
>CM053592.1:20147434-20163448 GCA_028646515.1 Pseudochirops corinnae
CCTCAGACACTTAACACAAAACTAGCCGTGTCAACTTGGCCAAGTCACTTAACCCCAATTGCCCTACCTTCCCCCTCCAGAGAACAAAAAAGAAAAAAAAAGATCAGTGCAAATTTTCATATTTTTTCCCTTATGCTTTATTTCTTATAGACACTGTAACCAAGTAATTTTTTTTTCCTCTGAGGTTCTGTTGTACTTATTGTGTAAATTATCTTTTTCTGGGTTTACTGCTTGGACTTCTCCTAACCCACAATATTTCTTCATTGAGTTTGGAGTTTTCTTTTTTTACTCATACTCTGTCTTCTTGGATTGAGATTTTGCACTATGGCTTAAGTTTACATCCTTCTACATTCTTGGAACCTCCGTTTGGTTCTTTTTCCTTTCTGTACCATGGATCCTACCACTAGAGTTCTGTGCAGGGTGAATGGAACCACTTCCTGCCCTGCTACTATCCCTGGTTTATCCCTATACTTTCTGGTATCACAAAACATGCTGGCCTGTGGAACCATCGCTGATTCCTTGTTAAAAAATCCCCATTGGGAGTTGACTCTCTTCCCTAGTACAGCTGACTTGGCCCAACTGGATTCAAAGGTTGTGTTGGTTTCAGGCTTCCTGGAGGGCTCCCCTAGTCTATTCCCTTCTGTGGTTCTGCCTGGCCAGCACCAAGAGACTGCGGGTCTCGGGCTACACATGTCAGAACTCACATTCAATTTATCTCTCCTTTCACTCCCACCCAACATTCCCTGTTCTTAGTGTGCAGTTTTCTGATAATTTGTTTATGTAATAATGGAATGAATGAGCTGACTGGTATTTCTCTCTGATACTCTTGCTCATTGTTTCATCTGGTGTTCCTTCAGGTATTTCCTGGGGTGTTTGTCAGGAATAGCTAGGGTGGTACAGTGGATAGAGAGCTGGATCTGGAGTCAGGAAACCTCATCTCTCTGAGTTCAAATCTGGCCTCAGACACTTACTAGCGATGTGACCTTGACCTACTCACTTAGTGGCATTTGCCTCAGTTTCCTTTCCTATAAAATGAGCTGGAGAAGGAAATGGCAAACCACTCCAGGATCTTTGTCACAGACACAACTGAGCAAAACAATTGTCAGGAGATCTGGATTCCTAAGACTTCTTAAATTTTGCAATCTTAAGTAGAAATCCTTGACCAGTTTTTTCCTAGACTTCCCACCCTACTTCCATCAAGAGAAATGAAATTTTTTTATGAAGTAGTTTTATTTATGAAATATTAATTCTTTTCCTCCTACCTTCCTGTCAATTTCCCCCCTCATATCATTTGTTCCTTGGATTCTTTTGTTCACTGAAGCCCTCTTTTCTTTATCAATGATTTTCAGACAATGTTTTTTTAAAGAAAAATTTGAAAACCAACAAAAAGACTTCCCTACCCACTCCTCCACCCAGCCATGTTTATCTCTAGATGCATAAAAACACACATTCCATTTCTTCATCTAGCATTGCTATTTGAATCAATTTATGCTTCTCTTTGATGAATTTGCATGTTGAGCTCTTTCCCGCTTCTGGAAATTTCTGAAAGGATTTCTTGTCTTGCACTTATTTATTTATTATAAGCAAAGAGTAATGCTGTGATAGTCTCATTTGTTTACTTGGAATAAAAGAGATTTTTTTCCCCCTTGCTGACTGCTTTTTTTCTAATGAATAGTTAAGAAGTCTGACTACAATGTACTTGTTTAGTTAAGCTTGGGGTGTCTTTCTGCTGTTATTCACTAGATTTTTTTCATGTACTTTGTATTATGTATCCAGCATTTCTGGGCAGCTTGCCTATAATTTTCCAAAATATGGTATTCATGTGTGTTTTTTTTTTTAAATGTTTTTCTGAAAGATTTATAATTTTCTGATTATGGCTTTACACCCTGTCTTCAATTTCAGCATTCTTGTTTTGTAATGCTCTCATGTGCTCTTCCTGTTTGTATTTTGGTTTTGACTAATTAATTTTCCTTCTGCCATGACATTTTTTTGCATTTTTGCATTTTTTGCATTCAGAGATCTGCTGTTTCTAGTTGTTGCTTTCTAAGTCAGGTTTATTTCCTTAGATCTTTCTATTCATTTTCATCAGTGACTTAGATAAAAACACTAATGGCATACTTACAACCAAAGCAGAAAGGGATAGATAATGTATGTATAGCCTGACAGAATCAGACACTGGCATAGTACAGTCCCCGTACTTGCACCATGCATGTAGCACGTGCAGTAGTTATTGGAGAAGCTCTTGGTGGCAAGATTTTGTCTGGGAGTTTGCTGATACATCACTGGTTTTTTATAGGAAGAGATCAACATCAGACGACAGTGAACCGTGAGAGCTACCTCTTCATGGCGAATACACAGAATGACATGGAAGAATGGCTGAAGTCCATCCGCAGAGTCATATGGGCACCTTTTGGTGGAGGTGAGTTGATTTCAATATGACGGAAAATCAGGTATGATGAAAATAATTCTACGCTACATTTCTTTGTTGCAGCTTTTTTTTCCCCTATCAGATCAAAGGCTATTTTTCTGATATCAGCATTTCTTCAAATAGATGAATGTAGAGAATTGTGTAGTGACATCTTTGAACTATGTGGAGTTGGGGAGGAATGACTTTCATGTCTATAGACATCTTGGAACTCCAGTAAGATGGTGGAAGTCCCACCCTCACAATCTCAAAACAGAAAGATGCATGCCAGATTCAGTGATGTAAATCCCACCCCTCCAAGAAGAAAAGCAACAATTTCCTATAGATAATTCCTATAGGAAGGATGCAGGTCTATGTGGTAAGAGTAATCATTGCCATAGTAAGAGTCCAAATGAGATTATTTACATTATTCTATTGTTTTATATATAGAAATATGTTCATGTGTAGGCACATATATGCATATATACACACATGTAAGTATATATGTGTATATATACATATGTACACACATATACATATATATGTATGTGATTTTCTCCAAACTTCTCTGGTCTTTCAAAATTATTTTTCTGTAAATATCGTTACCGTATAAGTTGGTCTCCTGGTTTTGCTCACGTTACTTTGCATCAGTTTATACAGGTCTTGCCTTTTGTCTCGTCACTTTTTGTGGAGCAATGTTTCATTATATTTACATACCATAATTTCTTTAGTCACTCTCTAAGACAGTGGTTCTCAACCTTCCTAACACCGCAACCCTTTGATACAGTTCCTCATGTTGTGGTGACCCCCAGCCATAAAATTATTTTCCTTATTACTTCATCACTGTAATTTTGCTACTGTTATGAATTGTAATGTAAATATCTGACATGTATTTTCATTGTTACAAATTGAACATAATCCATAGGTTGAGAACCGCTGCTCTAACAGAATGTCTTTCCCCTCTTTTATCTCACGGGGTTGTATTTCTAGGGGTGAATGTATAGTTTACTGACTCCTTGGTGCAGTCTCAAACTGCTTTCCAGAATGGCTTTGTCAGTTCACAGATCCATCAATAATGTGCCATCATCAGTGTTTTCCTGAAGCCTCTCTACCAAGTCTCACTTTCAGTTTTGGCCAGTTTGTTACATATGAGGTATTTCTGGGCTGTGCCAGACTCAGACCAGATTCCTGGTAGTTTACTTTCAATATTAGAACAAAAAGGTCAACTCAATCGTAAAGAGGATTTCTTAAAGCAGATTTATTTAGCAGTACTCCACAGGAGGGCATTTTTCTTTCCTGCCTCCTTCACATTGCTGTGCTTGTGACTGGCCAGCATCGAAGGCAGAAACAGAGGGTACAGTAGCTGAGAGAGCCACTAGTATAATTTTCCTGCCATTGGTGCTTGCACTGAGAAAAAGGGGAGGAGAATGAGATGGACACAAAGTGACATCCATCCTCCTCAACACGTGCCGAGGACCTTCTTCTGGAGGATATGGGGTTGTTCTGTGTATGATGTGACTTCCAAGGGAGCACTGGTGGTTGGAAGACAAGAGAAGGAGTTCGTGGAGAGTGTCAGGTTAAGCAATGATGTAAAAAAAACTCCAGCAGCTCCTTTGTGTGTTACCTAGGGTCCTCCTCCCCTCTGGTACCTACGCACTGCCCATTAACCCGCCTATCAGCAGTCAGTAAGAACAGGAGGGGTTGCTGAGACCCATATCAGTCAAGTGTTGTTACTCATTAAAGTTTGGCCCAGAAGATTAGAACTTATAGGTAAAAGTCTGGGAATCTTTCTATCTCATTTACCAAAATTCTCACTCTCTTTTTCCTCCATTGGTTGCCTCAGAGTTTGTCCTTTCTGTTAGACTCCTTTTTTTCAAGGATTTCAGTTTACTTTGACAACGTTCATTATTTCCTATATCAAATTAATACTCATGTCTAGATGATAGAGGAGAAAGATGTAAGTCACATAACTTGCCAGTGAGAAAAGGGAAACAGATCTTGCCCTCACTGAGTTCAGCTGGCACACGTATACATAAAAAAGGTGCAAAATAAAATGAGGTGGGACGAGCAGTGTCCTAGCCAGCAAAGCCAAAGAGAAATGTCTAGGCATCCCAGCATCACATATTTGTTCTAATGAAGGCTTCTTCATCATCAGTCTTGGGCATGTCACGATCTCTCTCAAACTCAATTTCTTCTGACAGAAATTATTATTAAATAACCAATTATTGGGGAGAGCTAGTGTTTTTTCTCTTCCTGTCTCCTCATTCTCTATTGGGTCAAGTCAGCATCTGAAGGACTTTGCTGATATGCTGATAATGAGATTGGAATCACTTTCTCCTCCCTCTGGTTCAGTCTCCACCCAAGTAGGGAAACCCTATGTGTTCTGTTCAGGAGTGGGGGGGAGGAGGGGTAAGATCCTTTATCTAGATTGCCTGAAGCTGAGGGTGATCTGGGATGAAAGAGATCAAAGTCTCCTTTCCCAGTCCCTCATTATAATATTCATTCTTCTCATTAATTGTTAACCTGTCAGAGTTGATTGTCATTCTCTGGAACACTCTCTCTTTCCGGGGCATATAAGCTTTGAGTGGGTTCTATAAGAGGTCTTTGACATTCATGAGTTTCACTGACCCCTTTTATTAATTATCTGCTATCAAAAATTGGTGATTTCCAAAAAATATTGCCCGTTCTTCCCTCTAATCACTTCTTAACCTCTGACACTCTCCATGAACTCCTTTTCTTTTCTTCCAACCACCAGTGCTCCCTTGGAAATCATCTTGTACACAGAAGTCTCACTGTGGAACTAACAGAAACTGAAATACAATTTTGTAAATTAATCTGTTAATCTTTTACTCAAACACTGAACGTTCTATGATTACAGGATTTGGAACATCACCAATCAGGGAGTCACAAAATACTGTCTACCCATATTTACTATGTGCTTCCACCCATAAGACATCCTTAATATGTACTGCCATTCTTCTTTTGTGTTTAAGTAGATGAGAAGATTTAACGGGAAGGACGTTGGACTACTAGTCAGTACTACATTCCCAGATAGTCAACATCATACTATAGAGTTTGAGGAAGAGGTGTATAAGGAATCAGGGGTGAGAGACCTTTACTCTGGACTCCAAGTATCCTCACAGTTCCTTACCAATCTGAAACCAAAGCAATCATAATAGCAAGCATTTATATAGTGATTTTATGATTTCCAAAGCACCGCTCACATATTCTCTCGTTTAATCCACACAACAACCTCACAAGGTAGGTGTTATTATCCTTGTTTTTCAGATGAACTGTGTGACATATAAAAAGTTAGAGAGACATAGTTGCCTTATAATATCTTCTTTTTACTTCAAATACTCTTTCTTGCAATAAAGAAATACAGTTTAGCAAAACAGATCAACATACTGGACATTTCTGACATTATATGCCTCATTCTGTACCTACACTTTCCCATCTCTCTGCTCAATGGAGGGAGGCACCGTTCCCTCCTGTCTAAATATTCGTCTTGGTGATTGATCTGATTTCTGATGTCATAGTGCTATTGTGCTGTACCTCATTGTGTAAATTGCCCTGATTCTGCATCAGACTACATAAGTCTTTCCAAGTTCCCCCAAATTCTTCATATTCGTAATTTCTAACAACACAACACTATTCTTTTATGTTCACATACTCCAATATATTCAGAGATTCCCCAATTGTCGAGGACCCACTTTAGAAAAATAGAGAAAAATGATGAGTGATAATCTCCTTGAAAATGCTTTTAAATAGCCCTGGGGGGGGGGGGGGGGTGAACATAAGTGAAGTGCAGCTTAGAGTTAATTTCCTTCTCGCGTGTTAACATTCAGACAAAAACAGAGCTACTTTCCTGAACGCCAGAGATACTTGTTTTTGTTTCCTGCCAGGTATTTTTGGACAGAAACTAGAAGAAACGGTCTGCTTTGAGAAGAGATATGGGACCTTCCTGGCCCCCATGTTAGTGGAACAATGTGTGGATTTTATCCGACAATGGGGGCTAAAGGAAGAAGGGCTGTTTCAACTTTCAGGCCAGGCTAACCTTGTGAAGCAGCTGAGGGATGTCTTTGACTATGGAGAGAAGCCGTCTTTTGACAGGTAAGTAAAAAAAAAAAAAAACGTCACCAAGTATTTATCTATAAAGCACCTACTATATACCAGGAAATATGCTAAGCATTAGAAATAGGAAGAAAGGCAGAAAACCATGCTTGTTCTCAAGTAGCTTATGGTGTAATGTGGGAAACAACATGACAACAACGATCTATAAACCAGTTATAAAGACAAGGGAGGGATGTGTATCAGCAAGCACCCTAGCATACCTAGGGCTACTACTAGCACAGGTTCTTAGATCTGCTTTTCTAAAGGAAAGCAACTCAAAATGGGTTAATGGTTTCACTTTAATCAATCAAACATATATCATGTACCTAGTTCAGGGGGAAAAGTCAGCACCCTGGACTTCAGAGAACGCAAACAGAATACAAACAGAAGTTATAAGCACAAGTTACAAGCAGACAAAGAAACAGATCATCAGATGGGCTTCCAAACGTCTGACCATTACATCAGTTACCTATTCAGTTACCAGAGAGGGAAGCACCAACATCTGGATTTTTCAAAGCCGGGGGCCTCAACAGCTTCCCACAGTCTCATCTGGCCAAATCACACAACTCTTCTCAAAGTGAGCCCCAAAGCAAAACCTCACATCAGGGCATATATGTAGCCTCCTCCTGGATCAGAGAATGTCACAGCCCTCTTGACCCACTGCCCAATCACAAAGCTACAAGGTGTGGGCATTCCTGAAGAACAAGCCTCCTGCCACAGTCCCCACGTTACCACATTCAGTTTATTAAGGGGCTGAGCATACTTTCAAATAGGGGAAAGTTCTCACGTAGCCACTTTAGCAAAGTGCCTAGGGGCAGGGAAGATCTTTGGATTCTCATAACAGGATGCAAATCCTCCTTACTAAGCAAGTAAGATCAGACCCAAACGAGCCATTGGATGTGCACGTCCATCGAGCAAAAAAAGCTTAATAAATAAATGCTACTGAGTCCATGTGGAATGAAAACACAAAGCAGACGAATCAGCACAGAACGAACTTTCCTGAAAGAAGGAAGATTAAGTGATCCTAAGTCTAAACTATATAGGCCAGTGATGGCTCTCCCTCCTTCAACCTGTATGTCCATGGAAGGCAAGCTTCCCCAGCTCAAACAGCAGTGTGGCTTTAAGGAGAAGACCCAGAGATAGTTCCATCATAGTGGACAGAGACATATCACCAGTATGTCAAACACTAGGTCCCCCCAAAGGCACAGCAGGCTTCCATTGAGAACAGGCCAGCAACAATCATCCCAAATTAGGAACGTTTTCAAGGAATATGCCTAGCCCTCCTGAACAAGACTCTACAGAGGGTAGGAAAAGAGCAAGATGGTCATGGGACTGATAGATGTCTAACAGAGACAAGAGGCTTCCTTCTAGAAGGGCCTGCCTTTGAGCCCATGTGCATCATAAGCAATTGGAATCACAGCCCTACCATGGACCACTTGGGCTCTAGGGACCTTATCCCAGGTCACACCCTCAAAGAAGAATCTCAGGTTTCAGAGCAAGGCTACGTTTCCTTCTCAGTGTTATGATGGTGCTATGTACTTTCACACTCAAAACTGACCACTTGAGAGTCATTTCTGTTGGCTAGCTTTAAGCATCTTTTAGAAATGAGTTTTTACTAAGGTGTTATAGAGTTGGTGCAGAAATACCACATGTCAGTGACACACTTACCCATAAGCACATACAGAATCCATGGAAAAGGGGGCTGAAACTTAGACATCACATGTGATGGTGGGATGCTATTAGGATATTGATGGGAATTGGGAGATCCCACATCCTCCAGGACCTTAGAAGCACACAAGGGCCTCTTCTACCTAAAGGCAGGAGCAGGGAAAGGCCAAGGCCCAAGCTGAAGTCTCTTCTTGCCCCCAAGTGATTCCTCATCTGGGATATGATTAGAAAACTACCCTTGCTTCAACCTCTCAAATGCCTTTGGTTCTAAACTTATTTAATAATTGACAAACAACCCCTGGAGCATGGCCAAGCTCCTAGTCATATCTCAACACAATTTCTGAGCAATAGCACATTAGCTCCAAGGACTTCTTGTACTTTGATTGATTGGGCATCTTATCATTTGCTTTATGTGGGTTGAGGGAACTTGATTGAATAAGTTAATCAACCCCATGCTTACATATAAATAAGCTCAAAATAGCCTATGGCCATGGCCAAGCAGCAGGAATAGCAATGAGTCTAGAAGAAAATGTTCAATAAAAAGGGGAATACTATCTGAATTTCTATAATAAGGGAACAGACCTTTTCCTGACTAGAGTAGCAAGAGGGGTATTGAGGCTGAGTATTGAGACTTATACAGAGTGATTCAGATAGCCATAGGACTATATGTCTGGCTTGACCCAAAAATATTTCTAAAGATTCTATAGTGCTGAAACACATTCTAACCCATGATTACATGAAATCATTTGAATATATAGAGGATAAGTCAAGAAATGTCTTATGTGACAAATATTTCAAGTACTATGGGAACATTTTCCCATTCATAGTATGGTGAGTCAACAGAAGATCTCACAGCAATTACAGAAGGATTCAAGGATATATCTGTCCCATATGGAAAAGTAATAAGAGAAGGGAATGGAAGGTAAGCTAGCATGATACACAAATGCCACCATCACAAGGAAGCCAGAAAGACAAATATTCCTTTTGTTACAGTTGTTTAAGAGATACCTATATACATTTGAGAACAGAATGTAACTTTGGTAAGATAGAAGTTAAGGGCTACAAGACCATCTTTGGAAAGATAAGACAGAGACAGGGGAAGGAAGAATTTTCAGTTCCTGCAAGCAATAGCCATGACTTTGTTGGTCTTTCTTAATGGGTTTTTTTCCACTCATACTTATAATACTTCCTACAGAGGATTGAAAATATATACCAAACTCTCTCCTAAACAGCAGAGTACAAATGACTATTGCATTCTGCAAGAAATACTTAAAATATCTAATGCATACAGTCTTTTGAAGGCTTTGACCTTGGATGATTGAGTTATGAAAACTCTCTATACCTGGAATTCATTGGTTCATCTTCAGAATTCCCAGAAGTTATTGCTGGCATCAACAGAGCAATGGATGTGGTGGCCTGGCATGCCCAACTTGCATAAATATTTTGATTGGAACCAATTTCAGCTACTTAGGATACTGGCAGAGCACTGCAAACAAGAGGTTAGAACTTTATGCCTCAACACTTTGACTGGCCTTTCAGCTTGTACAGAAGCATATAGAAGAACAGAGTCAAGTTGTCTCGAGAACTTCCCAAGAGCCCTGGCCTTTCCACCTCTGAAGTTAATCCAGAGAAATTTGATATTGGGGAGTCAGCTGCACTAGGAGAGAGAGAGTAGTGGTTGAGACAGAAGCTTAGTAGAGGACAAATGTGATCCAACCACAGAAGTGGGATATGAGATGTGCCCAAATTCACCTACTCCTGGCTATTCCATGAAAGATCTAGAAAAATGTCTCTATCTGTGATGAATAATCTCAGAGAACATATCAAGTCTTCCCAGTACACATGCATCACCCATAATATGGTGCCAAAGTGGAATAGAAAGATATGTATGTGTATGGACCACCACACTTTAAACTAGTGGTGTTTAAACTTAAATAGAAGTGAGGGGCAATAATCCAGACGTAAGGATGCCTGTGGGCTGCATATTGACTTAGTTTTAAAATATAATATATCTATGTTTTGTTGTATTTGTTTTGTTGAATATTTCTCAATTACATTTTATTATGGTTTTAGCTGCAGTCAGGAGAGTTATAGGCTACATGTGGCCTGTGAGTGATATATTTGATGCTTCTACCTTAAGGAAAAGAATCAAGGCCTTACAGGGTGGTTTTGAAGATCAAATGAGATAATATCTGTAAAAGCATTTAGTCTAATGCCTAGAACACAGTAGGCACTTGATAATGTTTATCTCCTTCCACCTGCCTCCTTTCTTATCAATCACATGATTAGTTTCTTTACAGACTCAGTCTTCTTGAATCATTCCTTCCTCTCAGATACATTTACCAAAACATGCGTACAAGAGCTAAACTCCACTCCAGTAGACTCTTCTCCCTAGGTTAGTGGTTCTCAACCTGTGGGTTATGTTCAGTTTGTAACAATGAAAATACATCCTGCATGTCAGATGTTTACATTACGATTCATGACAGTAGCAAAATTACAGTTATGAAGTAGCAACGAAAATAATTTTATGGTTGGGGGTCACCACAACATGAGGAACTGTATTAAAGGGTCGCAGGTACTAGGAAGGTTGAGAACCACTGCCCTAGGTTTTTATGACACTGTTCTCTTCTCTTTGTCCTCCTACTTCTCTCTCTCCTTTGCCAGATCTTCATCCACATCATTCCCTTTCATTGTAAGTGTTCCCCAGGGTTCTGTCCTGGGCCCTCCTCTTTTCTCCCTTTGTGTCATTTCACATGATGATCTAATCAGCCACCATTATTTCAGTGATTACCCCCGCACAGACAACCCTCAGTTCTGCTTATCCAGCTGTAACCTCGTTCCTGACTTTCAGTTTAGCATTTCCAACTGCCTGTCAGACACCTTGAACTTGATGTCCTGTATACATCTTAAACTCACCATGTCCCAAACTGAACTCGTTATCTCTCTCTCCCCACCCCCAACTCTCTATTACGATTAAGGATGCTACCATCTTGGGGCGGCTAGCTGGCTCAGTGAATAGAACACCAGCCCTGGAGTCAGGAGGACCCAAGTTCAAATCCGGCCTCAGACACTTAACACAAAAACCAGTGACCTTGGGCAAGTCACTTAACCCCAATTGCCCTCCAAAAAAAAAATAGGATGCTACCATCTTCTCACTCATTCAGGCTTGTAACTAAGATGTCATCCTCAATTCCTTACTCTCTTTCCCTGACATCCCACATCGAATCAGTTGCTAAGTCATCTCTACTTTCATAACATCTCCCCTATACAACACCCTTTCATCAGGCAACCACTTTCAACAAGCCCTCATTACCTCACACTCAAACTGTTGCAACTGCCTGCTAGTTGGTCTTCCTGCCTCAAGTCTCTCTCCTTTCTAATCAATTCTCCATTCAACTACCAAACTGATTTTCCTAAGGGACAAGTTTGATCATGTCACTCTCTCCCCTCTTCAATAAACTCCATTGATTACCTCCAGAATCAAATCCGGCTTGGCTTTCAAAGTCCTTTATAACCCGGTCTCTTCCTACACCTCATGCCCTTCCACATATTCTGTGATCCAGAGGTACTGGCTTCTGAGCATGACACTCCATCTCCTGGCTCTGGGTATTTTCACTGGCATTCCCCCATGCCTGGAGCTCTCTCCCGTCTTATCTTTGCCTTCTAACTTCCCTGGCTTTCTTCAAGTCTTAGCCAAAGTCCTGTCTTTTTTAAGAAGTCTTTCCCAGTCCTTGGTAATCTTAGCATCTTCCCTCTGAGACTGACTACCCCCATTGTATTCTGTATGTACCTGGTTTGTAGTTGTTTGCATATGGTCCCCTCATTAGACCGTGAGCTCCATGAGATGAAGGACTGCCATTCTTGCATTCCCAGTCCTGGCATGTAATAGGGGCTTAATAAATGCTAGTTGACTAGTTGACTGACTAGCTGACCTCAGCTCATGCTCTACTATAAGAGATAATGCTTAGAATCTATGAAATTCTCATTTTTTACCTTAATTAATTTATCTTGGTTAAATAACATTTTCATCATCAATAAGAAGTCATAAGCCCTCTTTGTGGGCTTTCTACTATCTTATTTAATTTCCATCTCTCTAGGTCTATTTGTGGATCTTTTCAATTAACCCATATTTTTACACTGTGCAATTTTAGTGGGCCAAAGGCCCAGTGAAGAGTATCTTTACTGAAAAGTATCTTGATTGTTCTGTCTGTCCAGTAGCACAGATGTGCACACAGTCGCTTCACTTCTTCAACTGTATCTCCGAGAACTTCCAGAACCAGTCATTCCCTATGCCAAGTATGAAGATTTTCTGTCCTGTGCCAATCTTCTCAGTAAAGAAGAAGAAATGGTAAGTTTAATAGTAATTCTAAGTATACATGTGGTTGGGTTTTATGTCAGTGTTTCTGACCTTTAATTATGATCTGCCCTTTTGATTCTCTTTAAGTTGTTCTTATACACCTCTGTGCTAATTAACATAATAATCTATGACCTAAAGTCCCTAAATTCTGGGCTCACATGGATTGGGTCTGAACTCAGGGACCAATCCAAAATATTGTATCACTTTTGGCTTGTTACAGTCTCAATGCAAAAAGTTTAAATAAAATATTAGGAAGGAGACTAAAACAAGATATCTCAAAGATTATTCATTAGGACCAGATTGAATTTACACTAAGTTAAATGCAGGACTGGTTTAATATTGGGAAAACTGTAAACATTATTGATTATGTTAACATCAAAATCATAAGTAGATGCAGAAAAAAGCTTTTGACAAGATATAACACCCATTCCTTTGAAAACACCAAGAATAATTGTATTTTTCCCTATTAAGTATCTGTCTAAAAGCAAGAGCTAGCATTATTTATAATGGAGATAAACTAAAGGCCTTTCCAGTAAGATCAGAGGTAAAACCAGGGTGTCCATTATCACTATTACTATTTGGTGGAGTACTAGATATGCTAGCTAATGATAAGACAAGAAAAATAGAGTAATTTAGAACTGACAAAGAGGAAACAAAATTAGCACTGCCTACAAATGATAGGCTTGTACAGAGAACCCTAGAAAGTTGACTAAAAGAAAGTAACTTCAGCCAAGATGCAAGATATAAAATAAATCCACGTAAGTCATTAGCTTGTCTATATCTTACCACCAAAACACAGCAGAAGGAGATAGAAAGAGAAGTCACATTTAAAATAACCTCAGACATTTAGGGAAGAGACACTAGCAGCCACTGGGATACAGAAAAGTACAGACACAGATGTCCTGAGTGGAATCGTGAAGGAAACTAGAGATCGTAAGAGTCAGAAGTGAAGTGAGTACCTTGCAGATGTGGTGGGCTTGGAAAGCAAAGACTCAGTGATGGGAAATGGAGTATCATGTATAAGTAACACTAAGAAAGTCAGTTTGGATTCTAGAGTGCATAAAGAAGAGGAATGAATCATAAAGCTAGAAAGGTAGCTGTATAGGCCGTTATATACTTGATTCTAGAGGTGATAGAAAGTCACTGAAGTTCATTGAGTAGGGAATGGGTTAAGGTGATCAGTCTTGTTTTAGGAAAATCACCTTGGCTCCTATGTGAAGGAAAGAATGGAAAATGAAAGATGTTGAATGCAAGGAGGCCAATTAGAAAGTTATTGCAACAATTAGGAGCAGGGGAAGGTGAAAAGGGGCTCAGCAAGGGGATGGCTTTGTCAATGGAGAGAAAAGGACATAATGTGAGAGAGATTGAGGCAGTAGAAACAAAAAGATTTAGCAACCATTTGGATATGTGAGGTGAGTGAGAGTGAGTACTTGAGGATGACCCCAAGATTAAAAATTTAGGAAATTGAAAAGAAATACAAAGAAATGTTTAGTTGATTAGTCATGTCTACTTCTTCCATGACCCCATTTGGAGTTTTCTTGGCAAGGATATTGGAGTGGTTTGCCATTTCCTTCTCCAGCTCGTTGTACGGAAGAGGAAATTGAAGTAAATAGGGTGAAGTGACTTGCCCAGGGTCCAACACCTAGTAAGCAAGTATCTGAGGCCAGATTTGAACTCGAGAAGATGAGTCTTCCTGACTCCAGGCCCAACATTGTGCCACCGAGCTGTCCTTGACCATCCAATACATCTCCTAAATCTTCCTCTTTGGAGGCTAAGCTATAAACGGGCAAGAGCCATTTGTCCAATAATTGCCAAAACATCTCTGGAGTTCAGAGCTACTTAGTTTTTGTTTTACTTTTCTTTAAAGGCCTAGTGTTGCGTTGGGGTATATAGGTATGGAGGTAGTCTGCCCTGGGAGGGCAAATTCGTTATCTTTGATGGACTTTTCAGGAGTAAATGAACTACTCAAAATCTCAGATCTCCTACCGGGTATGGAATTACACCTAAAATGACCTGACCCTTCTATCATCCCTTTTCTTTCCAGTTATAATCTTTAAGTTTATTGAAGTCTTAAAAAAGGGCACTCTCATACACACAACAGAAAAAAAGCCACCAGAACCGCACCAGTATGAAGTGTCTCTGTGGACTCTCTAGCTCCCTCTTTCCCCAAAACAAATGAACAAAAACAAACAGAAAAACCCCAAATCTGCTCTGTAGAAACAATAGAATGATCCCACCTAACAAAGGCTTATCTCTGATTGTATGTAGAGGCCTCAGAGGGGAGATAGACTGACTGTAAACCTTCCTGCTCACAAGCCATGCTTACTTGTCAAATAATTCAGGTGCACTGGTTTCTGTAAGGTGCTAACATGCAATCTACTCCTTCCCTCAAAGCGTCTTTTTCCCCCCACATTAAGTTTATCTTAGTTTGTCTTTATTCCTTCTGAATTTATCAGAAGCCAATGTTTAATCTACAGTGACGTCTATAGTGACACCCAATTTTTTCAAAATGGATCCTTCTGGAAATGAAATAAAAAGAGAGTATACTTATTCTCCATGAACTTTAATATAAGTATATATAACATTCTATTATTATTAATTAAATAATTAAATAATAATTAAATGTTATATTTAATATAAGTGTATATAATATAAGTATATATGTTTCTGGAAAAATAGATAATTTTTCTACTTTTTCTTTCTTACACAGGGGATTAAGGAACTAGCAAAGCTGGTGAAAAATTTGCCTGTGGTTAATTATAATCTCCTCAAGTACTTATGCAGGTAAAAACTTTTTTTAAAAAAGTAATAAGCATTAGCCTGGTCACTAATTTACTGCATCAGTCCCATCATTAATATACTGTGTGAATTGGAGTAAGTCACCTGACCTCTGAGAATTTTCAGTTGTCTTATCTGTAAAATTAGGAGATTGGATTAGATGTTCCCTAAAGCCCCTTCCAATTGCCAACTTCCATATATCTTTTTTTATTCTCTCTTCCTGTGCTTATGTAAGGAGCTGGTTACAGGCAGCCTTACCATGAGTCATTTCTGAATAAAGATACATTGATAGAAAGGAATACAATAGTTCATCTCTAGCTGAAAAAAGATATTATGAGATATTACATATATGTATATATAAAACATATGATGTATTACATATTAGATATAAAATATTATAAGAGGAAATACTCCTTTTTGTTGACATTTTAAAGCTAGAGTTTGGTACATACAATGTACATCTCACAATTTAAAAACATTCTACAAGGGGAAATCAAAAGTGACAGGACAGTTAGATCAAGGATTAGAAATTGGGTAGCACCAGCTACACCAGCAGCGTGGCTCTGCTCAGTGAGAGATGGCTTTCCAGCCCTCGAGGTGATGGGCCTTGAGCATTCATCTCAGGCCACTGCTCTGCTTGGCCCTCCAAGGACTGGAAGGAGTATTTTGACTTCAGAGGTGTTCATTCCTAACC
>CM053592.1:20163948-20241435 GCA_028646515.1 Pseudochirops corinnae
TAGTCTAATGAGTCTTCCTGGTTCTCAGTCCTGTGCCCTATGCACTGCACCACCTTGCTGCTCATAAATAGATTTAAGCTGACTTTTAACCTCTGCTTTTGGAGCAAGAATTAGTACTTTCGAGTCTAGTCTGGCATTAGGTTTGCTATATATATATATATTAGGTTTCCCTAAATATAGCAAATACATCAAAATGGGCACTTTGCTAAAAACCTAAATGTGAATATATTATGTGTATTTTATTTAACATCATCTTCACGTGCATCTTCTTCACACATCACCAAGGGCAAAATAATTGGTTAGAGCTTTTGCATAACTGATGACAATTTGGAAAGTAAGGGAGGAAGGGAGTAGATGAAAGATGCAATGGGGAAAAAAAACAAAACCAAGCATTTGCAAGCAAAACAAATGGCAAAGGTTTTGCTCCCCTGGCTACTGCACATGTGAGGAGTTAGAGGATAGCGGGGTTGTTGGTTTGTTTGTGTTTGTTTTGGGCTGGATCTGTCATTTTCTCTAGAATAGGGTACTCTTGGAGAGCAAAGGCTTTCTGCAATTGCATACTGGAATTGTCCTGTAGCTTTCAGTCCACAAGAGTCTTCTAAGGTACAGAGAAGTTGTGACTGTCATACACAGTCAGCATGTGTCAGCGATATGATTTAATGACTCCATGCCAAACTACTGAGCCCAATTGGCTGGGCGGGTTGGGATGGCCTCATCAAGCTAGTACAGTCACAGTCTGGCACTGTCCATTTAAAAATTCCAGTAACTCAGTCATCACATAGTACTATACTCCATCTAGTGCTTCATCCGTGAATAACATGGAGATAGAGAAAGGCCAGAGGTAATGGGTATTTGGTTCATGTTCCCATGCTCTTCCACGGACAGTGTCAATCCCTCTGTATTCTGCTTCTTTTCTGACATCAAACAGCTTCTTGAACGAAGTCCAGTCCTATTCAAGTGCTAACAAAACAAGTGTGCAGAACCTGGCCACTGTCTTTGGTTCCAGTGTCCTGCGTCCCAAAGTAGAAGACCCTAGGACCATTATGGAGGGTGAGTAAAAGATAAAGCCCACCCATTTCTAAAGCAAGAAACAACTTTGGACAAACATATTTTCAACATTCTGTATCGGTTTTGTCCTCTATAATTTTCATTGGTGAAGGACTCAAAAGTTATTCCATTTATTGACTCTGATTTTCTACATGGAAAAAATATTCATTGGGAGTTAGGCAGTTGAGGAATTTGATATACAGTATTTTATAGAGAACTACAATCTCATGGTTCAAAAGGATATGACTATGTCTTAATTGAGTAATAATTGCTAGCATTTACATAATGCTCTAAGATTTGCTAAGTGTTTTACAGACATCTCATTTGATTCTCACACTGCCCCTGGGTAGTAGTTGCTCTCATTATCCCCATTTCACAGAGGAGGAAACCGAGGCAGACAGGGGTGAAGTGACTTGTCCAAGGTCAACCAGTTGGTAAATAGCTAAGGCTGGTTTTAAAATCAGGTTTTCCTGACTCCAAGGCCAGCTCTCTGTCCACTCCAACACCTGGCTGCCTAAAAGAAACTCCTACAAAATCCTCAACTCATGGTCATCCAGCCTCCTCTTGATGACTTTAAGTGATGATCGATGGCTGTCTCCCAAGGTAGCCCATTCTGTTTTGGATATCACTAATTGTTAGGAAGCTTTCCCTCCTACTGTGATCTCTCCACATATTGAGTCTCTTCAAGTTCCAGTCCTTATTTTTAGTTCCTCCCTTTGGAGCCAATCAGAACAAGTCTGATCCCTCTTCTCATCTTGCCCTTGAAATTCTTAAAGACAACTCTCATGCCTCTTGGTAGGTGTTCAGAAGAATTGTTGACTAGATCCCTATTTTATTCCAATCGGTATTAATCAGTTCAGTGTGATTCCATAGAGATGATGATTGTTAGCAATCATTAGTGATCTACTCATCTAGTAAAATGCATTTATTTAGTCTAGTTAAATAATATTAGTATAAGAATTATATTTATGGATTAATACATATTTTACATTTGTGTCTCTAGGGATTATTAGATAAGATAGAGTCTTTCTTATAATAGGTCTCAAACTTTAAACTACAAGCTATAAGTTCACTGTTCATTGTTCATGAACCTGTTAGAAAGTTGACTTGCTTAACCACAAGAATGCTGACTAATACCTTTTGGGTACTGAGTAAGTGACCAAACCCAGTGTGGGTGGGAGGTCTCGATGTGATACAGAAAGTGCCCCAATTTATTTCTGTATCTCTGGACCACACCTCTTGCCCAACATGAGGAGGGGCTATCTTATGACCACTTAGTCAGTGGAGATGACCTTGTCTTGCCCATCCTGTGACCACCCATGCTGATGCATCATTTCTGGCCCTCCTAGAGGGTCATGAGCAAGAACTATCAATCAGTAAGACTCTGTGGTTTACTTTACCTTTTCGGGGTGTCTGGGTATTAAGCCACGAGAGGCTCTGGAGACAGGGGGCATCTCAGATCATGAGGAAGATCTGAGGTCCAAATCATTGAAGGGGGCACTGGTCCCTTTAGTAAATGGTTGTTGGCTTGGAGCTCTGCCTCAGTGGTTTTTCTTGCAGATTAGACAATTCTGGACCCCACAGGATTCTCTTATTCAGGCTAGACATTTGCTAGTTCTTAAACTGATTCTCATATGGCATGGTTTTCACTCTTCCCACCAACTTCTTTACCTTCCTCTCATTGTGATCTAGCTTGTCCTTGTTCCTTTTATGTGATAACCTGAACATGGTATTCCAGATATGGCCTTACTATTTTCAGAGACTAATAGTAGGTGCTGGACCTGTAAATGCTAAATGTAGCGTTTTAGCTGACCCTGACCATATCTTATAGATAGGGAATACAATAGATAAAGGGGATGAGTGGCCATGACAGGGAGTTTCTGTCTAGAAACTGAATCTCTCCAACTTCCATTCCTTATTTTTAGTTCTGCCCTTTGGAGCCAATCAGAATAAGTCAGTACCAAAGGAAAAAAGAATTCAGTATAATAGTGTAATCTGATTTAGGCTCAAGTCTTCTAGAAACAATATTAAATTTAACATTAATATATAAACAAGCCATGTCTAGCTTGGAGAGAGAGATGTGCAAATTGGCATAGTTCCCCATACCCTCTAACGCAGCGGTTCTCAACCTGTGGGTCGCAACCCCTTTGGTAGTCAAACGACCCTTTCACAGGGGTCACAGGGGTTGCCTAAGACCATCGGAAAACACATATTTCCAATGGTCTTAGGAACCAAGACATTGCTCCTCTATCCGTCTCCAGCCAGGTCTGCCCGCAGGCAGGTACTCCCACATATGAGCATTAAAGGGTTGTGGCATTAGGAAGGTTGAGAACCACTGCTCTAACATGACACTCTGGCTCTAGAAAATTTTAGGTATCACAGAAATCTTGAACAAGGGAAACATCATATATCAAAATATGTTTTGTTGTTAATATTTCTTAGCTACTCAGTGCCTTTCTGGAATACTTCCCTCAAAGACAAAAAAAAGGACCTTTCTATGATCCATATTTTAACTCTGAATGCAAAAGAGGACATTTCTTAGGTGGGGTCATGAGTCAATCACTTCAAGTGGATAGGGAAGCGATGATAGTATCAAGATTTCAAGACAAGGGGTGGCTAGGTGACACAGTGAATAGAGCACTGGTCCTGGAGTCAAGACGACCTGAGTTCAAATCTGGCCTCAGACACTTAACACTTACTAGCCCTATGACCTTGGGCAAGTTGCTTAACCCCAACTGCCCTACAAAAAAGAAAGAAAAGAAAAGAAAAGGAAAAAAAAATCAAAACTAAAGATTTCTAGACAAGACTTGTTTGGCTATCCCCCCTATTTCATTTCAAAGGAGGGCCTTAGCTTTTGTCCTTCTCACTTGCCTAAATGTAAAAATACAGAGTGTTTTAGATGGGAGAAATAATATTTCCTATTATTTTTGTAGAAGCTAAAAGGAGGGGTTTTTTTTTTTGCTTGCGCTTCCACTATAGTTAACAGGGATTTTTTTTAACTCTAATTTTTTCTTTTTTTAACTTTTAAAAAAATTCTGAACTTAACAAACACAAAATAAAACAAACATTTCCATATTCATTGTAGAATATGAGGAGAGTATCATACATAAAATTTGGAGTCTCTGTTAGTCAATCAAGAAACATTTACTAAGTACCTAGTGTGTGTATGTTAAGTACTGGGGCTACAAAGAAAGGCAAAAACAATTAAAATTAAAAAAAAAACCTCTCCTTTAAAAGAGCTCACAGTCTAATAGGAGAGACAACATGGAAACAGCTATAAGATACAGAAAAGACAAACTGGAAAGAATCAGCAGAGAGATGGGACTAACATTAAGTGGAATCAGAAAAAGCTTCTCATAAAGGGTGGGCTTTTAGCTGAAGGAGGCCAGGGAAAAAGGAAGTGAGGAGAGAGGATTTTCTGACTGGGGAACAGCCAGTGGAAATACCTGGAGTTGGGAGCTAGAGTCTCTTGTGTGACGACTGGCAAAGAGGCTGGAGTCACCGGATCACGTGGTACATGGAGAAGAGCAGCTATAAGACTAGAAAGATAGGAGAGAGTAGCCTGATGGCAGAAGGCTTTGGATTTCAAGGAGATGATTTTATATTTAATCCTAGAAGTGATAAGGAGCTCTGGGAGTCTGATGTTACCAAAGTAAAATTGATAAGATTTGGAAATAGTTTGTATGAGAGGGAGGGAGCAAAGGGTTGATGTCACCATAGCCCCTTTCTTCATGGTGTATTCATTGGAGAGCATTAGTGGTGAGTCCTCTGATGTTCCTTTTTAGACATGGGAGCCTGACCCTGGTGTTGGAGCTACTTTGTTCTATAAATGTACACGTAAATTCTGTATCTTGGATATACTCAGCCTATAGACTTTCAGACTGGCTTTCCTTGGTCAAACTTTGAAGCTGCTCTCATTGGGTATTTTCTGGGCAAGGCCCAGCTTTGGCCTTCTTCTCCTTCTGAAACAATCCTGCTTTACCCACAATGTTGTGGTCTAAGACACCCCCAACCTCTGAGGCAGAACCCCATCTACAACTCAATATTCTGTCATGGTTTCTGTGCCTTATCTAGAAGAAAAGTTGTTTGGAGCATTCTGGCTTGGCTCCCTCCTATCCTTTGTTTCATGGATGACTCAATTTTGGCTATATCTAGAAATTCCTTTAGGCAGAGATTTTTAGTATTTATTGCAAATTGTGACCTCCTGAGTTAGCCCAGCACAGGCTGAGATGGCCTGGGTATCCCCTGAAGCCTGCCCAAGTTAACTCTGAGCTTGGGTAACTTGAGCCTGCCTATAGAAAGTCAGGGATGGTCCCAAAACCTGCCTAAAGTTGATTCAATATGGCCTTAAGTTTGTCTGTGGTAGACCAGTCCAAGCTTTTATACCTTGAAATGACCTAGACTGGACCCTCAAAATTAACCTACATGGCCCAGCTCGAGCCACCAAAGTGGTATGAGATGGTACCTCCACAGTCTCCAGATCTGTTTGAAATAACCCAGGCCAGCTGATAAACTCTTTATCAGTTCATATAACTCATCATTTTTTTTTTTTTACTACTTGTAAATATCCCCTTGTATTCATCTACTATAGTTCTGTTCAATTGAGACCTTTTTTGTATATTTAACATTATTTCAAGTATGTAGGAACATCTCTGATGTCCTATGTATAGCATGCTATAAGATACTGATAAAAAGCTATTTTAAAATCAACTCTATAAAGTGAATTCCTCTACAGAAGCAACATCTGCATTTAGCACATTTGTTTTGCTTGTTCCCTAACGTGACAACTTTATTAAGATGGAAATAACCTTTCTTTAAAAAATATCACCACTCTTTATTCAAAAGAAGCCTGAATTTCTACCTGTATTCCTCCCCAATCCCCTTTCCAAGAGTCTTCCCTTATAACAAACATATTTTTAAAGGAAAAAAAGAAAGGGAAGGGAAAAAAATCAGAAAAACTAATCAGTACATGGAAGAAAAAAAAAAACAACCCAGACTTTATGGTCAGTGTTCTGCATGTGTGGATAGTGGAGAGTGGTGGGAAATATTTTCTCCTGTCTCTTCCTTGTGTGTGTGTGTGTGTGTGTGTGTGTGTGTGTGTATGTATATATATATATATATATATATATATATATATATTTTTTTTTTTTTTTAAAGCCATGCCTTTTCTAATTTAGCAACATTCATTTCCGACAGTTTTTTGGTTATTCTTTCCAGTTACGTTGATCTTAACCTTTTGTATGTTGTTTCTGACTCTACTTATTTCACATGGCATCAGTGGATTAAATTTTTCTATGTTTCTCTGTACTTCTTACAGCACAAAAATATTCCATGACACTTATGCACCCCCGTTTGCTTCCCCATTCCCTGATCAAAGGACATCTATTTTGTTTCAGTCTTGAAATGTTGAGATGGTGATCCCCCCCCCCTCCCCCCCTTCAAATATCAAAGTGATCATGGCTCCCAGAAATGTCTGGATAACCGTTTTCTCCTTTTCTTTAACAACTAAGTTCCCGGGCTTCATAATGGTAACAGTGAGTGAATGACATTCAACAAAGGAAAGGTTAATTACTCATTCTAAACTATTTTACTCATAGGAGCTCATTTGGCATTTTCTTCCAGGCACGACTGCAGTCCAACAGTTGATGTCAGTGATGATTGGCAGCCATAAGCAACTCTTCCCCAGAGATGTAGAGCTTCAGACCAAGCAACTGGAAGCCGAATGCAGCAATAACAATACGATTCAAGAGAAATCCGTGACTGAGCTACAGAATAAAGAGAACAGTAATACCAAGGACACAGCAAAGCTAAGGTGCTCTTGGGAGAAGCTTGAGTCTCCTCAGGGAATTAGCGTGGACAATGGGTTCCTCATAACTTTGCCGGTGACCACGGCCAATGGCCCACCAAATAACATACACAAATTTGATGTCTCCAGGAGTCCAGCTCTCACACTTAAAAAAAACCCTGCCTTTCATAAAGGCAGCGGCATAGTCACCAATGGGTCCTTTAGCAGCACCAGTACAGAAAATAATGAGAAAATTCAGTTCTTTTCCAGCGGAAATTTCCCGGCCTGGAGAACATCTTCCCCAAAAGGGGCTGGTACCAAAATGGGAACATGCAGTGTGCAGAGTGGAGGAGTCCGCATGGGCATTTTGAGCACAGACACTCTTGGAAGCACAGCGAACAGCCATGGCATAAGTTGGATGACCAATGGCTACGTGACGCTCAGGGATAACAAACAGAAAGACCCAGTAGCAGGAGACTTGGACCAAGCTAACAGGCTCTCCACCTATGACAACGTCCACCAGCAATTCTCTATGGTGAGCTCAGAGGACAAACAGAGCATGGACAGTGCTACCTGGTCTATCTCCTTGGGTGGAATATCCCTTTCTGATAATTCCACCTCCTGTCCAGACCATGACTCCTGTAGTGCAAACCTTGAAGATACTGTGTTTGAAAGATCTTCCCTCAAGGAGTCCTCATACCCTGGAGATTATGAAAACAAAATTGAGAAGAGGAGTATGGGAGATCCCAGTAGGGACAACATGGAAACCTTTGTTGGGATTAACAACACAACCAACCCTAGTGCCCTGTACAACCTTGTTTCTAGCCTAGAACAGGAGAAAAATAAACAGAAAATAGAATATGAATCCAGGATAAAGAGGTAAGGAGTATTACATGTTTGTAAATGGAAAGCAAGCAATGATTCCAGGGAGGAAGTTGGAGTGGAAAGTGTTGAAGGGACTATGTAGGGAGGCAGAAAGTGACAGGCAGTAGCAAGAAGTGAAAGGACGAGTGAATAGAAATTGTTGGCGTGAAATAGTTACACATTCTTTGAAATTTCATCATATGACCCAGAAATAGTTGGGAACAATGATAAAATTATTTGAGTTAAGCATGCTGGATCCTAATTTCTTAAAGCTGTAATAGTTGCTATATATTTCATAAAGCAATTGATGTTAAGAACTTTCTAAGAGAAAATTGCTTGACTAAGGAACGTAAAGAATGATCTTTCTTATCTGATTAGGCATGTTCCCAGTGGGTCTGGGTTGGTGTTTCCGAATTCCTGACAGATATTAGTCACTGGGATTTGGGAACCAAAAACCAAGTATTTCTGGGATTTCTTAGGAATTCCTGAAATTATAAGTTATTCTGTATATTCATAACATTTTATGTTTTAAATAATGTGTTACCATAAAAATAAACAGTAAATCAGTTTTGTAATAGGGCATATTAAAAGTTTAAAAGGGTTTTTTGGGGTAAAAATCAAATTTATAAAAATAATTGCATAGCTTACTCTTAGTATGAACTATTATAATATTGGCAATGAACAGATTGATTTCTTTTGTTTTTTAAAAATGTATTTAATATTATATTTCCAACATTCTTCATACTAATTATCCTGAATATCTAAAATCATTGAATAAATACAAGTATTGAATTTAGCATATTTATAAATAAATGTAGCCTGTGGTGGATATTTAAATATTGAAATTTAAATATCAAAAATGCTAGGTATACCTTAATATTAAAATCTCTAAGCAAAGTTAACAGCACCATATAGAATCACATATCAGAACTGCCAATTTAAAAGACTTCTTTTTCTTCTAAAACTTGTTCATCTTTTAACATTACAATTTGTATAAAGTACACTGTGCACTTGAACTTATTAATGTGCTGTTTGTAAGAATGATTCACCATTTGGAGCAAACAGGGCCATGAACACACACTTAAAACACTTGCAACCGTCATAAGCCAGACTGACTGGTTAGATCATAACCACTTCTCTCCAATATGCTCCTGTCCTGATTTCCAGAAATGTCAGCCTTAACCTTTAACTATGTGTATAAGTTAGAGTTTCTTTCTCTTGGTTTTGACTTAATGTCCATATAGTCCTTTGAAATAGGCAGGTCTTTATATTGGTTTTTAGCCTTTAACAATCATACTTTTTCCTTATTTCTCAACTGATTTTTTTCTCATGGTTCTGAGAAATATATAAATTTCCTAAGAAATTCCAGGAAGGAATTGTCTTATGGAAACACTTATCTGAAGAGCTAAATAGTGCTTTAACTGGGAAAACAGAATTGGCGGGAAAAATTGGCCAGAGGTTCCCAAAAAATTGGGCCTAGGCTAAGAAGACTGAGATTATTGCAATGCATCATATTAATTTTGGTTATGGTAATAATAGCACTTTAAAGTTTACAAAGTTTAATAACATATTATTTGAGTCTCCTAACAACCCTGTGAGGTAGGTACTTCAGATGTTATTATCACAATTTTATAGGAAAGAAAACTGTGGCTCAGCAAGTTTGCTCCATTATATAAACCTCTGAGTGTAATGGAAAAAGCAACAAATCAGGGTTTCGCCTGGATCCCAGTTCTAACAATAAGTAGTTGTGAGAGCTCGAATAAAAAAATTAATTTATCAAAATTCAGTTTCCACATTTGCAAAATGGAAGGGAATTCTCAGGCCCCTTATTTTATTATATTTATTTTTACTTCTCTTACTGGCCTTAGGGATCACAAGACTCTGGATGGGGGAAGTAATGAAATTTTACCTTTTGTTTTCATGATTGATAGATGCCTCCTGTGTACACCAATACAATTTTTTGTTTACAGACAGTATAAAAGACCTGCCATAATTCCGAATACAAACACATACACAGAGAGTCATAAGTGGAGAAGATATCCCCAGAGGTAGAAGGACTAAATTTAGGACAGTAGTGTATGTGGGAATAGTTGTAGAGTTCTTAATTTACTATTGATTTATTTACTCAACTCAATGAGTTGAGCATATACAACTATATGATATTGCAGGTGATGGTTAGGCCAGAGGACTTAAGAGGGTCTCTTCTGTTGGGTATTAAAAGCTACTTGTTGGCATTAAAACTTTTTGATGATTGGAACTGGGTGATGAACTGCCAATGAATTTAAGAACTCCAGTATCAAATTTTATTTTTCCTTTAAATTCCTTCCTATTATTTTTCCTTTAAATTTAGCAAGTATATCCTTCAGTTCTACTCAATAGTACTTTAACTTTTTCATTTCCTAAAGAAAAAAAACTTCAATTTCACCATCCTAGGAAGCCTTATAATCCAGCTGAAGATAGCTGCAGTATCTTCTTCTGGTTTACAAGTAGCTGGCTGTTTGCTATTAGTCTGTCTATAGCAGGGCTGTGATTGGATTAGTGGAATTTGTTCTGTGAAATTTTGAATCAGTCAGAGGGCCACACCCTTGAGGATTTAGAGAGGGTCATATGTGGCCTCAAGGCATCGGTTTCCCACCCATGATCTGGAATGTCATTCCATCTTCAAATAAGTGCTCTGCTCTACAGAGATTTTAGAACAATGATAATAATGACAAAGCACTTTGTAAATTAGTTCTGTGGATAAAAAAATAGGTCAGTCTAATTTCTTATCTAATAGTGAGAAAGGCAAAGGCTAGACAAAGTCCTAAGTGGTAATCATTGGAATTCAGATGGTTTGAGTTTACAGTTCTGGAAATGCTATATGACCCAAAACAAGACATTTCTTCTGGAAAATGAGGGGAGGGGAAGATTAAGCAATAGTATTATTTGTCCAAGATCTTGATCCTTTCTCCATTCTTACTGAGTACGTTCTGTGCCTTTTCCCTGCCCTTGCAGACTACAGGAACAAAACTTGACCTTGGAAATGGAAGTGGTGACCCTCCATGAAGAACTAGATCAAGAGAGGAAAAAGTTCACAATGGTGGAGATCAAAATGAGAAATGCTGAGAGAGCAAAAGAAGATGCAGAGAAAAGAAATGATCTATTACAGAAAGAAATGGAGCGGTTTTTTTCTACATTTGGGGAACTAACAGTGGAGTCCCGTAGAACTGAAAGAGACAACACTATATGGATCCAGTGAAATTCATCTGTTGCTTGGGTTGGCACTCTTTGAAGGAATTGCAATGGAGATAGTATACTGTATTATATTCTGGTAACCTGACTGATAAAAGCACTCAGCACTATAAATCCTGGAAAGAGAAAAAAATATATAGCCTACTAAATCATCTGTCCTTTCGAAGTAAACTAATCAAAGCTGGGCTATTCTCCTGAATGTTCCAACAAACCACTGTCAAGTATTAAAATCTGAAATATGTGTATATAGTCATCTTTTGAAGTCATCTAGAAATGAAAGTTGTATTTAAACTGACAAATCAATTGAATTTTCTATCAAGCTTTCTTCCAATGCACTACTTTTGGTATTATTTCATTGATTTATTTTATGACTCAGAAGTTTTTGTTCTTCATCTTGCTGGGAAATGAAGATAAGAAAATTATATTGTATATGTTCATATGCCTACAATATTAAGTGATTAAAAGTCAAGTGATAACTTATGGTTGTGCCGTTTGACCATGAACAAAAAAATAGTGTAAATGCTATAAGTAAATAAAGCCTATATGAAAAACTATGGGATTCTTTTAATTTTTAAATTAGTTTTTTTAAAAAATCAAAATTTCCCCTCTCCCTGCCACCTATTTATTCTCTACAGAGAAAGAGAAAATAAACTCCCTTTGAAAAGATTTATAGTAAAGCAAAACAAGTTCTCAAATTGGCTATATCAAAAAATATGTCTCAGTCTGTATTGAGTCTTCACCTCTCTGTCAAGCGTTAAGTAGAGTGTTTCATCATGAATCTTCTGGAATTATTGTTACTTGTATCAATGAAAGGTCCCAAGCCATTCAAAGTGGTTTGCCTTCATAATGTTATTGTATAAATTTTTTCTCTTGATTCTGTTAATTTTTTTGACTCATCAGTTTGTAAAAATCTTCTCAGTTTTCCTGAAATTGTCTGTCTCATCATTTCCATAAATCGTCTCCAACTGCTGGCACTCCATCAATTTCTACTTTGCCACCACAAAAAAAGCTGCTCTAAATATGTTTATACATATGAGTCTTTTTCCTTTCTTTGAGCTCTTTGGAGTATAGTCCTAGTAATGACATAGCTGTGTCAAAGGGTATGCCCAGTTCCATAATGTTTTGGAACATGGCTCCCAAATGCTTTCCAAAGCGACTGGACCAGTTCACAACTCTATCAAAAGTGCATTTAAATACCTGTTTTCCTACAACCCCTCTAGCCTTTATCATTTTCCCTTTTTTTGGTCTGTTTTGTCAATCTGATAGGTATCAGGTAGAATCTTAGAGCTCTTTTAATTTGCATTTTTCCATTGGTGATTTAGAGCGTGACAATAACTTGGATTTTTTTTTTTTTTAATCAGAAAACTGCCTGTTCGTATCCTTTTGTCCTTTGGGGAATCATTTCTCATTTTTCATGTTCACATCATTTATAATTTGGGGAATGGCTCTTATTCTTATAAATTTGACTCAGTTTCTTATACATTTGAGAAATGATCATTGTATCAGAGAAACAAACAAAAATTCCCCTACCCGTTTCCTGTTTTTCTTCTAATTTTAGCATCATAGGTTTTGTTTGCTCAGAAACTTTTCAATTTTATGTGTCAGAATTGTTCATATTAACTTCTGTGATCACCTGATAAGTAATTTCTTCATTGTTCTTCTTATTTATGATGTTACCTTTTGTGTCTAAGTTATTGATGCATTTAGAGCTTATCTTGTGTAAATGCTAATATTTGCCTACTTTCTGCCAGTTTACTTTAAAATTTTCCCAACAGCTGTTGTTATTAACAAGTACCAGTAACTGGAATCTTTGCTTTATCCAACTTCAGACTATTGGGCTCATTTGCTTCTGCATATTGTGTATCGAATCCATTACACTGATCAGCTTCTCCGTTTTTCACAACTGCTGTTTTTTATTATAATTTGAAATCTGGTATTGTTAGGCCTTCTTTTTCCCCACATTTTTATTCATCATTTCCCTGGAAATTCTTAATTTTTTATTTTACCAGAAAATTTTGTTATTATTTTTTTCCAGCTTTATAAAGTAATCCTTTGGTAGTTTGGTATGAAACTTAATAAGCAACTTAATTTGAGTAGTAGTGTCATTTTTTATTATTTTGGCTCAGTCTACCCATGAACAACTCATATTTCTCTAATTATGTAGATCTGTCTATATTTGTATAAATAGTGATTTATATCTTATATAACATATACATATGACATAATTATATACAATATAGATTATATTCATATAATTCTTGTGTGTATCTTGGCAAGTAGATCCCAAATATTTTTTATTTTATGTAATTATGTTAAATATAATTTCTCTCTCCTTGCTAAATTTTGTCAGTAATATACAGAAATGCTGATGGTTTCTGTGGGTTTATTTATATCAATTTTGCTAAAGTTGTTCATTTTTAAAATTATTTTTTTAGTCAACTGTAGAGGGCTCTCTAATTAAACCATAATATCATCTGCAAAAAAAAAAGTGATAATTTTGGGTTTTTTTCCTTTCTCTATGCTTAATTCTTCTGTTTCTTTTTCTTATCAATGTAACTGGCATTTCTAATACTCTATCAAATAGTAGTTGTAATAGTAGGCATCCTTGCTTCATCTCTGATAGTATTGGAAAAGCCTCTAAGCTTATCCCCATTATTGATACTGATGCTTTTTGTTTTATATATTAATTGTGTTATATTAATGTTATAATGACATTATGATCATGACAATTATCATAATTACAATGTAATTATGATATTATAATGTGTTCAATGTAATATGATATTTGTATATCATAATTATTACAGAAAGATGTTTGTTTTAATATTTTTGTATTTTAATATTATATAGCTTTTATTATTCTTATTTTACAGTTGGGAAAATTGGGTCAGCCAGAGGTTAAGTGACTTACCCAGAATTACAAAGCTAGTAAATGTCTAAGGCTGGATTTGAACTAAGGTCTTCTTTTCTGCAGGCTCAGAGCACTATCCACTGCACCATCTAGTTACCCCTTCCCCATAGGGATATTGATCTATAGTTTCTCTCTTTTGACTATCCCTGGTTTAGGTATCAAGACTGTATTTGTGTCATAGAAGGAATTTGGTAAGGTTCCTTTTACTATTTTTTCAAACAACTTTTATAGCATTGAAATTAATTGTTCTTTATACATACTTGATATGTATAAACCATATGGTTCTGGATTGTTGTTTTCTGTTGGGAGCTTTTTTCTTTTTTTTGGCTTATTTGATTTCTTTTTCTGAGATCAGGGTATGTAAGTCCTCTATTTCTCTATTTCTTTGCACATTTTTGTCTGTTGAAATGGCATTATGGTTGGGCAAAGCAATTTCTAATGATTTTTAAAATTTCTTTTTTGCTGGTTATGAATTCATATTTTTCATTTTTGATTCTCACAATTTGATTTCTTCCTTTTAAAAATGGAATTGGCTGATTTATCAACATTGACTTTACAAAAGGTAGCTTCTAGTTTCATTAATCAATTTAACGGAGAGTATTTTTGCCCTCGTCTTTGTTAATCTCTTCTTAGATTTTCAGGATTTCCTTTTTCTTGTTTAATTATAGCACTTCTTATATAATTTAATTGATTTCTAGGGGTTTTTAAAAGTTACAAACCTAATTTGTCGATCTACTCTTTCTCTCTCTCTTATTGATGAAAATGTTTAGAGAGAGAAAATATAGAAAACAAAATTTTAAAAAGATATAAAATGGCCCCTAAGGACCACTTTGGCTGCACCCCAAACTTTTCATATGTTGTCTCATTGTTGCCATTATCTTTAAGGAAATTGTTGACTGTTTCTGTGATTTGTTTTTTCACTCAACTCATTCATAAGTATTACGTTATTTAGTCTCCAATGACTTTTAAGTGTTTCTTCATTGGCCTCCTATTGAATTTAAATTTTATTACATTGTAAAAGATGTTTTTAATACCCCAGCTTCTTTGCACTTATTAATTAAGCTTTTTGGTTAGATTTATCTAACCCTCACTCACAATTTTACTGTCTCTTTTTCTTTATAAATCATTCTTCCTTTGTGTTTTTAATTGCTATAATCATTTTTGGTACATATGTTTTTAGAATTAATATTAATTTGTTATAAATTGCCCTTTTCAGCAAAATATAGTTCCTTATTCTCTTTTAATTAAGTCTTATTTTTAACTGTTGCCTTTTCTGAGATCATGATTGCTACCTCTGTCTTTTTAATTTCAGCTGAGTCACAACAGAGCGTGTTCCAGCCCTTATTTTTAACAGTCTGTGGATCTTTATATTTCGAGTGTGTTTCTTATAAACAACCTGTTTTTGGATTCTGCTTTCTAATTCCCTCCTGTTTTATAGGTAAGCTTATCATATTGATGTTCATAGTTCATATGGTCATTAATTGTGCATTTTGCTTCATCCTATTTTCTTATACTTTCTATGTTATTTCCTGGCCCCTCTTTATAAAGTAAAAAGGAAAGTGAGAGAGAATGAGTGAGCTCAGTACCAGTGTGCTCTAAGTTTGGTGTAATCTGGTTTTCCCTCACCTAGAGCCCAAGAATAGATTCTCATATTTATGTGTTTTGTTTTAAACTCCTCTTTTCCATCTCCCCTCCTTAGTTAGAGCTTTGTTTGCTCAGTGCTAATTCCTCCCTTAATATACCTTCCCTATTAGTTCCCCCTTCCATTCTCCCCTTTCCCTCCTATTTCCCTGTTTAATGAAATGCATTTCTGTCCAGCTGTGTATATATTCTTCCCTCTCTTAACTATTTCAGATAAAAGGGAATTTGAAATTTGAAATTCTAGCTTCCTCTCTTCCAAGAATTGTCATTGAATGCAGCACAAGCTGTTTTTCCTTTGAGACTTTGTGGATATGCTGTAGTCATTCTCTTCTGAATTTGTTACTTGAACATCACTATCTCTACAATAGCTCTTTACAATAGGATTCTTTGGTAAATTTACTCTTCCTTCCAGCCTGCTTCCTGGCTTCAGACTTTGTTTGGATTTGATTCTGTAGAGAATGTCTAAGTATGTGTCTTCTTTGTTGTTTCTACTGTTTTCTATGAGTATTGAGTATTGTATTATTCCGGAATCTTTAGTGAAGTCTGACCGTTGCTCTCCCAGTCTGAATTCTACAAGTTACTGATCTGGGTTTCGTTTGAGCAACATAGCTTTGGGCTTGCCCCTGATTGGAATTTCAGAAGACTGCTGCTGGACTTTGCCTTTATCAGCCATCTGGAAAGCTCTGCAGGTTCAGAGTGGTAGAACTGTAGGATCCCCTTTGGTCTGGAACTTCTATCCTGATTATTCCACTACTGGCTTCAGGCTGGAACTGAGACCTCTCCACACTCCTGGGGGCATAGAGCCAAACAGCTGCTTTTTGCTTCTGAACTTGTTCCTTGTTCAGTACCCAGACACCTCACCCCTGAATACCACCCCTATGTGCAGGTCCCTTCCTCATTTGGCCCTGGATTTGTGACCCAGAATGGCGTATTGAGTGACGGTATCTGTGCCTGCACAAAATCAGGTTTCTTGGGGTGAATCTAGGTCCTGGTATTGTCCTCGTGCTCTGTCTCGGCCCTTTTAACAGTCCCCACACTGGAAAGCCTCCTAGCTTTCCCTGGCTAGATTCCACCCCCAGTGTCCCCATACCTCTCTGTCTCCCTCTGCAGGCCTGGGCTGGACTCATGATGTTTTCTTGAATTTCCCAGCTGAGACTCAATCTGGTATATTTTCTAGGTCATTGTGGAGAAGGTCGTTGGGGAGAACTCAGCTAGTTCAAATGATATAATAATCAGACCTTTGGAGCCCCAGAAAGTTATCAGACACCAGAAATTTACTGAATTGCCTGCTATGAGCAAGGCACTCTAATGCTCAAAGAATATTATGCCATCATAACAAATAAGCCAATTTTGAATATGAGCTGCTGACCTATTTGTGAAAGGGAAAGGAGATAAAGAAAGTCACACACTGGCCATACCTTTACCTGCTAAGACCAAACAGAATGCATCAAATCCCTTCCAACGATTCTGAAACAGTTATTACCATCCCTCAACCTACCCTCTCCTCCCCCCACCAAGTCTTCCCTTCCCCAGACTAAAACATCCTTCCCTGGTCTCTTCAATGGAACCTCCAGTGATCTTGACTCAATGTCTTTTACCATCTCCTAACTACTTATTCACTGTGCAGAACTGAACACAATATTCTAGATGAGGACCCTTTTGTAACCATTGAAAGGATTTGAAGACGGATAACTAGAGTCAGGAGTCTGGGTAGTGACTATTAAAAAACTGTCTCATCACCAACTGAGCCATCTAACTCAGTCCTACCTGAATACCTGCTCCCAATAGACTTCAAATACTTGAAAATTACCCTGCAAAGCTACAATTGGGGGAGGTCAGAAGAAGGGCAGCCAAGGCCTTTCTCTAGATATGAATATTGTGGAGTGGAGGATGTTCTCTTTCTAAAGTGTTGTACTGGCAATGTCCCCAAATTTCTCAGGTCTCTGAGTTCAAATGTGGCTTTAGATATTTACTGTGTGACCCTGGACAAGTCACTTAACCTCCGTTTTCCTCAGTTTCCTTAACTGTAAGATGAGGATAATAATAGTGCCTACCTTACAGGATTGTTACCAGGAATAAATTTGTAGAAAGCCCTTAGCACGGGCATGTAGTAGGTGCTTATTCTTTTTCCCCTTCCCACTTGTTCTGCCAGCCTACATCTCTGCCAGATTGGGAGGAGGAAATGTGCCCCAGGAGAGAGTAAGGGAGCAGGGGCATAGATACATGTCCCAGGAAGTAGAAGGAGAGACAGAAAACAAGGAAACCTTTTCATCAGTAATCAGACCATCTCTCCTGGTGCCTTCCTGTCCTGTTGTTCAGTCCCCCAAGCAATTTTCCCCAAGTGCCTAGATAGTTACATTTTTATGCCCCCTTCTCTTACCAGGCAAAATGTTCCCAGTTCCAGCCAAACTCATACAGCATGAATTCAAAATCACTTACTATTGTCATTGCTCCTCCAGTTTGTCAATGTTCTTCCTAAAATGTGGGAACCAGGACTGAACAAAATATTCCAGACATACTCTGACCAAGGCAGAGTGTATCAGGATTATCTCCTGCCTGGTGCTGGACAGTATGCGTTTAATGAATGACAAACACATAAAGAAAAAAGGAAATCATTGGCAGTTATACACGAACCTCTATTATGGAGGGTGAAGAGGTAAAGGAAGTCTACCCTGAGCTTAGTAAAATCCAAATTAAATCAACATGTATTTTGATACTCTGTGATTTCCAATGCAAAGATGGCAAAAAAAGCATTGAAAGATATGACTCAAAAAATAAGGAATGAGAAAAGTCAGAGACTACCATGTGGAAGTCTCACATTTATACATCATGAGTACTTTCTTCAAGAAAAGGATCAATAGATACTACCCACAGCAAACACCCAACAACATGACAAAAATGACAATGAGTATATTGTAAAGGCCAAGAAATGACTCATTACAAACACAGCAGTCATTGTTAAATAATCCGTGTCAAGTCCATTCATCAACTTGTTAGAGTGAAGATCGAAGTCAGTGAAGAGTTTAAAGATAGAATTCTATTGAAAATAAGGTATGTAGTTAAGAATAACTCCAATCTGACTTAAATTGTTAATGTCAAAAATGAGATATGGATGGAATAAAAAGTAGAGATTATAATCCTATGGAAGTTAAGTGGTTAATTTGTGAAATTAAGAAATTAACTTAAGTGTTATAAATGAGTTGCTAACATGAGGATGTGTGGGAAGATGGTACCGTATTAGGACCTACAGAGCCCAAATCTCTCCACAAACAGCCCTGGAAAGCTTTTAAACAATGATAAAAACAAAGCTTCTCCATCCATTTGAGTACTGCATAAAAGACTGTCGAATCATGTGGAAATTTAGAGCAGACAAGCCCAGACAGGAAGAAACCGAAACCCAGACACAGACCAGAAAACAAGGCCAAACCAACTCCCAGGGTGGAGAGCTTGAAGTAGACTAGTAGGTCAGGAAACCCACAGCCTGCCAAAGGCATAGCAGAAAACAGGGCTAGATTAGAACCCAAGACAGTATAATGCCCTTGGCCCAAGCATCTCAGCACCAAAAGCCAAGCAGCCCTAATAGAGATGCTGGAAATACAGCCAGACCTGCACCCAGGAAGCACAGATGGCCATGCCAGAGCATCTCAGAGCCCAGTGAAGAGTCATCCCCAACATCCCAACAGGGACATGGGGTCAGACCAGAACCCAAGCGCACTGTGCCCAGACAACTCTACACCCAGGCAGCTTTACAAATAAACTTATAAAATATTAGTACTTGTAAAAAACCAAACAAAACAGGATATCAAAGTACTACATGTTAGAAAAGGAAACATTGAAGCAAAAATATCTTGGAATATAGATACACCAGAAATCATGTAAAATAAATTTTAAAAAAAGAATGAACATGGGCCAAAACATTGTTTTCTAGAAAAACCTATAATATTTTTAACAATGCAATTTTATGATTTTTTTAAATTTTTGTTTTTTTGCTTTTTTTTTTTTTTTTGAGGGGGAAGGGCAGGGCAATTAAGTGACTTTCTCAAGGTCACATGGCTAGTAAGTGTTATATGTCTGAGGCCAGATTTGAACTCAGGTCCTCCTGACTCCAGGGCTGGTGCTCTATTCACTGTGCCACCTAGCCACCCCATGATATTCTTTATTAAGAAAAAAGATGGCACCTATTTTTATAGTCTGTGCTTAGATATCTTAGAGATTACATGGAAATTTTTTATATTTGTAGGCTACAGGTTTCTCCTTTATTTGGCTGGTTGACTATTGCAAATAATGGAGATCTATTCCCTTTCTTTCACAATGTTTTATAGAGATGATTTCCTTTCCCCCATGGTATTCATAAAATAATGAATCTTCCAAAAATACCACCCCTTGCTTCCCCATGCCCTTTCTGCAAAGGAGTTTTCAGAATTGTCCCATAGAAAATGGAACCTGACAACTGAGAGGGCAAGAACCTCCAGGCTCAGAGGAAGTGCACTGGAAAAGAATAAGAAAGGACTGGAAATGACCAACTAGAATGATATACAAAAGCAATTCATTCTTCATAGGTGAGTCTTCCTGGACTGGATCCAAGGAGCTAGTATCGATTCATCATAGATGTGATTTCTTAGAGGTTGGACATCAAACCCTGGAAGCTGGGGTCATGGTTAGCCCAGGTAAACCTCTTGCATTGATAGAGAAGTTTTAGGTTCAATTTTCCAGTTGGGAACAGGTTGAGTGCCACTTGGGCTACATGGGTGCTCCGATGGGCACAGGAGACTAATTGGGCAAGACTAACACCCTCATCCTTAGTTATGGTGACATCCCATATAACATGGTATCATAATCCTCATGTCAAGGTTGGCAATGGACTCCTTCCTCAACCTCTTCCACCCTTCAATAAATCCAATTAGATTGTTTGATTCAACCAGAAGCAGGTAATATTTCTTATAGACGCTGACATGCCCCACAAACAATTATATACAGTTGGAGACATTAGCAAAATTCCTCCATTGGTCCTGAACCCAAAGGAGGAAGTCTTTGATTATTCCTTTTCTCTCCATGTCCCAAGCCATTTGACTAGACCAATGGTCACTAGCCAAGAATTGGTGGATTCTTTAGCAATTCTTTGAATTCTTTAAATATTCATCTCATCATTTCCCAAATTGCTGTTTCCTGGACTTCATGATCTCCAGAAACTTCTTATTCTACACAATGAAACTAACTCTGAAACTCACTTCCCCTTAAGCACTCCCTGCCCCTGGGATTCTTCCTTCTCTCTGATTGGAGAGAGTGAAGGGTGGACATGGAAGACCTCCTCCCTAATCCTTCACCACATAAGAAGGGTTCTCTGGGAATTCACCTCATCATTTCCCAGGCTGCTATTTTCATGGACTTCATGATCTTCAGAAACTCAACATTCTGCAACATGAAATCAACTCTTAAATCTTACCTCTTCAAATCATCTCCCTTCCTGGCTGCAAGACTTCATCATGACTCTGCATCAGGTACTGGTCTTCCCTTCTCCCTTCCTTGTCTTCCCCCTTTCCACTTTCCTTTTATATGTTATATTTCCATGAGATTGTGAGCTCCTTGAGAAACATTGACTTATGCCTTTCTTCATATCTTCTGAGCTTAGCACAGTGCCTTAGGCACTTATTATATAATAAGCACTTAATAAATGTTTATTGACTAAGTGTAGCAGGAGATAGTCTCTGCTCAATCCCTCAAGGTTCTCTTACATGCTAGCCATTCATCCTGTAATTCAGCTCACTGGAATAACTTTGTAAGAACGCTGTTCTCTAGGGTATCTCCTATTAATGGGTAAATTGCCACTGAAGATGCTTGTCTCTTTTGTAATGGTCAGAGCCATCTGTAAACCAGGCAAAATGGCATGCTTCAGGAGCCAGCTTTTGATAGGTGGGTGTAATATTAATGGGATATAAGATCTTCCCCACCCATTAATAGGCTTCATGTGGAGCCCATTAAGAGAATCTTGCTTAGGGGAAGCTTGCTTGTTGGAAGGCTTTCATACCTTTTGCTAATTTCTAATTAAGCACTGAGTCAGGAGGGTTGTGGTCTTCTGGCTCTAAGAAGTGTATGTATACTTGGAGATGGTATTTTGCTTTTGGGACTCGCTTATGAGAAAGATCTTGTGATTCTCTGGTCAAGATTCTGAGTGGCCATTTGTTCAGAGCTCCCTTCAGATGTCAAGGCTTTCTCCATCTAGGGATGTAGTCAGAACCCAGTCTGTTGGTCTTTATTTCTCTGAAGTTCAGGGTGCTGACTTTCCCCCTGAACTAGTAAATATAATTTTAAAAAATTGTTGACTCCTTAAACAGCTATCTTTCCTAGTAAAGCAGATCTAAGAACTTGTGCCAGCAGCCATCCCAGGTATGCCAGTGTGGTTGCCACTACAGTGGGGACCCTTTGGGTTAGCAGACTGGCACCGGCCTCAGCTTCTGGCATGTTCACCACCTATTTTTGAAGGGCACTAAGACTTGAGGGACCTGGATGAGTACAATATTGACTGTACCATTTCCATTTAATGACAGAGGCTTCCTGTACCCAGCTCATCTTTTTAGAGGGGCCAGCATGTATCACCCAATTCACAATAATCAATTATAGACAGAAGTAATTGTATGATCCTATATTATCAGTTCAGTAGTTACTGGAGCCCAATAGGTTGAACAATTGTTTTTCAAAAGTGGTATAATGAGTATAAATCACTTTGATAAATCTGTAGTTCTGGATATTAAATGGTCATGTACCCTGGCTGCTCAGCCTAACTTTTAAGGACAGAAACCTACGAGAACATGGGTCCCATAGGGTCATAAAAGCACAGGGGAAAAGACTGGATGCTTATTTTCTCTCTTTTTGAGCTTATTCTGGGCCTCATTTAAAAACAGCAGACTTGCAATGAATATGGGTTCTCTAAACCCTCATATGTCCATATGTCCTCTGAGCTTATTTTGGTCTATACTTGAATTCATCTGAGTTTTCTCTCCCTGTATTTTACCCCAAACTTGCCTGAGCTGTCTAGACCCTGGATTTTCTTAGAGTTGGTTTTCCACCCTTTACCCCTCAGCCACTATGGCTTCACCTTACTTTGTCAACATTGACATCTTATCATCAGTGTGGTGTCCTAGACCAACATCCTTGGAAAAGGAAGCCCTTTTCATCTCTGCCTACCGGATTGTGGCAGTATGAGGGAGCTTGGGGAAGCCCTGAAAAAATTAAAGTAAGGACATTTTCTCTGAAAAAATTGAGCTGGTTCCGACTAATGTTAGCCCCAGGAATTTTAAAAAAGCATTAGTGAAGTGGATGACCCCACAGCGCTCATTGTAGACCTAAGCTACCTGGTCTATCACATTGATGGGTGAGGTGACTTTAATCACTTCCTCATAGTATATCATAAACCACCAGATGTCATCTGCTTTCCACTTAGGATAGTTAAAAGGAGTTGGTCTGATGAAATAGTGTGGCTTCCTTCATCTCCATCACCGTCTCTAAAGGAATGAGTCTTTTAAGCTCTTGCCCTGTGTCAAGCATGAGAAAAGTAAGACAATCCCAGATCTCAAGGAGCTCACATTCTGATGGGACAGATGACACATACAGAAGATCAGCCGCAAATCAGATGGAAAAATCCGATGGTTCTTCAGGTGCAGCAGAAAAGCAGATGGTAATGCCTCTTTTTTATGTCATTTCCATTGATAAAATACCAACTTTTGATGTTGAACCATTTTAAAGCCAAGGACTTTAATAGCAATAACTTCCATGGTGGGGGGCAGTCTTTAGAAGCTATGGGTATAGTGCCTGCAAGTGCCGCCATGCTGCAATCCTTGCAGAGTTAACCAAGTTGGTTGCAGGTACTGGACTGGAAGTATTGTTATTTCCAGGGCTCTGGGGTTTGGCGTCCTGGGCTATCTCTATCAGCATTGAGGAGAGACTGTGGTCATGGTCATGGTGATCTAACTTGCCTGATACACTCTGCCTCCCATCTCTCCTTAGAATGCCTTGCTGCTTTAGCTGGCTATCTCACTTACCAAGTATGTTGGTTTGCAGTTGGTGAGGATGGCTGGCCTCTTTTTCAAAGGAGTTGCTTCCCCATTTGATGGCTGTGAGGGCTGATCTAGAATACTAGTAGTCTGAAAGGTGGTGCAAGTTCAATGGGGGTTAGCCTACAAATGAGTCTGGTGGTTTTAGGGGGCACTGCTGTTCCCATGGTTTAGGGTCCTGGGCTGTCTCCATCTAGATATAAGGGAAGGTAGTGGCCAACATGGTGATATTGATCTGATTTGCCTGGCTCAGAGAAAGAGGCTGGAAGCAGGACCAGTGGCCTAGGAAGTGCTGCCACTCCCAGGGCTGCTGAGCATACTTTGCAAAAATAAATCATCAGAAATCATTCCAAGCACATGAAATTCTGCTATGGAGAGTGCCACATTAGCACCACTGGACCACTTAGTCAGCAATGGAGCAGCCTCCAGTGATTTGTCAGGTTATTATTTTAACTCCTCTTGCCACTTCTTAAGTTCTTTAGTGGTGAAAGCCCACTAACCCACCTTGGAAGAAATCATACTCCAAAGGAAAATTGTAGGATGAGCCCTGACCTTTCTTACCACCAGTGAGGCTTTCCAAATCTCCTCTCTCATGCTCTCAGTCAGCTCTGATCTCAGCATGATGCAGTGAAATCTCTGTGTTAGAGACTATATTTCTCACCAGCAGTCCATGGGTGACCCCTGTCTCCAGTAGCACAGACCCTTTTACTTCCACTGGTACTACACCCATTAATTGCGTCTCCATTCTCTTGTACATTCCTTAAAAACTGAAAGCTTTTTTCCTAGTCATTGAATGTGCTGGGCTAATTTACTTTCAGTTTTATTACGCTAGCAGTCTACGATGGTCAAGAATAACCCAGAAATGCTGGAAATGGCATTTTCTTCACCCTCTGTAACAGCCTCGCCCAACATTCTCTGCACGAATTGTTCTGCATTAGTGTCCTGATGATATATTATGATTTCTTCCAAGGAGGAAACAGAGGGTAAGTGGGCTTTCACACCAAAGAACTGAGGAGGTGGCAAGAAAAGTTCAAACAACAGCCTGACAAATCCCTGGAGACTGTCCAACAGAGCCAACATAGCTCTCCATAGCAAAATTCCACCTATTTCCTTTTGACTTACCCACCAAATCCACCCTCTCCCTAGGATTCCAAACAGGATGATTAAAAAAAAAATCTTTATTCATGTCTTGGCGATAGCTTCTTGCCTTTTAGGGAAAATAAAATAGCCTAAACTCTGGTGGGAGGTAGGAAAGAGAAGAGGGAAGAAGATCCTGATAGGTGGTGATCCTATTACAAACTTCTTGATTCACCCTTCAAAGGTGAAGCTTATTTGCTTGTACTTATTCCCTTCCCTGATACTACCCTCTTTCTTAACCACCCCCTCTCTGCACTTGCCTATTTCTCTGTTGAATTGAATATATTTCTACATCAAACTCTTTCTGTGTGTTCATGTGGTTCCTGTTTTCTCTACTCTGTCTTCCACGTTTGTATAATCTTCTTCCATATCTTGATTTTAAGGAATTTTAAGTTTCACTCTTTTCTCATGCCTTTCTTCCCTGGCGTATTCCTTTTTCCCTTCACTTTTCTTTCATCTTTTAGGACCATAAAAATAGAATAAACCTGCTCTATATCCTCTGTCTATGTTATTTAATTCTTTCAATGGCTCTTGAAGACATTAAAGTTCTAAAACTAAAGTTATTTCTTTTCCTCATTGGAATGAACACTTCAAATAGGTTCTTTCAAATGACATGTTTCTCTTGGCTTCTGTATATATTTTTTTCATCAGGTACATATCCCCCTATACTATTATCCTCAATTTTGCATGATAAGATTGTAAGCCTTTATCTTTTGCCTTTAGAATATTATATTCCAAGGTTTCCTCTACTTTAAGTGGTTGCTGTCAAGTCGTGTGTGATCCTAACTGACTTCTCAGTATTTGAGTCTTTTATTTCTTGCTGCTTGAAGTGTGTGTTTTTTTTTATTTGACCTGGGAGGTCTGGATTTTATCTATGACATCCCTTGGAATTTTCATTTTGAGGGTGTCTACTGGAATGTGATCAGTAGATTCTTTTTTTTTTTTTATTTTACCCTTGATGTACTTTGCAGTGAGGTTTGCAAAGTGCTTTATGTTGTCTCATTTTGTCCTCACAACAAACCTGTGACATAGATATCTCCATTTTATAGATGAAAAAACTGTGGCAGTCAAAGATTAAATTACTTTCCCAAAATCATAGCTAAGTAAGTGTCTGAGGCAGGACTTGAATCCAGACTTCCTCACTCTAAATGCAGTCCTTTAGCCATTGCACCACTTGGTTGCCTCTGATATATAAGAACAAATTTAAAAGTTTGGGAAAAAAAAAGAAAAAATGCAATATATCTACCAAAAACAACTGACGAAAAAAATTCCAAGGGAGGTAATTTAAGAATTATCAGACTCAGGGCAGCTAGGAGCCACAATGAATAGAGCACCCTCAAATTTGACCTCAGACACTTAACACTTACTAGCCATGTGACCTTGGGCAAGTCACTTAACCCCAATTGCCCTCCAAAAAAAACAAAAGCAAAAAAAGAATCTTCAGACTCCCTAAAAACTATAACCAAAAATAATTATCCTGGGTACCATATTTCTTGAAATTATAAATGAAGTGCCTAGACCAAAGAAGTCTTTTCTTTCTCTTCTCCCCTACTGAGACTTTTCTAAATAGCTAACTAAAGGTAACAGCTAGCATTTATATGGTACTTTGACATCTGCAAAGTGCTTTACAAATGTGATCTGACTAATATCTTAATCTGTATGAGCAGAAGCATTTTCCATAGTCAGAGTTCTAACATGGATAAAATCATCAATTCAGGCAAAAAAGATTCACAAATTTTAGATATCATTGTCTTAATCAATGAGTGTATATTGAGTGAACTCTGTCATTAATACACTCTTTTGTTTCTAGGTAAAAACTTGTCTAGCCATTATGGTTACTTGTCTAGTTCTTGTTTGGAAAAGGAAGTGCCCAAGTGTTGCAGAAGATCTAGAAATATCAGAGAAACTCTAGAAGTCTTGGAAACTCTCCTGGATATTACCTTCAAAATCATCTAATTAAACCCCCAGTTTTGTTTTGTTTTGTTTGCTTTTTGGAGGGGGGAATGCAGGGCAATTGGGGTTAAGTGACTTGCCCAAGGTCACAAGGCTAATTAAGTGTTAAGTGTCTGAAGTCGGATTTGAAGTCAGATCCTCCTGACTCCAGGGCTGTTGCTCTATTCACTGCACTACCTAGCTACCCCAAAACCCCCAGTTTTTAAAAATGAGTAAAACTAAGGGACAGGTAGGTTAAGCAACTTTCCAAAGATCATATAAGTTGAAAGTCACAAAGTTGGGGTTCAAACTTGGGTCTTCTCACTCCACATCTAATGGTCTTTCCACAACACTACAGGGATTCACCCTAAATCTGGACTGCACTATAGTTGATATTACAGGTAATGGCAAACAAATGAGTGTCCTGTTTGATGATATTTAGGTTCTGCTCTTACTAGAGAGACAACAACATAGTAGGTAGAGAGCCAGGAAGACCTGGGTTCAAGTCCCACTTCTGACATCTTAGACTAAGCCACAGAGAAGGTACTCACCTGCATTGATGAGAAGAGGAGGCTGGTTTCTTATCGAGACTTTTCTCATACCAATGCAGTCTCAGGTCCTATCCCTACCCCTCTCCCCAATTCACTGAATTAAGGTAAAGAGAGGGTGGTGGCAAAGTTCAGCAGAGTGTTGGGTAAAATCACATCTTGTTCTAGTCCCCCGACTACCCTTTCCTTTCCTCCTTCTTTTCCCTCCTTCTAGTCAGGATAGTAAGTTTATACGTAGCCCAAAAAATTATAAGTATGAAGGGGGCAATAGTATAAAATAAGATGGTAAAGGGAAATCTGTAAATCATGTACAAACTGTCCCAAAGATCAAAAGAGCATAATTTACAAATCGTATCCTATATTAACCAAACTTCATGTCCCAAAAATAGATGCTGAAGAAGATGATACTGTCAAGTCCTATGATATGTAAAGTTCAGACAAATTCTAACAAATTCTAATCCCCAGTTCCAGGCCAGGAAAACATCAAAAAGGTGCTAATAATTTTGTGATGTGAAGTGTTATTGATAACTTTGAGGTGATTTGAATATGTTAATGAACAGTCTGTTTCCTCCCCCCCCCCCCAAAAAAAAAACTATAAAAACAAGAACTCAAACTCCTGCCCTCCTCCCCCACCTGCCCTCTTCCATCTCCTTAGGGTCCACTGGGTCAAGGACTCCCAACTCTAAACCATGATCATGTAAGTGACGTTCTCTGGCTTTCTCCCTCCTCATTCACTTCCCCATACCGTCTGCCTTCTTTCAATGCCCCATCCCATTCCCCAGCCACCATCTGCCTCCGTATCCCTCCTGGATTTTCACTGTTTGTCTCTCTGTTCCATACCATTTGGCCTCACACCCATTGTGATTATCATTACTGCTGCCCCAATTTCCTGCTGCCATTCATGGTCTTTCCTGGTGAGTCAAAGACTGATTTGTCAGCCCCCATTTCATAAATTCATAAATTTTTTTAATCAATTCATCTGTCTTCATATTAGTCATTGAAACCAATGCCTGAGTTAGAGCCTGTGAACCTTCCTTCCTTCCCCAAACTAAAATTCAGCTCATTTTCCAGCATTCAAATTCCTCTGGCCAGTAGAGGATGCAAAGAAGTAGCAAAACAAATTGCAAATGATGGAGCAATGGAAATATCCATTCTGTTTATTTGCAGTTATAGAAATAATTTCATTATCTAGAGGGTCATGGCAAACATTGGAGGGTTTTATGAATGTGTGGATAATGTGAACATGCTTATATACTCCTAGAAAAGAGAGGAAAAAAAACCCTGAAAACAGCAGATTTCTTAGAATTAAATGCCATTGTTTTAAAAAAAATTATTAAGAATCTACTCATTCCATTCATATTACTGATTCGAATAAATGATAAAATAAGGAAGGAAATGCAAATGCTTCCATTTAACATATACTTTTCAAAGATTTTTTTAAAAGTCTATAAATGTAATTCTAAATTTCTAGCTTGGAAAAACCAGAGACTGAGTGACAGATAAGCCATTCTTGTACTCCTTTGTCATTTGAATTGCTGAGTGGGGAAAATTGTAAGCCCAAAGTTGACAGCTCCACCTCCTCCCTCTCTCCTTCTTGCTCTGGTATGGTTGGAGGTTTTTAGAACCAGGATGGAACCAAGAACATGGGTACCTTTGTGCATTTTGTTTTTCTTAAAACAGGCAACAGGGCCATGATTTAGTATATAGGGAGCTGGTTTTAATGTCTAGTTAGATGGATAGATAGATGATAGATTAGATGGATGGATGGATAAATAGGTAGGTAGGTAGATAGATAGATAGATAGCATTAAGTGCTTACTTTGTGCCAGGATGACCTGGGTGCAAGTCTTGCTTCTGAAACATACTGGTTATGGTCAATTCACTACCTTTCAGTTTCCCAGGAAATTTTCTGAGACCCTAAATTGCACAACAGCTGAAGATTTGCATGGCTAATGGGAATTTCTTCAAGAGTTACCTAACACCGATTAAGTAAGTCACAAGTCTGGACAAAATAAAATTCTAAGACAACCAGCTGCTGTTTGGTAAGATGTTTTCAAAACAGCTTTTCTGCACTCTTCTCCACTGTCTTGACTTTCTGCAGTGATCTTTCAGGAAAATAAACTGAATAATAGGTGGCAATTAGAAAACAAATAAGATAGCCCTCCCTTTTATTAGCTTTTAATAAGAGTGGGAACACTTATTAAGAAAAAACACTTTAGGAAATTTGTGATTTTTAAATAAAAAAACACAGTTAAAAGAAAGATAAGAATTTTAGAGCTAGAGTTCATCTAGTTCAATCTTTTTATTCCTCAAGGGAGCAAAGTGAGACTCAGCACTGTGAAATCACTTGTCACCAGTTACTTCAGGGTGAGGAAGAGAACCAGGTCTGACTTCTAAGTCCATTTCTCTTTCTGCTAAACTATTTCTAATGTGATTTTTAAAGTTGAACACTCTGTGGCTTATTGAAGGGCTTTTAAAATGGAGGAGTGGTCTGAAAATGGTGCACAAAGACCATGGGCCACAGGTCTTATAAATAATGCAACCTATAATTAGGCAAATCCCACTATATGAAAAATCAGATTTACTGAACAAATAAATTAAGTGGTTATTCACTTTCCAAAATAATTCAGTTCCCTTTTGTGAATATTAAATTAGATTTATTTCTTAGAAACTGATTTACATACAATTTTTCAGGAATGCATCTTTTGTGCTAAGTAAAAGTATACTTGTACTAGGTTAAGCTTCATTTCAAGGTGAGCTTTCTATAGAAGTGGTTCCCCCTGCTCCGGGGTGGCCAAGCAACCATGCTTTACTTTATTCATTAAACAGCCCTCAGAGAGCACCAAGTAGTCAGGCAATATCCAGGCTAAGTTTTCACCAACTGTGGAAAGGGAATTCAAAAGACCATAGAGGTAAGGCATGAGTGTAGACCTATTAGGAATCTCAAATATCTCATCCAGCTCCCTCATTTAGAGAGACTAAGGTTCATGGAATGACTTGCCCAAGGTCACACAAATGTCAGAGGCAGGATTAGAAACCAGGTACCTGTGTGGCATTAAGGTGTATGCTCCACCCACTGCCCCAAATCTGCCACCATTGGTACAGACCTCTAACTCTTCTCAGTTTTGTTACCTTTCCTGGGATTTTTAATGTTCTTAAGGCAACAGAAACCTACAGACTAAGTTAGAAAATAAGTTTGTGCCCAGGAAAAGAAATAATTCTCTTTAATAAGTAAAGCAAAAAGCAAAACGGAATATGAAAGCTTATCCATCAGGTTTACCAAAATAGTGCTTGCTTTGTTTTTGTTTTCATCTAAGAAATAACTGGAATCCCCAATTAATAGCATCTGTGGCCTTGTCAGCAAGTCACAGAATTCTATTTATTTTATTTGTAAATACCTTTGGGGAACACAGATTGGCTGTTTGGGTAAATATGGCTTCTCATGCTTGTGACTACACTTTTTTCTTTTCTTATCTCCTCTTCTGAATGACATAAATCATTCTGGTGTTTAATCATTGCTGAGATTATAATTGACAAAAATTAACACCATTCCACCCACCCAACTTTCTTCATTAAAAGCTATGAATTCCCTTTTTATTTTTAGTACTGATTTTATATATCACTTCCATGTTACCTTCCAGACAGAAATGAGGGTATTCTTCTCATTTTCAGATACATAATGAGAATATATTCTGATATAAATGTCTTATTTATGTAATTGGGTGTTCTGGCTGACCTCCTGAGGGCCAGGGAAAAGAGAAGAAACAAGTCTGTGAATTATGGGAATAGTGGTCTCAGATGCTAATGTGCTCTCCCTACCCTGGGAGTAGGTGAGACTATGTCAGTCTTTGAACAGGATGGCAACAGAAAAGGTTTAAGCATGATGGGGGAAAGAGGGAGCAGGAGGAAGGAAAGGCTCAGGATTGAGTAGGCTCTGAATCAAATCTGCAGAGAGGCTAACAATGGAATGTACATGAGTTTGAGGCCCCGGCTTGTTTCTTGGCCCACTCAAAATACTCTGTGGGGATGGGGCTGAACTGCTTCTCTGAGAGAGACTTGAAGGAAAATGCTTTTCCTTCACACCTCCCCCTCTGTCTCCACCTCCACAAGCAGGTGGTTAGCATTTACTCCAGGATTTCTTTATCCTATAAAACTATGATCCATCATAGTTTTATTTCAAGGGTGACATGTTTTCAAAGACCCAAACCAAACCCAAAGTTATAAACAGCCTTAAAGAACAGAGGAAGAGTTTGGCCCACCCCACAGCGTTGGGGTCTTGGAGCAGGCTCTGGCCACAGCAGGCCCCTCCATTGTTCATCCCCTTTCTGAGTGCCACTCAACACCAAGCTCTTTCTGCTGCTCGCCTAGTCAAAAAGTCACTGAGAGGCTGCACCCCATCCTGGCTCACACGACAGTCTCGCCCCTCTTTGTTCAGGCAAAAAAGTTGTCTGTCTGGGCCTGTAGTTCCCATGATGCAGTTTGGTTTTATACTTTATCCCTTGTCTGCTGAGGAAATCAGTCGAACCCTGGATTACATTAAGAAGGAAAAAGCTGTCACACTTAAATATTACTATCTCTCAACAGCGAAAGGTGTCTGTTTCTCTAAGGTCCTGGTCAAAGGTTTAAAGACCTTTCCTCAGTCTTCATTTTCCTGCTAGGAACCTTGACAGGTACAAATGATCAGCACTAGGTGCTTAAATGAAACAAAACCACCCAGTTTCAGAGCTAGCATGACATGAAAAATGGGAAAAGATGACAAAATCTTCACAAGACAAGTTCAGCAAGCTTTTGGTTTGGGTTTTGATGTCAGGGAACAAATTGCTCCTGACTTTTATCTCAAAATACAAAGAGTTGCAGAAACCAGAAAGTACCACCTGGTCTTCATGTGCTGCCCATAGGTATTGAAAATAGTGAACACGGAATGCAGAAAGGGGTCAAATCCTTCATCAACATGGATTTCCTTTTTTTCCCCACGCTAACAGTAACAAGATCTCACAATTGAGATTTTGCAATGATGTGAGCATATATCCCTTTCTCATTTCCAGTGTTGATCTAGAACTTTGAAATTAATATGTTTATTTTTCCCCAACACCACTACATGAGAGTTCTCAATCATAATGAATGTACCTTTATATCCAAGAATATGGCATTACAGGCAGGTTCAAGTTGAGTCTTGTTGTAATAATATGGACATGGAAAGGTGAAAATTCATTACTATTAGGATACACTGACCATAAGTCCCATATACCCAGGAGGTTAAATATACAGTATTCTATGTATAAATTGAGGACTTCCATTGGAACACAATAGGCCAAGGAAATGAACCCAGGTCAAACAAGCTTAGACTGTCAGTGATCTGGCTTGGCTCCAAAAGAAAGAGTATATTCTTACATTTTAATTACAGGAAAGAAAAATCAATATAGCTATTTACATTGCAAATATCTTCTCTTCCAGAAAGGATTTCACCTGCTTGGTAGGATGACATCAGTGGACAATGTTGAGCTACCAGAACTAAAAAGTACAGTGGGCCAAGTAGGAAGTTTCCTTTTTTTTCAGACCCCACGAACTACAACAAAAAAGCCCCCACTAGTGTGTGCAGTTTGAATTGGTCCTTGAAGTGGAGAAAAATGTCCTTTTCAGAAAGAATAAATAACATTCCAATCAAAAAGTTCAACTCCTTTAAGATTTAAATTTCCATTGTTTTTGCTTTTTTAAGTGATTAAAAACAGTTCTTAATTGTGTTTAGTATAAATAATCCAGTTATTATAATTAATATTTAAGTTGACCTCACAAAATAAAATAAAACGTACTTACAGCCAGGTTTTTCCTGACAGGCCAAAATAGAACACATGCATTTCATATACACAGGGCTGTTTTTTTACTTAGATGTAAAGGTGACATTCATAGCCCTAAAATTTTTCTACTTCTGACATAAGAAATGGAGTAAATATTCAAATAAACAGCCTAGTTTACATCTGGTCTTTCTTTGCCTAACGGGGGTTGGCCATGCCCTGTTCACACAATGAAGAATATCTTGACAAATTCAACCATCAGATTCTTAAAGATGCTGGATTAATAAATATCATGAACTCATTTTTCTACGATGGGAAATTGTGATGCAAGGCCAAAGAATTCACCCCATAAAATTAGCGCAATGCTATACATAGTACAAAAGCATAACATACCCCAAACATTACTAAATCAATGGGTTTGCCAGACAATGACAAAAATTTAACTCTTCCCTATGATGTTACATCTTTTTCTCCCTCCCAGGAAGTATTGGCAATACTCTTAAGTACGACTCCACTTCATAATGGGGTAAAGTGAAACAGATTCCTCTAAAGGCACTAGAAGAAGGCTGGTTTTTTTTTTTTTCTTCGTTGTGCCAGTTGTAGGTTCCAAAGCTAGACCTCCACCACAGCCATGACCTTCTTCTCTGGTTATACATTCAGGTGGTCTGATATCATCAGGACCAATGAGTGTGTCGAGAATAAGAGAACAACTTCCTTTTGGAGTAATGGATATGTGGAGAGGGGAAATAACATTTCTTAGGTAAAGCAGCAGAGAATTTGGTAAAGCAGGAAATAGCATATCTTCTCACAAATCTCTGAATGACAATAAATTACATCTTGGTGATACTGAAATAGACAGAAGGAAATGGTGGTCAACTGAGGGAGAAGGAAGATTTCTAATGCCATTGTGCCACATCATCTAACCTGAATTAGCTAGCAGAACTCAAAAGGTAGGGGTAACCTAATAGTAGGTGGCTTCAGTCTTACAAACACATCAACTCTGGGTTCATTGTCATGCTTCCACAGAAGAGACAGGTCTAGAGGCAAGCAGCTTCAGATCTTGTCAAAACAGGAGAAGCCTGATTGGCACTGAGGGCGTGGGGAACACTAGCAGAGGAAAGAGCAGACTCTTGTTCTACTTGCTTTAACCTGAGTGAAAAAACCATCATCACTTTTCTACTCTCAGGAGAGATGACCATATTGTATAAAGAAGGTTAACACTTCCCTGAGTAGTCCACTGTGAATTGCCTATGGATGTCTCTCTGGAGACTCAATTCCCCTTCCCAAAGCTACTTACAGTCTTCGCCTTGGATCTTATGAAAGAAATGTCAAGGTAAAAGAATCAGGATGCACAAGTCATAGGTATTAAATATGAAAATGGGTCAAAAAGGAGGAGAGATGGAGGAAGGGGGAAAGGAAAGAAAAGGGGAAATTGTAGAGTTGGGTAAACAGAATGTAAGAGAGGGCATATTTGATATACTAACAGAAGCTTCTGAGACCATTTTGAATCTGTAGGAAAGGTCGTAGCCTAGTTCTTAAATACCATCAGGCCCATTGGCAGTTATTATTTCAAGGGCAAGGACTCCCCTGCAGACTATTGCTTAAGAAAAATGATAGCTTCTTTATCCCCATTGGTTTTTAAGGCAGTTTTGTGGATTTTCTCATTTGCTATTGTTTTTCCATTTCTTAAAATGATTGCCTTTGGAAATCACCATAACCGAGCTGTCTTTTGGTTATCCCAAGAGTTTATAAATTCCTCTAGTTGTAAATCGATCACCAAACAAACGGGCACCAAAACGCTCACGGTGCAGGATAATTGTAGTGATTCCCTTACCTACATGAATAAAAAGGAAAGACTGTAACTGGTCCCTGTTATTGCTAAGAAGTCCTCACTGTTATTGCCTTCATGACATTCAGTAAACTTTGCAGAATCCCTCAAAATACAAACAGTTAATGTAAGGTGATGTTGCTTAACACCGACACTGATACTCCATGGCTTTTAAAAGGGATTTGTATTGCTATAACTATTCTGCAGCCACAATTTCTTTGCTAAGTTACTGCAGACAACCTTATCATTATTACCAAAATTCACAACCAGTTGTGCCTTTTCATTATTAGGTTGATAGGTCAAGATTATAAAAAACTGTTGAGAAAAAAAGGCAGGGGTGGGGGGGAATCACAAAACAGCTCACGGAGAATCACTTACATCTTTGTGGGAGGTGTCACGCACATATCTGTAGGGACATGCTACATTTCTCAGATTTCACCTTAATTTGTCATTCTCAAAGAGACAAGGATTACTTGTTTTTGATAAAATAAAGATCCCAGTTTGGTACATCACTAACTGGATATGGGCAGCAGCTCATTCATGGAAAACGAAATAGAGATCCGAGGTTGTTAAGAAAAGGATCAGTTCTGGCAATAGTGAACTTCCTACAATGAAATGCCACGAAGGAGACCCATTTTTTTTTCTCATGGACAGAGTTGCTGCCAACGTGTATGCACTGATGATCCCAATTAAGCAGGAGCTTCATGACACACACATTAGTCGACACATACCAACACTAGAAAATGTCCTCTGATTAATCCTAGTTGAGAGGCTCATGCCCTGGGAGGCAGACCTGTCCCCTATAGGAGGAAAACCTCGGCTTCTCTCTAGGCTACTTTCCCTTTATGATGCTTGCACACCTTTCCAGCCTGGTCCATTTTCACACCTCCATGACATTGTTCCCCCTATAAAACGGCATCACATATATCCTCTCTACAAACTGGTATACAGATAATATTTTAATCAGCTCAAATTTGGATGCTACATTATCTTTAAGTATCTGAGAGTGCTCACTCACAATTTTTTCCCCTTTTACAAAGCTTCTTATAAGACATACAACTTAATTAACAAACTAAACAGCTTATATGCTGGCAAGATATTACAGATGTGTTTATATCATAGTAAGAGTTCACATGAAATGGACCACTGAGTAACACAGTGTGTACTGTATCTGGATAGCAGTAACACTATTACCTCTATGGAAATGCCGTGCTGTGTATAGAGAGACACATGTGGATCTGTATCTACATCCATCTGACTAGGCCAAAAAGAGCAGGTAGATGCAAGACAGACACACACATGCAAGGGCCACTGCACACCTTGCCATGCCAGTGAAAGGGTGGTTGCAGGCTGCTGGTTTGGTAGCCATTCATGTAGACTTTATGGGAAAAGGCTTCTTAAATTGTGTGTGTGTATGTGTGTATGTGTGTGTATGTGTGTGTGTGTGGTGTGTGTGTCTGTGTGTGTTTTGTTTTCTGCACTAAGCATCACTGGAAGAAGAAGAAAGCAGAGCGATTATAAGTTAAATATACACTTGGGCTGAGTTGCAATACATGACTCTGCAGAAGAAGCAAGCTGAAAGATCGGTTTCAATTTTTGATTCCGTTCTCTTCCTTCCCATTTTCTCTTCATTATCACATCCCACACGCACGCTTGTGCGTCTTTTCAGTTTCCTCATCTTCTGAAGAACGCTGGGTTTCGCAGGCAGGCGGCTAGTCACCTGCAACAACCAAGTGGTCCTGCCGAGGTCTCCAAGCTGCTATCGGTGTCAGATGCCAGGGTCTGGTCAGTGGACATGGAGGAGATGTCGTTGACAGAAGAGGATGGAGGGAGACTCTCACTGCTGTTCACTGCTGCACCTGTGCTAAGAAAATGAACACCAATATGACTAAATCTGGAATCCCAAAGAGCCTCACTAGACTTTTCAGAGGAAGTTTCTAAGGGAAGGAAAATAAGCAAGAGGAAATCTTGGACTATGGTAGCTTTGTGGGTGTCCCATCTGGTCCAGGTTATCCACAAGCTAGACAGAGGACTTTCACTGGCTACTACTATCTATTGAGACAAAATTACAAAAATACAGATAGTAGAATTTTCTGCAGAAGAAATATATCCAAGGATCTAGGTTATCCGCAGGGCAGGGCAGTGTTTTGCCTCAAGGTAACATTAAGCTCATATACTTACTCATGCATTCACTAGCCATCATTCACATGTTCTTGGAGCCCAACCAAATAGCTTCTTCTGTTAATTTCACTGAAGAAAGAGTTTCCTTGACATCGAGAAGCATGAAGTTCATGCTAGTCCTAGCTCTTGTGTTTACCTGACCCCCCAAAAAGTCTCCCTCCCTTTGGGGCACAAGGTATCAAAAGACCCTTGTGTTCTATCTTCCCCAAAAGAAATATCTTGGAAAGTAGGTTTGGCTGCCTAAATGGATAGTACCAACCTTAGTCAATGGTTTATTACCAAGATAATCCCCAGAAAAGAAATGACCTTCCTTTAAAGCCATAACCTAAAACAATTAAATCATCACTCTTTTTAAACCTTTTATATATATTTTACTCTCATCTCCTTCAGACAACAGAAATTTGGGGGAAGTGGCTCAGTGTTCAGTGAGTTGGAGGTGGACACTAAATATCTTGAGAGACTATTGATACAGGCAAATATTTTACCTTGGGCATGCTATAGCTGTCCCAGGTGTCCAATCAATCCATTAACTCAGAGGAAATCAGAGTTATCCCACTTCTAACACCAAGTTGTCAGGGAATTCTCTCAACCAAAAGGAATGAGGTCTCTTGGGAGAAGTGTACCCATTAGTAGGGTTCCATTGACTGTGGGTCAAAGATAGGAGGCCAAACTGAAGGCAAAAAAGGTAGGCTTCTCTCAAAAAATAGCAGCTTCAGGTTCCTAGTATACAGAAGTGGTTTTAATAACCTTTTAGGCTTCCTTGGAGTATTCAATCATTTGCATTCTGTGACAATCTAGGATATATTACTAAAGCATTTCATAGGAAAGAGAGGCATAGATGAAAGGAAATCAGCCAACGGAGAAAAAGGTAGTATTTGGAATGTAGTTCACAAGATTTATCACAAGAAAACATCCATGTTCAAGGGCAGAAGACAAAGAGAAGTAACCAAATACTTGGAAGAAGTTCTTTTAGCCAAAGATTTAAGGTCCCTTATCCAAGCGCAACAAATATTTTTTTAATAGAGTAGATGGGACTGTGTTCTTTATCATGTGGTCATAGAGTTTGTTATATTTTATTTTTCTTTCAATAGGAACTAGGACTTTCTGATATAAGGTGGGAGGGATGGATTAGTCCATCAAGATGCTGCAAAAATAATTGTTGCCTATTTCCCCCAAAAAAATATCCCCCAAACTTCCAAAACTTCCCTTATAAAAATAGAAGTATATATCCAAGAATATGAGATTATATAACAAGAATGGGTGAAAGAAAAGATAGAATACTTTTTGATTATTTATACACTTTTGTCTAGACAGACTTGCCCATTTAGTATGGCTAGCCACCAGGAACCTCATATTCCAAATTTAGCATTACTTTTGATTTACCAGCTGCCTTTAAGAAATTCTTATCCTATTCAGCTATAAAAAGAAAAGCTCCATGGAACACAGAAATCAGAATAATTGTTAATAACTTTGAGAACCTCAAGAAAATGATTAACAAAAATGGTGAAATGTGTTTATTAACTTATTGAAGATGGTATAGAAACATTGAATAGAGAGTATTCAAGTTCATAACAGGAAGCAATAACTCATTTATCCCTGTTGCACTAGATTTAAGGACTTAAGAGGGGTTGTCAAAAGAGCCAGAGCAGCAAGTGATGCACGAGTTCTTTATTTGGCACATTTAACTCACACAAGTTGAGCTGGGAGAATTAAAAATACCTTTGGGATAAAATCACATAAGTGAAGAGACAGGGATGACAAGAGAAAGCTACAACCACTATGAGAGTAGGAAGAATTCAACACTGCTCCTTTGTATTGGTGTTGCCAATTTCATTTCTTTGGTCATTCTTCCCTGGGCATATGGAAAAACCAAAATTTTAAGTCTTTTAAGAAGGCTGCACAATGAACCCCATACAGAGGCTAAGAACAGATCCCCTTTAAATCTATAACAAGGGGTTTATACAATAGCCATGAGACAGTCCAGCCATAAAACGTTTGAGGACCATGGGGTTTTATAGGGAATGATGGGGTCTTGTTGAGACAAGCATAAAGTTTCTAGCAAATGCATCCCTTCCCGAAAGCTTCCAGGGATTTATGAGATGGCTCTCTGGGGAGAGGAGCTACATAAGCAAAGTGCCATATGACAGAAGAAGTGACAGGCTAGAGGAGAGTACATGTATGGAATAGAGGAATCCTCTAGCAATAATTAGTAGGTCCTCCAAAACAGGTTTTGGGACCATCACAACAATTACATGGAAGAAAGGGAATGGAGGAGATGAAGGAGGAAGGAGAGGATAAGAATAATGAAGAGAGAGACAGAGAGAATCAGAACAATTCCTTCAGGATGACCTTGTTTAGCTAGGTCTTCAACGCCTTGTTGAAGTCTGAGGCCATTTTCCCTTCAAGTGTACGCACTGTTGAGGTCATGCTGCTTGCAGGCATCTGTTATCTTCCTCCTTCCATAATGTTTTACAAATGAAACTGAAATCTAAATTGCTATGTCTCACTAACTGGACTGGATATTGTGCATTTGGTGACTAAGTTTCTAAAGTCCTTTTGGCTTCCTTGTTCCTGAGACTATATTAATCAAATTTCTCTAAGACATGGCAGTGTCAAAATAAATGTCTATTTTTTCCATTTCCTGGGTATTTTTAGTTGATATCGTATGCAGTTGGTTGTTATAAGTGTGTGCAATGACTTCTTAATTTATTCTTCTAACTTGGAGCTGACTTTTACTTTGCTCTAATTAAGGCCAATTAACACTAATTTAATTATCCAAACTATACATAGAATATTGGGTCTAAAATTAACCAGTTGTACTCTATCTATTAAGATAGAGCTAATTTCACTTTTTAGTGTGATTTTTTTTTTTAATATGTTCATTCAATGCTTTATGACTGTTCTTGCAGAAAGTATTCATTATGTATAGGCCTATGTCTTCTGAGGCCTTTGGTCTCATCAATTTCTGTATCTCAAATCCTATTTTCTAATATGGTTTACCTTGCCTTCCCATGTTACTGCCTTTGGTCCTGAAGTCACAATAGCCAAGGATATATCACGTCCACTTAGTTTGGAGGATCTTATCAAATTCTTCTAAGAATTTTTCTCCTTAGCCCTCTGCAGACATTGGCACATAACTTCATAATTATCTTCAAAATGCCCTATTTGTTTCCTAAGATTTATCTTTTTCAGAACAAGGCAAAATGACCAACTGTCCCATGACATGGTTTTTCTTGTGGCCACAACAAAACCACATCTATCCATTCATTTTTTGCTTCTCTGAGAATGTCTGTTTTATCCTTCCATTTAGCAGCATTTGTCCTTCCATTTAACAGCAAATTCTTTCTCTTCTGATATCATTTATAATAAGAAATTCAAGAGACATATAGCTGGATTTGATCTAATATATGATTCTTAACACCATCGGCACCCCTTTTCCCATATTCTGCACCCATAACTGAAGAAATCAATTTCACTGTTTGCTATAAAAAAAAAAAAATTCATCATCTAGTGGTCAACCTTCTTATGACAAGCCTCTCTTTATTTACTAGGCTGATCCCTGAAGAGTAAACATGTTCTATCACTGAGTCTGTACTTGGTTTTCCCATTTGGTAGAAACCTTCAGAGTCTGCACACTGCTGGTACAGCTTTCAAGAACCTATGATTACCTCCATGCCACAATCAGACATCAGAATAGGATTTCTGTTGAGGCCCATTTAAAATGTATCATCAACACAGGATTTTAAGAAATTATTTTAACAGAAACAATATTAAAGTTTAGTATGAGTGACTATACTGGTTTTAATACTTATTTATAGTTAAATATAAATATTTAAATAACTATATTAATACTTTTTTCAGTTAACTAAATCTACAAGTTTCAGTTACCGCTAAGTCCATCAAGATTCTTTGTCCATTCCCATTCATTTTATCCCTATACCCAATGTGTATGCCATTCTTCCTCCTTCCCTTTTTTTCTCTTTGAATTGTTTCATAAAAGTCTTTCCAGACTTCTTTGTATTTCTTATGTGCAATCTCATAGCATAATAGTGGTCCACTATATTAATATGACATTATTAAAACTTTCCCCATTCTTGGAAATTAGGGGCATTCCTAGTTTTGTATCATTACATGTGACACTATGAAAATCATTGAACAAAGATCTCTTTTATATTTTTGATGAGAAATATTTAGGGTTTATTCCCATAACTTTTTTTATTTTTGCAACTTTTGTTGTGTACTTCTGGATTGCTAGAGGCAATGTAATGTAGTAGAAAGAGTTCCGGCTTGACTTTATTGGGTAGTAATTTTTTTTAAAGGGCAATTTTGAAGGAAAAGATTTTCAGCCTCATTTTTTAAGTGGTAGCAATTCATGCCCCACTGAATGAAGCCATTTGGTACTAAATTTTCTGTTTAGTTTTTTCTAATTTCAGTGGTTTCCCATACAGATATAATTTAGTACACTGAATCCTGGAATTGTTTCCCAGGGAATTTCATGTAAACTTTGTATATTTTCATTATTTTTTTATCTTTGGTTTTGTGGAGATGTAAAGAGCTTATCCAGACTAGTTTGGCTTCATAAGCTACCTGATACTGGCATGAAAATATTGCCATGTGACTTGTCCACTGTTGAATTTTATTGCTGTGCTATATGTTTATGAGCGAGTTTCTAATGCCCATCATATATGTAATTATTTGCTATGTGTTGGCATATGGAAGAAGTAATTGGTACCATTTCATCATAGAATATTATTTCCTGTGATAGTTCACATTATTTCTTGCTTTGATATGTTAATATTTGATGTTGGCACACACGTTATCTCTACAAAAAGTGGGGACTGAAACAGTCAAGTTGTACTGTCATATATTTACAACTGAAAATCTATTAAAATTAGGAACAGACACAGACCATATTTGAAGGATACTGCACAGAAAAGTTAAAGACTCAGGGGTCTGTGCACGTAAGGTCATTACTATTAAGGGTGATGAAACAACTCAAGGAGTTTTTCTAGTTATACTTGAAAATTCTGATTTGCGGAATTAAAAAATAAAACTCTTAGAAATGAGACTATATACCCTCAAAAGCCATTAGCCTCATCACAGCCATTAAGATCATTTCTTTGAAGTGATTTCTGAGGTCTTCTATCCAAGAGGGAAATTTTCTTAGATCTTTCTCTGAATGGTCAGGAATGGACAAGATCAGAATTCTGTGGATTGTACCTTGAGAATATTCCATATCCCACTTATACAATGAGAACACACCTTCACTTGCTGTGTTTCCACCTGAATCTATCCTTCTCCTCTTTTGGTACTAGGGAGCCACCAAAGTCAAATACTTCAGGTCCTAGTCTAGAGATGGGCAGAGCTTCTGTGATGGTTGATGCTCACTTGTACTTTTTGGCTCTCTCCTCTTGTAAGTTTTGACCTGGTCTACTTGAATTATCAAAATGTCAGGTCAAGTTGAGGAGTGTTTATTAAATGCCTACTATGTGTTAGGCAACATTCTAAGCATTGAGAATACAAAGAAATGCAAAACCAGTCCCTGCCCTCAAGGAGCTCAAAAATCTAATTTACCAGCTTCTTGTCTGCAGTGTCTTGACAAAATTTTGAAAATTTTGGAATTGGTGTCAATCAGTGCTGACATTCCAGTTAATATTAAAGGTATTCATCACTTGGAGTGGCGGTTCTAAAAAACAATGGAAAGATATGAGTGTGGGTAGGCTAAGAGAGTTTGAACAAAAGAAATGAATGGACAGTATGCCATGGTTTCAAGTTGTACTGGATTGTCAGCTGGCAGCCAATGGTTCTCAGTATTGGACTTTTAAGTGGATACTATCATAGTCCTAAGTCTGAGGGAGACAAAGAAAGGATTTTTTTCATCTACCTAGTTGGATTTTATGTCTGAATCCATGCCTTAAAGCAGCATAGAGGCACTCTTTCCAAAGGCCAGTGGAAAAGATATAAACAACTTAGAAATGTTTGTGTACCTTGATGAAGTCATTCTCTCTGGTAAGACAGTACAAGAGCATGAGGAGAGATTGATGAAAGTCTCATATTGGCTAGAGGAAGCTGGTCTAAAGCTGTACATCAACAAGCGTCAATTCTTAGATTTTCTTAGATTCAATACTTAGATTTTCTAAGTATGTGAGACATATATATCATGTATCATATCTCAACAAGGTGTGAGCAAGAATCTAGAGAAAGCATACTCTTACAAAATCTTATAAACTTAAGAACTCTTCTGGGATTTTTATAGTCTAAGTTTGTTAAGAATTTATTGCTATTGCTAAACCATTGAATTACTTAACTCAGAAAAATATGATTGAAGAGATTCAACACCAGAGATTTCTACCAGAAAGGTAGAAAAGATGAAATTGATTTAAAACCTGCAAAGCATTTTGGATATATGTATAGACTAATGTAAGAAAGCCTTTAATAACTTAAGCAATTGTCTTATTCAAGCTTCAGTAGTGGCTTATGCAAACTCATGCAAGTCTTTTGTTCTGCACATAGATGCCAGCCTGGAATGTTTGGGAGCTGTCCAGTACTGAGAGGTAATCATCAAAGATCAATTGCATCCACCAGATTTACCTGCAGTGAGACTTGTTACACTATGCACAAACTTGAGTTCTTGGCTTTGAAGTGGGCTACCACTGAAAAGTTCTTGGAATAAAAAACTACAACTATGGACTCACTTATCCCTAGATTTATTTTGACCCATGGCAAGTTGAATGCTACTTGCCAGAAATGGGTACCAATGTTAGCCAATTATACTACAGGTCTAGGAAGATAAATGTAGATGCAGATTACTCATCCATAATGTTACCAGACATTGGTGGTATAATGATACTGGAAGGTGGGAGCGCAATCTGTGACATCCAAAGAGTTAGATAAAATGCAACAAAGTGGAAATACAGCTGAGAGCTTGGGACTCCCACCAGTTCACCAAATACACATGTAAACCTTTTTCTCATTGATCCAATCATCCTTGGTTCTCATTGTCTGAAGATTAATGAACCAAGTGATACAAACCAAAGAGCCAGAAATGATCCAGAAACCCTTAGTCTGCTAGTCAGCAGAAGGCACCTTACTGGTAAGATAGTGGCAGAAATTATAGTCGCAGAATGGAGTATTGTAGCAGACTGCGGCAGATTCTTACACAAACAAGTAAGCAGCTGGTGCTACAAAGACCTTACCCACCCAATTGCCATCAATATCTTGCATAATGATTTTGGATAGGTCAAGAAGTACTCTAGGGCTGGTAAAATAAAACAAAACAAAACAGATTTTACCAACCCAATATGGCTACAGATGTCACCAAAAAATGTGAAATTTGTGCTAGATGTGTACAAAGAAAGCCATTACCAATTCATGCTTCATGTTTGGTGAATATAATAAGTTCCAGCAAGTCTTTGGAACTTGTATTGACATTCTATATCTAGAAAAATATAAATAATTTATTAATGGGGACTAACCATTTTAAAAAGTCTAGAACTACTCCTTATCATCCACAAGGAAACCAACAGCCTAAACATTTCAACTGACCGTTGTTACATTCTGGGGCCTCTCAAACCAGAACAAAAAGCTTACTGGATTCAAACATGTCACATCTAGTATATGCATACAATTCTATGAGGAGGCTTTAAACCATACTTGCTTATGTTTACCCAAGAACTGAAGACTTGTATTTTGGAACTTCAGATGAAGCAACTACTCAAAAGCATAATATATCTCATTTGAGTAAACAGCTGAAAAAGTAAGCCATAGTTTCAATGCCGAAGATCTCTGGCAGAAACAGAAGATATGATTCAATAGTGCAATACTAAGCCCTTCAGTGAAATCTAGAGTTCTGTTGAGAAACCTTTGCATTAAAGAGACTCACAAGTTAACTGAGAGATGGAAGCTGACCCATACAATGTTGGTGAGAGACTGGTCATCTTGGCTGTTTATGAAACAGCACAGGTGAATCAAAGAGGCTTTTTAAAGACTATTCACCATATCCACTTATTGCCCATAGCAGAGTTCACTGAATCTTTCAATAACCAAGTGAAATGATAGACTTTCACCTCACGGAATGCTGAGCAAAAGAGATTGTCCATTGATTGTACATAAGCTCTCAGTCAAGGCAAGGGTGCTGACAGTGAGTTCCCCAATGATAGAGACTACGTGACCTATTACAAGGCAAGGGGCTTGGACCTGGAAGGAACCCCCTTTTATTGCCCAGAACTGCTACTTTAGAGATTCCCAGAGGACAGATAACACAGAACACAAAGTCGGCCCCTACTGTCAGCCCAGGTGTAGACAAATAATTCTATACTGACCCTGATGGTCAGCCCATACCATACACTAGCTCAGGTGGAGGAATGAAGATATCAACCAGAAATAAAGAAACTAAACACATTAGACCAGTCTCTAGATGAATTTATGATGTTACTGATGAACCTGACAAATATACATGTATCCAGACAACAATAGCAGAAAGTGACCATGTGAAGTATGATTTGTGTACAATTTGCATATTTATCCTACCACGTATTAACTCTTTGAACATGTTTGTTTTTATTTTTCAATTTTATATTTTATATAAAATTGACTATATTTTATATTTTGGGCTACGTACATGCCATAGCAATGTGTGTTAATCGTTTTGTTCATTTTGGGGGTAAACGCTAATGCTGGTAGGTAAATTTTAATAATAACTAACATTTATTTAGTACTTTAAGATTTGCAAAACATTTTACACATATTTGTTCTTTGCAATGACCTTGTGAGGTAGGCACTATTTTTTTCATCCCCATTTCACAGGTCAAGAAGCTGAGGGCTGAGAAGCTGTGACTTTCCCAGGTCATTCAGCTAAGTATCTGAGGCAGGACATTGTACATATGTGAACATTCAAATATATACATAAAATTATTTATATGTGTAGTTACTAATAGTATTATGGTTCTAGCTAACTAGCTCTTCTTTGTTGCTTATGATTTATGGCTGTGTACTATGGATATGCATATACTTGCTCTTTGCATAAAGCAGTTACTACAAAGTGTTTGTTCCATCAAGTTCAACTCCACAAATATAGCATAGGTGATAGAGAGATTCACTTCTTAGCTGGCAAGACATGGTCTCTCAGCTACCAGAACAATCCACTGCTGGGCTGGAACCCAAAGGTCATTCCATAGCCCTGTTCTTACTCCCCAAGGACTGAGCGGATAGGGGAGTGTGCTCTGTGGTGTAGGGGGAAGTGCTTTTTAATTTCTGTTCCTGTTGTATATTTTCAGTAAATATACCTTTGTAAAAACTAATTGGTGTTAATTAGTTAAACAATAGTGAGGCATTAATTATTAGGTCAGTCTTAGGAGGTAGAGGTAATATTAATAGGTACTAGTTAGATGATATTGAAGAAATAACTAGTAAATGATAAAATATACTGGAATGGGAGATTGAGCCAACAGCATTACAAAGACACTCTCAGTCCCTCACCATTACCTTCAAAACCCAGAGGGGGAACAGGAACCTGCTCTGGGGACTCAACTTTCAAGTGAAGTCCATAGAGAGATAAGGTCTTCTTGATAGTCTAAATAGGCTACACTAAGTTCAAAGGTTTCTGAATTCAATGATTAAGCAGAAGATTTCACAGAGGGAGATTTCCTTAACAGAGTACTCCTTAGAAATGGAAGAGAACCACAATATGACTTAGACAGCTAGAGGACTGGAGTCACATCACGGGAGATAAGACCTGGATCTGGACCTTGCCAACCCCTGATACTGATATGAGTTACTTAGTGTAGGTACAAGGGGAATAACAGTATTTTCTGGGTAGTTTTCCAAGGTGTCTTCATCTTCTGGGAAAAGCCTAATGAGGTATTTGAGGAATTTATATTCTTGCATTTGTTCATAGGGTCTAGTAAGTCTTTTGGATCTTATGCATTTTCTGTGGTGGGTGAAAAATGGCTAATACCCATATTGTACACTGAGCACTTAAAGGGACATTGGGAACCTATGACCCACATTTAGGAAAACCAAGACAGGATTTGGGTAGCTCAGTGGCACAGTGGACAGAGAGCTGGGCCTAGAGTCAGGAAGACCTAAATTCAAATCTAGCCTCAGATTTTTAATAGCTGTGTGACTCTGGGCAAGCAACTTCACCCTATTTGCCTCAATTTCCTCATCTGTAAATTGAGATGGAGAAGGAAACGGCAAACCACTCCAGGATCTTTGCCAAGAAAACCCCAAGTGGGGTCCTGAAGAATTGGACACAACTGAAAAATGACTGAACAAAGCCAGGACCTATGCCACAAGCAGATTTAAAGATTTTTCTGAAGGACCCCAGGTAGGGACAATGAGAAAAAGAGAAAAACTGGCCTGCTGGGGTTAGACACTTCTGAACGAACCTGGTCTCTGCAAGCCCAGAGTCTTGGGGGCAAGGGAAAGGGAGAATGGAACTTGGACCATAGGTTACAACAGATTTGTGATTATATGGGGTCAAATACTTAAGTAAGCAACATAAGAATTTTCATTTTACTTATTAAAATTAATTACAAATTTGGTCAAGTTATCCAGCTACAGATTCTGATCATGTTCAACCTTATCACAAAGGAATATATTTGGTATAAGAGAGTATACTACTTATATAAGTCTCTGAGCTGAAAATTAATAATTATGTTGAAAAATACATAATTTCAGGAAGAAATAAATTGCTTAAGTGATTTTAAAAATGTTATTCCACTTGAATGAACTTGATTAAGACAGCGCAATAAAAAGGATGTGAGCAAAAATGAAACAAATGTCCTATATTAAGTGAGGACTTTTTAGGTAGAAATAGTGTTAAAAGCAAATTCTGTTCTATACTTGGAATTACAATGGGTAATAAATGTAAATCAATTCAGAAAACAAGTGATTATGCTGTCATTTACAATTAAATCATTATACAAGTGAAGTCTGATAGTGAGAGAAATACAATTTATTTAGTTTGACTTTTTTTCAGAATACACAGTCATTTTACCCATAAATCTCAGAACCATCTACTGCTTGGCAGAGGTACATTAAGTTTTTCCTAGTCACATTTAAAAACCAGAGCCAAAATCCAGATATAATCACCATGTCCTCTGGAAACAATGCTTAACTGGATGAACTTATATCTCTGTGGTCAGAGAAGCATGAAGGAGTAGAAAGAAAAGGAGTTTGGGGGTCAGAAGACCTGAATTCAAATGTTAGCACTTTCATTTACTATGTGACCACCAGACGAGTAATTTCTTTTTTCTGATTCTTACTTTCCTCATTGTAAAATAATGGCAATGAACCAGGTTGTTGAGAATGGTGGGAAGAACAGGCATTTAGTATTAAATCCAGAACCAATGATCCAGAGTGAGAGGATTCAGGCAAACTTCACTGGAAAAGTCACTAAACCATCCTGGGCTAAACTTAGTTCGTTCATCCCTCAATGAGGTGGGTAACACCATATGGCTTCTGAGGACCCTTCTGGCTCTGTAACAATGACCCTTTGACTCTGGAGTCAGAGACTCTTGGTTCGAATTTTGCCTCTGAAGTTCCTCTACCCGAGTCTGTTTCCTCAACTCAAAACAGATGTTGACCAGATGTTCTCTGTTGGCACTAGTTCTGTGGTCTATGGGTCTATGCCTAGATCATCTCTATTCTCCCTCCTCAATCTAAAATCTGAGCATTCTGAAGTTTTGTCTTTGACTGTCATTGTTCCCTGACAATCTGGGAAATGGACATTCTTGATCTTCTCGATCATTCCCATACGGATGGTCAGCTCAGATTTCTCCAATGCTTACAAATGTCTTCCAGGAGGCTCTGCAGTGACATCTGCAAAGGAAAGTATCTAGGGCCCCTCCCCCACATAACAAATCCCTCTTCACCTTGACCTTCTTCACTCACATGGTGATGAAATCATCTTGGGAGCATACATCTCCCTTCTTATGACTCAACACTTCACAGCAGGTATAAACAAAAGCATTCACTTTAAAAAAGTGGCAACTTGAAAATCATTTGGCTCTCCATCCAACATAGAACATAGCATTTGACATGAATGTAGTGGGGAGCAGCAGTTGGTCCCCTCCTTCCCACAGCTGATGTAACCATACAAAGTGAGGGACAGACAGTAGAACTAACAAGGCATCGATACACTAATGAAGTACAAAGGTCTGTCTATGTACCCTGTCATCACTTTATGATGTACAAAGGAGCTCTGTGATTGAACTGAAAGCACAGCTAGCCAAAGATTGGGCATGACCTTGAAGGCCCATTCTAGAAGCTAAGCCTACTAAACCCTGGAGACAGTTCAAAAGTTTGAGAGAGTTTGAGACTGAAATTCATCCAGCATGGACAAGACACATTCTGAACAGAGTTATCAACACATTGAGGAACAGAGTTCATGTAGGAAGCAGCTTCTGGTAGCAAGAAAACAGCTGACTAATGATTAAAGAGAGAATTAGCCCTGATAATTAATAGGCAAACTATGGAAATGGAGAGGCACAGACCCAATAAGCCCAACTGCAGAGCTGAGATACTATACCTGTAGATATTAGGGCACATTTTCTCAGTCACATATATTCCTTACATGTGTGTCCCACCACCACCATACTCTGAGTTTGTGCTCCTTTATCCCACGGATGCTGTGTTTTGGGAAGAGGGCTTCCCAGGTTGCTGGGGAAATGGGGAGGGTGGAGAGCAAATTCTTTTTGCTTTGGAAAATAAATATGTCTATCAGCAAAAAGTAAACCCACTAGGCAGGGCTCATAAGCAATAATTTCAGTAGTACAGATTCACCCAACCAAAATGGATAGTAGTCACCCCTCTGGGGACCTAAACCTACAACCTGTGAGTGCTCAATGGGGGAGGTAGCTCAGAGGAATTGTTACATAAATAATCATAACACAATTCTATTTTAATTATATAGAAAATATACATTTTATATAACACATGTAATATATAATATTATTTTAGAGAGGTAGCAGGTGACCTTGAAAGGTTTTAAAATGCCTGTTCAAATTGTTGGGGTTTTTTAAAGAGTAGAACCCAATGGGAAAAAAAAGCATCCCAATTAAAATAATTATGAGGGCACCATGATCGTGAGTCCAGTTAGTTAAGGTGCTATGAATTCTGTTTTTCACAAGCACTTGCCAATGGCAGACAACATACAAAACAATGAATTATACACTGGGCCTGAGTACCTGAAGGAGAAGGTTGTCCTTTTACTACTCCATTTTTAGTCTTTTCTTCAGAATTCATGACTTCCTTATAGATCAACTCTGCAAGAAATAATTGTCAGAGTAATTGCTTTTTGGTTCAGGCTTCCGCGAGAAATTCATTATTCAACAACAAATGACATTTTTGACGTGATGGGGTAAAAATAAAATCGAGCAACATTTCTTTTTGTCTTATTTCATCCTTTCCTTCCTATCCTTTACCAGCCCTACTGAGCTTATTTATTTTGTCACATAGCCTTACTATAATCTATACTACATAATAGACTATATAATCTACATTACATCTCTTTAAGAGCTCAGTCCTTGACCTTTTGCTTTTCAACATTAACTCATTCACTCAACTTACTCAGTGAACTATTTATTGAGAGTCTATTTTGAGCAAGGAACTTAACCTGGTGATTTGTGGATAATATTAAGAAAAAAACTGTGATCCCTGACCTCAAGGAGCTTTACAAGGAAGAAAAATATGACCAATACACTAATAATAATTCATGATTTCTTCAGTACTAATACTTCCACTACCAATATAAGTTGAAATCCTTTCCTATCCTCTCATTCTGAGTAAATCTTAATTTACATAAATCTTCCATATTTTTACATAAATATTCCACAGAGGATTTACCTAACAAAATAATGCATGATGAGCCTTCAAAAGAAGGGATATACATATATCTGGGGTATCAGGGAATATATCATGAAGATAGAAGCATATTATCTGGCCCATAGAGGTTGTAGAGGATTAGTTTAGATGACTTCTGAGGTCTTTTGGAATTCTGAGATTCTATGTTCAGCTACTGCAGGTAGTATATATTGGCACAGGAAGGAAAGGTATCTTCTATGAAGAGAAAAGCCTTATAGTTTCAATATCCATGTGTCCTCCCAAGCTCCATCTCTGACTTTACCTTCTCTTTATCTCAGTCGACATATCTCCAGCTGTCTACAGAATACCTCCATGTATGTCTTGACAACACTTGAAACAACAAAAACTTAATTCCCAAATGGATACCAAATTTGCCTATTATTGCATTCACTACTTCTCTCTCTATTCCCTCTATCTAGTCTTTCCAATTCTACATTTCCATAATCAGTTCTGTTTACAGACCATCTCATTTCTAATTTCTTCCAGTTCATTCAAAATTCTTCTGCTAAGATAAACTTTCAAATAGTAAAAGAACATTCTATTTCTTTCCTGGGGGTTCTTCATTAGTAGGAGAGACAGGGTATGGGGTCTCAGAGTTCAATATTCAGCGGCAAGTCTGAATGAACCACTCCTGGAGCCAGGTTTCACCAGCAACCTCTCAGTTCTCAGCAATCTGACAAGCTAAAGAGACTTCTCCAAATTCTCTTTTGCTCCTGATGAACAAACAAAGATCAACAGTTTTCTTCTTTCCTCTCTGCCTGCCCACCAGACCCTACTTTCTTGAGAAGACAAAAACAAAGTGATCTCCCTTGCACCTGACAATATAACTTAAAAGGAGGCATACAAACTCAGAAGAAAATTGGATGATGAGATGGAGTTCTCAGGCAAACAAATCCTGAAGAGATTTGCTTTCTATAGACTTCTACTTTGCCCCAAATATGTCTATGAAAGAACCTGTGTATATCTAATATCAGATTAAACTTTTCAGCTTTTTCAGTTACATTCAACTGATCCATCATATCTATGCATCTGCATTTCTTCATATTCTTAAATAAGCTCCTAGGCAATAGTGTTTAAAAGAAAATGGGAGATACTTGAATTCTGTGAACCTACAAGAACTCATAAGGTACTTAACTCATTCATGACTATGTAGTCCTCAATCCATTAACTATTCCCACCAAATCGATAATCTCTGAAGCAGATAATCAAAAAGTTTAGCTAAATTTTTAATTAAAATTTGCTAATTCTTGATTTATGTGGGCTCTTTCCATAGACCTCATTCTCTTCAGACCCAAGATGCATTTTTATGTTGGTGAAAGTAGTTTTAGTCCAAGATTTCTCTACCACATATCACTTATGATTATATGTGCATATAAACTCCTCCATCTGGCATTTAACACTTTTAACAATCTGGTCCTTTCCTACCTTTTTTTTTGAATAAAAAGCCAGCCTCAAGCATTTTATTTATAGCAATAATAAAACTTGAAAATCATGTGGTGGAGGTAGAGTGGGTGGTGGCACATTCTCTTACCAAATCACTATACAGGCCAGCAAAAGAAGAGTAGGGTAAGGGAAAAAGAAGGGGAAGGTGGGGAAAGAAATATCACCAGTGGGAGAGTTTGGCATCAAAAAGAGGAGATGTTGAAAGCTGTGATGAGCACGTCAGAATTTTGTTTATTTGTTTTCTATTTATTTACTTTGCAGAGAGCACAAGAGTGGTTGTGATGATAATTGGGCCTTAAATGTGTTGAAAATTTCTACAAAGAGTACTTTCAACTTAACAATCAAGTTCTTAGAATTTAGCTAGTTGTGGAGTTTTGATGAATCCTCCCAAAATCCATCTCCAAATCCATTAGAAACCCATAACATGGAAGAGAAAAAAAAAAAACCATTCCATAGCCCAAATCCATGCCTTTTTATTGGCTGTACAATTGCCTGGAATGTTGTCCTTCCTCGTCTCCAATCCCTGGCCTCCTTCAAGACTCAGCTCAACCTTCTTAGAAGACCTTTCCCATCCCCAGATCTACACCATATATATATATTATGTGTTCCTACTTGTTTGCATGTTATATCCTCCATTGCAATGTAAGCTCCTTGAGGGCCACTTTCCCCCTGCTTTGCATCCCCAGTACTTAGCTCAGTGCCTGGAATCGAGTATCAAATGCTTGTTGACTAACAACTGATTGATCAGACCTGGCTTGCATTCCCTTGGCACCCCTACTTCAAAGAAACCTGAGCTTCCTTCAAAAATAGCTTATCTTGATTTATCTGTTTTCAGACTGGAGCACCCAGTCAAATGTAAGCTCCTTGAGGGGAGAGACTTATTTATTTTGTCACTGTGCCTTGCATATAGTAGCTAGTTAAGAAATATTTGCTTCCTCTTGTTGTATCTCGTTCTTCCCTGTAGAAGGGAGGCATTAATATTAGACTATAAGAATTGTTGAAGATTGAGAGACCACTAGATTGGATAGAAGTAGACAATTTCATTGCTAATTACTATTACATCAAGTAGGAAATGTTTCAATGTATTTTCTAAGTTTTTAGATATTTCATATTCTGATTTTTAACAAAACAACAAAAAAAGACTTTTGCTTTACTTTGTCAATATATTTACCTTTCCATTCTTCAATGGTATGTTCTCTTTCATCCAGCTGTTTATCATATATCTGTGGAGGAGGCTATAGAAGAGAAATAAATATAAATATTTTTCCCACTAAAAACAGTATACACACATGACATAAAATAACATAGGAGGATTTTCCCATTTATTTGCATACCTTGGCACAGAATAGAATGAATATAATATGGACACTGATGCCCACTGGTCTATTGTGAACCTGTAATTTCACTTAGAGCACAGAGTCAATGTGTAAAATATCTTATAGATACAACAAAAATATACTGAATCCTGCCTTAGAGTAATTAGGGTAGAGGTCAGTAAGGAAAATAAAAGAAATTGTGTTGGGAATTAACATACAAGATTAAGATGTTGGTGGGAGAAGACAGACTTAGCCTTCTATCTGAAGATTTTCCCCAAAATGTAAACTTGGGAAGAGTTCCTTTGATTCTTAAGCCAACAAGAAATTGGTTGAATGACATACTTGGTTCCTCATATGAGCACTTACTTTGTTTATTATGAGCCAGTGATCGTTAGGTGCTTAGTGTTGTGTTAAATGCTAAATAGGAGACAACGAAAGATAGTGGATCGGGAGCTGAGCTTCTTATGAAGACCTGAGTTCTGGTCCCACCTCTGACTGTTCCCTTGAGTAAGTCAATTGACTTCCCATTTCCTCAAACAGCTGAAACTATAAGCTATAGAGAAGTTGCTGGTCTATATTGATAGACTATTTCTTCATGAAGAAGATACTTAGCCTAATGACATCACATATTGTGACACCCATCTCCAAATAAAAATCTCAGAACTGGATATAATCTCAGACATTATTTTCAAAAGCAAGGGTACTATATGATAAGGTACTTTATCTTTTTCCTCAACATGAGAGGACCAAAATAATATCAGACCAGGCTTTCAAGAAGTAGCCCTCTACAAATCTGAGATACATGTACGACTAAAAATAGTAAAGTGCTATTTGCAAATTCATAAGACATTCAAATCTAGTCTTGACTGGCATGATGAGGCACTCATTTTGGACTGTATTCAAAGTAAAATGCTTTGGTTATAGAAGATTTATTGAACACACTGTTTGACAAAAACTACTGGTAAAACTGAAAAGTACTCTGGCAGAAACCAGGCATAGACCAACATCTCATGAACATTTACCAAGATAAACTCAAAATGGGTATGTGATTCAGACATAAAGGGTTATATAAGCAAATTAGTGGAGCATGGAAGAAATTACCTATCACAAATCTGGATAGGGGAAGAATTCATGACCAAGCAAGGGATAGAGAGGTTCATTTTGATTATGTAAAGTTGAAAAGTTTTTGTATGAACAAAACTAATGCTAAAATAAGAAGAGAAGCAAGAAACTGGGAAAATATCTTTGTGGCAAATTTCTCTGATAAAGGTTTTATTTCTCAAATATGTAGAGAATGAAGCCAAATTTGTAAGAGTAAGATCGTTTCCCAAATTATAAATGTTCAAGGGATATGAAGAGGCAGTTTTCAGAGGAAGAAATCAAAGCTATCATAGTCATATAAAAATGTTCTAAATCACTAGTGATTAGAGAAATGCAAACTAAAACAACTGGGGGTATCATCTCAGACTCATCAAATTAGTTAAGATGACAGAAAAGAAAAATGACGAATACTGGAGGAGATGTGGGAAAATAGGTACACTAATGTGTTAATGATGTGAACTAGTCCAACCATTCGGGAAAGCTATTAAATAGTGCATGTTCTTTGACTCAGCAATACTACTACTAGGTAGCAAGATCCCAAAGATATCAAAGAAAAAGGATTCTTGTATTAATAATATTTATTATTATACCACTCCTCTTGCAGTAGCACAGAATTGGGAACTGGAGGGATGCCCAACAAGTGGGGAATGGCCAAACAGATTATTGTATATGAATGTAATGGAATACTATTATGATATAAGAAATGATGCTGGGAATGGTTTCAGAAAATCCTGGGAAGATTTATGTGAACTGATGCAAAATAAAGTGAGCAGAACCAGGAGAACATTGTACACAGTAACAGCAATATTTTAAAGATAATCAATGGTGAAAGAATACAATGACCCTCTGAGAGAATGATAAAAGTATCCTTCTCTCTTCAACATTCACAGAGAGAGTATAGAAAAGTAAACACAAGGGATGAGTATGGTTTTATTCTGTTTTGTTAGTCTTTATGAGAGGGAAAAAAAGGAAGGAAAAAAGGAATGCATTAGGGAAGCAATGTTATTTTTCATAATTTGGGTGCAGTAAAATAATAGTATATAAACATGAAGGTGGCTGTGAAGGGAACCAGGCATTTAGCAGGAAAATCAGACTAGCTGAAGTAGCAAGATGCCCTGAAAAAGAGATGGGAGGTGATCTGTAGCAGATGGGCCATGACCCTCAACTCAAGAGCCTTGGCAATAGCAATGACCAGGCTATGAAGCCATCACTGAGGAGAGAAAGTACTGTGAAGAAGGAGCCCACCTTCCTTGCCGCTACCATCACCAACTACTAATTAACTGTCATTATACTAAACCCAAGAGCCTTGTGAGTAGCAGCACCATGTCTTTCCCTCTAACCCCCCACTGGTACAGCTTCCAGTCCAGCTCTCTTCCCTTCATCTTATAAAGCAATTCCTCTGTGACCTGGAAACTGATTTTGTGGTTGCTATAGCCGTAGAAAGTCTTTGCTACCAAAATCTTCAGCACTGCCAAATGCTTCAATATCAGAAACTGATGTGATTTTTTTCAGTAGCAATGAAATTAAAAATGAAGTATTATTGTTTGTTTTGCTGCTATATTCTTCCATCTGATTTATTGCTGAAACCTTCTCTATATACTATCTTCCCCATTATTCAGGTGAGCTCTTTGAGAATGGAATCTAGCTTAAGTTTCCATTTATATCTCTAGGGCTTAACACAGTGCTTTGCATAGAGTAAGTGCTTAATAAATGCTTTCTCACTCATTCATTCATCTAATGAGCCTCACTCATCTAAATTGGACAAAGGAGGCTTACAAATGCACACACAAACACAAAAAGAGTTTGATACAGAAATACATTGATTCAAGAAGATAAATAAGAAGCAGTTGGGAGACGGGAAAGAGGAGTTTAAGAAGGAATTTAGAGTTGAGGAGGGAATAATTACAAGGAAAACATTTCATTTACAGTGGAGTAATCAAAAAAAGGCGTATTAAAAAGAAATAAAATGTAAGAACCAATGACTGGAGCCTGAACAGAATAAAGAGAGATTAGACAGAGAATCAGGATAAGATCATTTCCATTAGAGATGACTAATTTTGATAACATTTCCATTCTTTTATCATATTCTTTTTCTTTATAAAAATAGGAGAGGGGTGGGGCAAGGAGAAAAAAGAGATTTGATGGAAGGAAACATATATAATCATAAGCAAGAATTACAATGGGATAAACTCACCAATAAAATTGAGAAAGACAGCAGATTGGATTAGAAAACAGAACCAAGAAAATGATGCTTATTAGAAACACACATATAAACAAAGATTTATACATATTGAAGATAAGGGACTGGAGCATGCTTTATCATGTTTCAGGTGAACAAAAAAAGCTGATCATAAGCCCAGACAAGGGAACAATAAATAAAAACAGTAAAAAGACATAAACAGGGAAATTATATTATGCTTAAAAGCACCATAGTTAATGAAAGAATATCAGTACTATAACCAAATAGTATAGCTTTGAAACATTGAAAAGAAATACTAATCTAATGACAAGAAAAAAATGACATAACTATAATTTGAGACCTCAATATGCCCTTTTTAGATCTAGACAAATAAAAAAATAAAAAAAAATAAATAATGGAAATTAGCAATTTGTATAGAATTCTAGAAGACTTAGATATGATAGATCTCTGGTAACTATTAAATGGAAATCAAAAGAGATATACATATTTCTCAGCTTTGAATGGAACCTTTATAAAAATTTCTCATATATGAGGACATTAAGAAAACCTCATAAACAAAAAAAGCAAAAAAGTAGAAATATTAACACTATCCTTTACTGAATGCAGCCAAATGAAAATGATCAATAAGGGGCATTTAAAGAAAGCATTCAAACTTGAACAGAATCTAAATAACATAGTCCTAAACAATGTATAGGTCAAAATACAAATCATAGAAGAAAAAACTTTTTTTTTTCAAAATGGAAATGTGATAACACACCAAAACTCTAAGGTTTCCTTATGGAGAAAATTCATATCTCTAAACCGTTTCATCATCAACAACAACAAACAGAAAGAAGAACTCAATGAATTAAATGCCTTTTAAAAGTCTAGAAAAACTAAACAAAACAATCAAATATAAAATAATCAGATAATCATAAAATAAAAAAACTTCAAAATAAAACGGAAAAGTCCATTGAACTAATACATGAAATGGGATCTTTGAAAAAAAAAAATCCTAATAGACAACTAATCCATTCTAAAAGGAGGAGGAGACAGCAAACTAAATTACCAAAATTGAAAAAGGGAAATTAACTATATATAAAGAGAAACTAAGGGGAAAAAACAAGGCCCAAGTAGAATTAGAAATTAATCCAATCAAATATTCAAAGAAAAATATTTTTGCTATTTTATTAATTGTTTTCAAAAATAGAAAAAAAAATAGGCATTGTACCAAACTCCTTCCATGAAACAAATATGATCCTGACACTTAAACCAGAGAGAGGTAGAAAAGAGGAAGAAATTATAGACCAGAAATTCTTAACCAAGATTTTATTAACTAGTTTCCAAAAATATTTTTATAGCTGCATTTAAATATATTTTTCTTTTGCAATAATATAGAGATAACATTTTTGGGACATAGTCTATAAACTTCACAAGGGTGTCAAGAGATCTATGACAAAAAACGATCAAAAATCTCCACTACAGAACACTATCTTTAAAGAATGTTGATGCAAAAATATTTAACAAGATATGATGAAAGAGGAAAAGGAAACATAATAAAATATTATATACTAGACCTACTTGAATTTATACCAGGAATTTAAGACTGGTTCAAAATCAGGAATATCATAATGGACACATCCATAACAATAAAATACAAGATTATATCACTATATCTAGAAAAGGCCTTTGACAAAAATACAATTCATGTTAAAAACACAAAAATCTTACTAAAAAAACACACCATTCCTTGATATTTTAAATACTATCTAAAATCAGGAGCTAGACTTATCTGGAATGGAGAAATATTAGGAGCCTTTTTAATAAGATCAAGGGCAAAATAAGGATGTTCACTGGGACCACCATCATTTCATAGAGTTCCAGAAATTCTAACTCTTTCAATAAAACAAGAAAAAGAAATAGCAGGACTAAGCATAGACAAGAAGGAATTTAGTTAATTAAGGAAATCAGATTAATGAAGATCATTCCAATAAAGTAGCAGAATATAAAATAAGGCTCCCTCAGCAGTTGTATATATTATCAAGAAGCTCAAGGAGAAAAAGAAGGAAAAAGAAATTTCATTCAAAACAACTACAGAATGTATGAAATACTGAGGAGTCCACCTATCAAGATATACTCAAAACTTAAATGGATACAATCACAAACCACCTTTTTTAGATGTTATGGAAATATTAAAAGACTTAAATAATTGAAGTTATATTAATTCCTTGTGTTTGAACCACGCTATTATAATAAAAATACCATAAAATCCTAAGTGAACTTATAGATCTTAGTACTGTAGCAATCAAACTATCAAAAAAATTACTTTATAGAACTAGACAAAATAATAAAAATTAATCAAAAGGAACAAAAGGTCAAGAATCTCAAATGAATTAGTAAAAAACAGCATTGGAAGGAAGGGGATCAAGGAGTATGAAATCCCAAACTATACCTCAAAGCAGTAATCACCTAAAATATTTAGCACATGTTTAAAAACAGAATAGATTTGGTATACAAGACCCAGAAGCAATTGAACATAGTGCCATACTGTGTGATAAATCAAAGGAGACATGCTACTGAGAGTAAGGACTCATTATTTGATAAAAAGCTAGGAAAATTGGAATGCAATCTGGGAGAAATTAGACTTAGGTTATTATCTCATGCTATTTAACAAAATGTTTCAAATGGACACATGAGCTAGATATCAAAAGTTCTACCATAATTTAGCAAAGAAGGGAACGAGACACCTTTCACAATTGTGTATAGGACAATTGTTAACAAAACTAAAAAAGATGATCATACAAGTTGAAATTGATGATTTTACTTAATACCTAAATAAGTCATACCATTTCAAATCCATTTGTTAATTTTTTTCTTAAAAGTTATTCTAATATTCTATTTTTATATGGGACCAGAAATCAAATGGCTTCAAATTTATTTTCAATTTTGAGATGTTCTGTTCCTACCAACATAAGGACAGGTTTTGCAGCGAGTGTTTATGAAAAAATGTTGTTAAATCTGGGAAATATATTTTTTAACCAGAATAAATTTACAAAAATACAAGAGGAAGTAAGACTAGGGCAAGAAACAGCCCACCCATTTGTTCCTCTGGCAGGATTGTTTCTTTCAGTATACCTATTACTGGAGTGAGCAAAAAACATACACATCTTTCCAGTCTATCCACTGGGAAAGTCATTTTTCCTGGTCTAAAGTGTGAACCATCTTAGTCATGTTGCTGCCATGAGATGACCACCACCTCTCCCTTCTCTTTCCTAGTTTTCCTCTTGAGTCTCCAAACTCTGAAGTTTCTGCCTGCACCCCCAACCTGCCCATAATCTGAAGATTATAACTGAGTCAGCTTCATCTATTACTAAATTGGGAAGAATTATAAATCCCAGGGGGGTTGTGGTCAGTCAACCTCTTGTTGTTGAACACACACACACAAACATATACACATATATTTTTATATAACTGTATTAATTAGAAAAGCTTTTATTCTCTTTTTAGAAGTTGCTTCCCTGGGGCAGTTAGGTGGTATGGTATATAGAACACAGGCCCTGGAGTCAGGAGAACCTGAGTTCAAATTTGACCTCAGACACTAGACACTTCTAGCTCTGTGACCTTGGACAAGTTACTTAACTCCATTGCCTCACCCAAAAAAAAAAAAAAGTGTCTTCCCCTTCCCCCCCCCCTCCAGAATCTAATTTAATATTTCATATGTAGAATATCGAGGAAAGCACATCTATAATGCTTTTGATCTCTCAGTTGAGAAAAGAACACAAGGTTATTCTCTTGGCACCTGTCAGATAATCGATGTGAATATATCAGGATGTGTCCTTTACTTTTTGATTTCATCCCTAAAAGCAGACTAGGTGGTCAACCCCTCCTTTCATAATTGCCTCACAGATAAAGTGTCTACCTGGATCCAGACCATGCCCTTTTTTGTTAGCCAACCTTGGTTAAATCAGAGAACAGTTCACTCTATAGCCCTCAATCAATTACTTCATGCAGAAATCCCAAAGGATAGATTCAGAATGAAGGCAGTAGACAGGACAGCAATCACTGTCCCAGAACTCCCAAGAAGAGGGAGTTAACTAGTCAGAGATAGAAAGCCAACCTTGGGCTGCCAGCTGCCATACCACAACAATCTGGTTAAAGATTTGGAAAACCACAGTAATCTATTCACATATCTAACTAGTTGCAAAAATATCTTTTAATAAAGCTCCTTTGAACATCCAGGTCATATGTATTTTTGCCTCCTTCTAAATGCAGGGCAGCTACACTATTAATCACTCATCAGGAGAAGCAATTGCAGCCAAGAGAACAAAATGAAATGAGTAGGGAAAATGGATCATCTCCTCTTCATCTCCTAAGTCTTCACAGTGGACTCTCATTCCACTGCTGCAGTGAGTAGTGCTAACTGATTTAACTACTAGTACCAGAGTTTGCTGTCCTGTTTATGAAATCATTCCTGTGGAATTATGCCCCTGTAACATGCATGTCCTCAGTCATATAATTATGTAACCAAATGACATTAGGCAAAGTTAGCTTCTATTAATGAGCTGAGACCATTCAATAGCATCAATTAGTGTTGAAAAAAATAATAAAATATACTATGACATTCAGCTGACTGTGATATTAAAGCTAATTTAAATGGAAAAAAATCCTCCCCTCATACCTGCAACAAAGTAAGACATCATTTGAATGTGGTTTCCTGGCAACACAAACCCTCACTATTTAATGATGAAAGCAATGGGAGTTATAATGCACCAATGTTATTAGTTATTGGTTTGGTTGTCAGGTGTACTTTTAGATGAAATGGTAACAAAGCAACCAATTCTATGTGTTGTTTTCTCCCTTGCTAAGGTAGCAGCGGGAATAATATAATTAACTTAAATACATACAGGAAGAGACTAGAGATTCTGTATGCTGTGTTTCTTGGAATAATAATATAATATAGAATTAATTGATATAATATATTTATATATGTTATATAAATGATATATGAATAAATATAATGTTTAGTGAATAATATAATAATCTTGGAATAATAATTCTTTTTACCTCAAGAAAGCATGACATGAGGAACACAGAGAATATAAAACAATTTGAGAGTTAGAGAAAAGATAACAAATACTAACTGGATTAAAGAAATGGAGGAATAAATCCAGTTTGTTTCATTTGGTCTGTGGTTATTCTCCAATTTTTACAGCTTGGTGAAACATGGCTATGTTCCATCGACAGGTGGGAAATGAGGAAACTGTGCCTTACCGCCTCTACTTCTGCAGGATCATACCAGACGTTGATGTATGGATGCTGTAAGGCATCATCCACTGATATCCTTTTAGCTGGATCAATCACTAGCATCTTTGACAAAAGGTCCCTGGCTTGGCTGGCTGAAATTACAAAAAAAAAAAGCAAAATTCGTTTTTTGCTTTTTTTGGAGGGGGAATGCAGGGCAGTTGGGGTTAAGTGACTTGCCCAAGGTCACACGGCTAGTAAGTGTTACATGAACTCAGATCCTCCCGACTCCAGGGCAGGTGCTTTATTCACTGTACCACCTAACCATCCCTAAAAAGCAAAATTCTGAGTAACTGGGTGGAGTGAAGGGAGTACAAGGGAAGAGAAAAAAATATTTATTGGTGTGAACCAAACATAAATCTTCATTTCAAACATTGATTCAAGTTTTTGACCTTCTAGAAAACAAAACGAATTCTCTATTTCCATGTTTCTCTAGAGTTTGCTTTATTCAGGATTCTGGAGGGCTAACATACCATGAGACTCCCCTCCTTTGAAATTATAAATAAATCTTAGAAGATCGAGATTCATCTAGTTCAGGTATTTGTTTGTTGATATGTATGAACTGTTAGATATATATGGATTAAGAATTGTATTTCATTCCTATAGTTTTGCTAAGAGCCCACTCCGGCCAACTCAGCTACTGATGCTAGATACTAGATATGTCTTCTTTTTTCTTATGTTAATAGGAATTATGAAGTTAATCATAGAAAGATACCTAAAATATCTTGATTCTATGAAAATTACTATTCTAAAATCATTTGATTCTATTAAAAATATCAGTATCACTAACTCTGTGATTACAAGTGATACATTATATAATTACGTTTAAATGCAGCAAAATTATTTTTCTAATAGTGTGATGAGAAAATTATCATTGGTTTGAATCCTTTTTAAAAAAATACAAGTATCTTTTTGTCCATTGGAGGACATTTGGTTTTTCCATTTTACTTAACAGGAAAGAGAGGTGGATGGTTGAAATGCTATGACCTGGGCCATGAGCTAGCTAATCAAAGCCAGAGATGCCAGTTTGAAAATCAATGATTCCCACTCCTTTTTTGGATAACACAGGATCATAGATTTCAACTTGGAAAAGACCTCTTAAACACTCTAGTCCAAACTCCTCATTTTAAAGATGCAAAAAATGATTCCCACAAGTTAAAAAGACTTTTCCAAGGTCCCAGAGGTTAGTGAAGTCCAAGGGTAAGAGAGGTCTGAACTCAGGTCCCCTAACTCCAGAACTACTGTTTTCATTGCGTTGTACCACCTCTGGCCCTTTATCTTTCATTCACTCCCCTTCTTTGGAAAACTGAGCAGTTAAGAACATTAAACTTAAAATACTATTTTGTGAAATACACTACTAAAACAAAAAAACATAATGGGGTAAAGAAACGTAGGCATAGAGCCCAGGGCTAGCTAGCTACTAGAGTATCTAAATCAGAGATATCCAACTTGCTGCCCAAGTATCAGTCCAGTCCAGATTAAAATATAGGATATGTTTAACAAAATAAGTAAAAATATAGTATAATATAGATAATGTAAATTTGTGGTTTTCTCAGTCATTACAGGGCTGTAGGGATATGTTTCTATTTGAGACTGATACCACTTGGAGGCAGTACTGAAACACATTTGACTTTTGCGTAGTAGAATATTTTCTAAGAGATAAATTTTCAAGGAAAGAAAGCAGAATCTTCCAATTAAAACAAATAAAAAGATATTGTGCTGTTTATTGAATTAATAACAAATCTCTACCTAAGAAGAAAGTTGGTGCTTTTGAATTGATGAATGAACATTATTAGAGATTACTTTAAAAAGGAGATCAAGAAGTCTTTGTTTTTCTACTAATCTAGTAGTATTAGAAAAAAAAATCATCATTGTGATTGAGAAACTGAATGTTTTTGCTCCTCTTTTAAGTTCAACCAAAATGCCACCTCCTTTTAAAAATGCCGCTGCTTCTTCCTATTGGTCATGACTTTGCTCTTTCTTGTGTATTCTGAACTGAATACAGTATTTTGTTGTCGTATTTCTCTAATACATATATCATGACTTATTGTGTATTGTGTGTGTGTGTGTGTGTGTGTGTGTGTGTGATTTCTCAATTCCAGACTGTCAGTTCTAGGATGATAGGGACCAAGTCTCAGATAAAATTTCAATCTCCCTTAGGGCCTCACACTACACTCTGTCCACAGTAGGTCCTTTAGACATGTTTGCTTTTAATTCATGATCATAGGACTTAGAACTGGAAAAAGTTTTGGAGATAATCGAATCTAATCTCTTCATTTTACAGATAAGGAAAGTAAAGATGAAAGGAGAGAGGTGTTACAGATGTCACAAGTATCCCAGTCATTAAAAACCTAAAAAATGAATGGGAATGCTTGTTGACTCTGGAATCTTTCTCACAGCACCCTCTCAAGTGGTCTGTGACTGCAATATCTATTTTTAATAGGTTCTGGAATGTCTTCAACTACAAACTAACATAAAGCTGTCTTTTTTCCTGCCTTTCCCCTTCTACATTCATTATCATTAGAATATTTCTACTCTCTCAGCTAGAGGACCCTAAAAACAGAAACTATGATATCGTTCTGATTTAGAGTCATTCTGAAAAATATCCTGGAAAAAGATGAATGGAAATAGAATCTGCCCTTTGAAAAATATGTCTAATATTGGCTTTCCTGTATTTTCTGCTTCAATAGTTTAGCCGATTTAAACCTTTTTTGTTAAATAAAGTTTGCTATGGAGGACGCAAATGTTGTCATTGTCTCACTGTCCCATCGAAGTCAGCATCAAATCTAGGGCACTGGCTCATAGCCAAGTAGGTACAATTCCAAAGGAAGGATTAGGCGTGTTTTCTTTCATCTAATACAGTATTTCTCTGACTTTTAGTAAAAGAAGCAGGTGAATCCCCTTAAAAATTGGAATTGAGGATTTTGTTGAGGTAGTTAAGATTCTCAGGAGACTTGATGCTGATAGATTTCAGTATAATTTCATGCAGTAAGAATTCACCATTAAAGGCAAAATTATGTTTTTAGTTGCTATTAGGTTGCTCCTGAAATTGAAATTTTATTTGCTACTTTCATTCACAGGTTGTTCTAACAGTCTAAAACTACACCAGTGAGATAAATTCACAGATATTCAAGTACCTTAAAAACTGATAAAATATTGGACACTTCTCAAGTTGGAAAATTTTATTGGAAAGCTTTTCCCTTGAGACAGAGAGAGAAAGAGAGAGAGAGAGAGAGAGAGAGAGAGAGAGAGAGAGAGAGAGAGAGAGAGAAGACAGGGAGAGAAGAGAGAGAGAGAGAGAAAGAGACAGAGACAGAGAGAGAGAGAAGACAGGGAGAGAAGAGAGAGAGAAAGAGACAGAGACAGAGAGGAGAGGAAAGGAGAGCAAAGATCATAGAATTACCTGGATTCAAATTCCACCTCTTAAAGATGTGGGACTATGGGCTAGTCACTCCTTTAAATCTGTTTCCTCTTTTGTAAAATGGGAACAATACCAATCATAGGAACTATATCACATGGTTGTTGTAAGGCTCAAATAATATAATCAGGAGCAGCTAAGTGGAGTAGTGAACAGAGCACTGGCCCTGGAGTCAGGAGGACCTGAGTTCAAATTTGACCTCAGACACTTAACACTTACTAGTCACGTGACCTTGGGCAAGTCACTTAACCCCAATTGCCCTGCCTTCCCGCCCTCCAAAAAATTAAAAAATTTTTTAATCAAATAATAGAATCTATGCAAATACTTTGCAATTTATTATATAAATGTCAGTCATCATAAAAGAGAAAGGAAGGGAAAGCATGAGCTCAGAGTGGCAGATAAAAAGAGCACTTATTGATTCACAGAAGGCTAATTTTCGCCTTCGAAAGTTAAACATGAACATGTCATGCATTCTGAACATCAAATACAAGAAGTCATTTTATTTCATATCACTTAGAATTTATGTCCTTTCCTTTATGCATGTCCCAAACATGATGCTAACGCTCCCACCCCCTAAGTGGAAAATTTTAAAAAAAGTCTACTCCAGCCAAGAGCTTGTCTTTAATTCCATCTTGCTGAAGTTTTCCTTGACACTATGGCACACTATGGCTGAACGTACCTTTAAGTTTATTGTGCTCGGAGTCAGCAGGGAAAAGGGAATCTGGAAAGAGCTTGGGGAAAGTAAGCCCTGCATACTTGGGCCGGTTCTCCACATAGTTTCTTACTGTAGGTTGCAATTTCTTCATGAATTCTGGGCATGGTGTTCCTAGTTGCTCGATCACTTTGTTCCATTGATCAATATCTGAGGATCAAACAGTTAAGGGAAAAAGAAGTGTACTCCGCTAACTATTGCTACCTCACAGCGCCAATAATTATTTCTCAGGATCCTCAGTCACTGTAGCAAGAATTTTCAAGCAATGAATTCCTATGGAAATTTTAATCTCTAATGACAATTATCTCTTCAACTCTGCCCTGATGACTGGATTAAACATTTCAAACTTCCCTCCCTCACCCCAAAAACAATATACCATGCATGCAAAGGATAACTCTGGGACTACAGGGTAATGGAACCAGATACCAGGAGAACAGTTGTCACAATATTATTTCATTCCTTGTATTATTTGGTATTTACTTATTAATGAATGATATATGGTATAGTGGCCTAGAATCTAGGAGAATCTGGGTTCAGCTTCAGCCTCTGATACATACTGGCTGCGTGGCTCTGAGTAAATCATTTAACCCAGCGGTTCTCAACCTGTGGGTCGCGACCCCTTTGGGGGTTGAACAACATTTTCACAGAGGTCACAGGGGTCGCCTAAGACCACCAGAAAACACATATTTCCGATGGTCTTAGGAACCAAGACACCATTCCTCTATCCATCTCCAGGCAGGTCCGCCCACATAAGAGTATTAAAGGGACACAGCATTATGAAGGTTGAGAACCACTGATTTAACCTCTCTAAATTCTAAAAACCTTCTAAGTGCAAGAGAAATTGTTCATTTGCTTAGGTAGAGGGAGTTTCCTCATGTCAGAGTTCCTGAAGCTTGTAGCACAATGCCTAGCATGCAGTAGGCGCCATATAAATGCTTATTTTCTCCATGTTCCATACCAGTGAAATCACAGTTCTGGTCCCTGTCTTATCTATGTACATGTCCTCTGTAAAAATATAAGTTCTTTGAGATGAATCATTGCCATTTTTGTTTATTTTCATATCCCCAGTGACTAGAGTAGTTCCTTCCACATTGAAATATTTAATCAGAGCTAAATTAATTACCTTTTTCCTAGTGGAAAAACTGACTTAAAAGGGGAAATGGTGCATGAATGGTAGTCACATAACCTGGAGATTGAGAACCCAGGTATGAATATATTTTTTTCCATTAAGAATCCACAATTACTATGTTTAAGATAGGATGTTTTTTAAATATTATTTTTTCCATGTTTGGCATAAATTACCTTTCCCCTTTTCTCCACTGTACAAAACTAAAATAATTTCATTTTCATGTTTTCCAATGATAAACATGTGACTTGTATCACTCCATGAACATGAACTCAGATTTGGCTACATCTACAACATCAATTTGATTTTGACTGTGAAACGTCAGTAAATGCACACTCTGCTAAAAATTGAGGGAAGCTGTTATGGACCAAAAGAAGGGAGGGGTCCCTATCAAGGCAATCATTCTATGTTTATATAATTGATTATAACATTGAGTTGACTAATTTGGAATGAAGGATGCCAAGAAGGATGTTAAATTCTATTACGGTTCAATCAATCATTTTGAAAGAAAATGGAACCAGTTAATTTTTCAAACATCTATTGATCTTGAGAGGTAATATGTCATAGTACATAATGACAAGCTGATCTCAAAGCAGAGACCTGGGTTTAGTTCCCACCTTAGAGGCATGGAGATTGCATGGCCCCAGGGAAGTCATTTAATCTCTTGCTTGCTATGGGCAATTCTCTAATAGAGCAGAGAATATGAGGATTCATTCCTACACCAAAGACACACAAGGAGGCCTCCTCAGATACTCCACAGCCTGCTTACTGTGTTTTTTCTACTGGTACCAACCCTCATCTCAATACCCTTGCACTGGCCATCCTCCATGCCTAGATTTAACAGCACTTCTTAAACTATGGGTTGTAACCTCATATGGGGTTGTGAAAAATTTGGCAACAGTAAAAGGTTTCTGGGAGCAGCTAGGTGGCACAGTGAATAGAGCACCAGCCCTGGAGTCAGGAGGACCTGAGTTCAAATATGACCTCAGACACTTGACACACTTACTAGCTATATGCCTTTGGGCAAGTCACTTACCCCCAATTGCCTCCAAAAAAACAAAAAAGCAAAAAACAAAACAAGACAAAAAAAGGTTTCTGGAAACCCAACGACCAAAAAACAATTCAAAATCAAAAGCATAATGAGTCCAAGCTGTTTCTGGCAGAGCTTACCCATGATGTATCCCGCAGCTTCATGGCAGCCTTGGTTCTGAACACAAAGCACGCGCACTTTGTACTGTATGCACCCTCAGGCCACATAGTGCCAACTAACACTGCCTAAAAGTGAAAAGGGGTCTGGAGCAGAAAAAGTTTCAGAAGCCCTGGCCTAGAACATGCTCCACATCTTTCTTCCTTTTTTTCTTTCTACTTATTCTCTCTTAGTTCTTTTTCTCCTCTACCTTTTGTTTTCCTTCTATAAAAGGCCTTCCCTGTTCCTCCCCTCCAGTTGCTAGTGCCTTCTTCTTTAAAATGAACTTCCCTCTAATATATACACACACATATGTGCAAACACACAGACACACACAGACACACACACACACACACACATATATATAAAATCTTACATTTAGCTAGTTATTTATTTTTTCTCTAACAAATAACAGCTTAAATTTCTAAAATCATAGTATTTGGAGGAAAAGAACTAACCTCTTAATGATACAAATACATTGCACTGTAACTATCTTTCCAAAAATCAAAACCACTTCTCTGCAATACTATCTGTAAAATTTTTCCAAATTCACAAGGTGAGAAACTATAAATATGTACAAACCCAAAACAATGTGATGGATTTAATGAAATGGGACGTGAAAGGAAACTTATTTCCAGGAAAATAGCAATAATCCAGTTGAATGCATCTCTAAATTAATTTACATGGAAAAACTATCCTTCCATCTTTCAATTTGAGTTTTTCATACTGGTTGCATTCAGAAACCCAGTATGGAGTAGCTATCACTTTTGCTTTTATTGCTACAAAGGTGGGACACTAGAATTTACCATTCGGAGCACAGATAACTACGCTATGAATAATAATTGTCCCCATTTAATTTATTAAACTCATTATACATCTGAATTTCAAATTGCTCAATTTAAAACCCTGCTACATAATTATAAATACCTTTCTACATCCACAAGAATATTAGAATCTGAAATTAAGTTTGCAAATCATGAGAAAGCTCAAAACTAACTTCATGAAGACTTAAACATCTCTCCAAGTAGAATTTACAGTCTTTATTTTTTTAAACAAGAATTTATTAAGGCATTGTTCTAAGTATTTTACAAACATTATTTCATTTTATACTCACAATTCTGGAAGGTAGGCGCTATTATTAAACCCATTTTACAGAGGAGGAATCTGAGATAGGCAGAAGTTAAGTTACTTGCCCAGGGTCCCACAGCTAGTAAGTATCTGGGGCTGGATTTGAACTCAGGTCTTACTGGCTCCGTGTCCAGCACTCCATCTAATACACTACCTATATACCTCTATGAGCATGGTAAACTTCCTACCTTCCTCTTATCTCAATGAGGTTTAAAACTTCTTAAATTTTCTGCAACACTTTCTGCAATCCTGAGCTTTCCTTTGGACCAGTACTGGAGATTCTGATAGTTGGCAAAGATAAGGATCTTGTATTGTCCCTATTTAAGTGAAAAATCACTATCTACCTAGCTATTGACTTGTTATATCCCCAGCACTTAGCACATAGTAAGTACCTAATAAATGCTTATTGACTTACTGAGTGAACATCCCTAACTGTGTGTAAGATGTCAATGACATTTCATACAGTGATGGGAATGACAGTTATATGATTATTCTGGATCTACATATAGTTCAAGTAAGTACTAGCTTAATAGGAATTTTCTTGAGATGTGTTTTAGAAACTCAGGAATTCAGAGCATTTGCTATTTTTCATCCTCTGGAAGAAAATACTCATTCCACGGTCCTGTCAATCATTTTGGAGCTGTAAGGTGGCGCAGTGGTTAGAGCAATGTGCCTGAAGTCAGAAAGATCTGAATTCAAATACACAGTTTCTAGCTGTGTGACTCTGAGCAAGTCACTTAACCCTGTTTGCTTCCGTTTCCTTGTTTGTAAAATGAATTTGAGAAGGAAATGGCAAACCATTCCAGTATCTTTGCCAAGAAAACCCCAAATGGAGTCACTAAGAATTAGGCATGACTGAAATGACTGAACAAATCAATTTCTCTAAGCCGTCAGGAAATAATAATGAAAATAATAATAATTCCCTGTAAAGGGAAACAACACTGAACATCTCCAAACTCTTATCAATGCAGTGATTGATTTTCACTTCAGAGGACTGATGGAGTACAATCCCCATCTCCTCGGGCGGAGAGTAGACTCTAGATTCAGGATGAAGCGTACATTTTCAGACACTCATAGTATGCTGATTTGTTTTGCTAAACAGAACTTAATTGTTATAAAGTGGGATGTCTACTGGAATGTGTGAGGAAGTCATTTGGAAGTTGCAGTGATACAAAACATCATTATTTATTAACTTTTTAAAAGAAAGAAATATTATCTAGTTAATGCATCCTTGGAGAGCAATTTAAAACCCGGTCCACCTCACCACCAGCTTTGTGAATTTTAAGAGTAGTATTCTACAAAATTGAATATATCACCCAAAGATCAGTATTGGAGAATGTACATGTGAAAGGTACACAATAAATTAACATTTTCTTCAAGGAAATAATTCTTAAAATTATACGTGTTTTCTAAAAAATGGAAATTTCAAAAGAAAAGTTCTAGTTGCAAAGCTTAGTAAGGAACATGATATCCAGGTTATTTGTTAAGTAAAGCAGTAATAGTCCATTCAAGTGATTGGTGGCAGTTCTGGGGATTGTTGAGAATAAGACTACTAGATATTGAAAATTATTCAACTGAACAAGATTTGTCATCCCTGGCAAAAGACAAGATAAACTTTATTTACTGAAAATACAAATTTAAATCACAGCAAAAAGTAGCAATATATGGGGGACAAAATAAGCCTTTTTAAAAAAATTATATAACAGCTTAAATACTTTCCCACTAAACTTGAAAGACAAATTAGCACAATTTCTCTCTAGATGATGGATAATTTGACAGTGTTAAGCTAAGGTAAAGAGAAATCAGCAAGTCAGTTTTTAACTTGTAAGGATGCAGAAAAATTGTCAAGAATTGAAATGAGGGTGGGATAGGGTACAAAATGATCAATGCTTTTCTTGAAAAGAGTAAAAATAACCTAAGGAAAAACTAGACAGCTCATGTTTAGTGAAAACTAGCTTAATGTTATGATGTAAAGCAATGCATTAATACTTCCTTAGGATTATAACTCCTTAGGAGTCAGATCTAATGTAAATCACATGTATATAACACAGGAGAGACAAAAGGTATCCTTATTAAAAGAAGGGTGTTTAAATGTTCTGTGTCCTATAAATATACAGATGGGTTAACATAGAAATTTCTAAGTTGATCAAATATAATTTACATGAAGAACTCTTCCTTCTTTTAGCAACCCAGATAATATGAAAAGATGTACTTCTTAAATAGTTAACTATGTCCTATGAAACATTCAATTTTACATCAAGAAAGCTCTAAAGTGTAAAGGTCATAATACTTGACTTCAAAACAAAAATAAGGATTAAGTGTTTATGTGACTAACAGCTACATCATCACTTATCAAGTTTGCCATGCTATATATCCAAAACAGTCATTGTTTGTCTTGCTATGTATCCAACATAGTTATCCTTTGCCTTGCTATGTATCCAACATGGTCATCTGTTGCCTTGCTATATATCCAACATGGCCATCAAGCCTACACTTAGCAACTATTTTTTAAAAATAATAAATGTACTTTTGTTAATTTAGCATTACATTACAATAAAGTTTAAGGCAAAATTTCTATTATTGTAGCAGAGCAAGTAAGAAAAACTGTACACATTACTCGCCATTAAAAATGCATATTTTCATCAAAAATCATAAGGCATCTTGTTTTGCAACTAGACACTTTCAGTAATTTTCATCAAAGAATCAATTTTCCTAAAGTCCTGAAGATATTAGAGGAAAAAATGAAGCAATTAAAAACATAGAGATAATGCAATCACCTAAAGGTATGAAAATATAAGTTGGAATAAATCAAAGTTAACATTGACATTTAAAATTTAAAATATACAATAACTTCTTTGGATGGCTTCTTGGATAATCCTGTATTGTGATTCTTGGTTTGAAAAATAAAAACCAGAGGGAAAAAAAGCACAATGTTTTTAAAGGAAGTTTTGAGTGTCCATACTGCAAATATACCTTGTAGGATAGTAAATTTAAAGCTAAACCCAATGATGTAAGAAAACAGATGGATGTTCAACAAGGGGCATTTGAGGAATTCCTGATGGAAAAAAAAAAGGATACCAAAAACAAAACAAAGCAGAGTAGATGACTTCTGTGCATCATAAATGACAGAAATATAAAAAAGGTCAATCTGCACAATTATCAAAGAAAAAATAAGTAATGAAATAAATGTCTTGATGTTTGAAGGCTATTTTTATTTAGAGAGAAAAGTTAACTGGGATGAAAGCATCACCACCAGCAAAGGACTCAGAGAGTTTTAAAGAAGCACACGAGGGAATAAAGATATGTGTGGAATTTAAAGAAATAGAAGAAGTGAGGACAAAGAAGGACAAGTGAAAACCTAAACTATTACTAGATGGCACTTATATAACACTTAAGGATTTACAAAATAATTTTAAAATATCGTCTTATTTTGTCCTCACAACCTGGGAGACAAAAACTATCCTTATCTTCATTTTACAGATAAGGAAACTGAGGCAGAAAGAGGTCAAGTGATTTGTCCAGGGTCACACAACTAGTATATATCTGAGGTGGTATTTGTCATTTGTCAAAGGTCTGAAGGCATAGTGACACAATAATCATAGGACATTTTATTGTTCCTCTAGAGCTAAAAAATTATAATCAAAATAAATGAAATAGGAAATTGAGAACTTAACAAACAGGTGGAGAAAGAAGAGCTATAGTACTGTCAACTTTTGAATGAATTCATTAAAGCATGTATTTGTTCCTCAGCACCAAATTTTATATACATATACATGTATATAATATATTAAGGCACAAATAAATTTCAAATACATGCAGAAAGGAGGAATACATAACAAAATCTTTATAAGTAATAGCACAATGAAAATATTGAATAATGCAGAAAACACACTGGCCAAACTGGACTTAATAATGAAATAGTAAATAATGAATAAGTCAAAGAACAAATTATACAAACAATAAACATGTGAAAGACAATGCTAATGATGAGAGAGCCTACCAAAATTTCTGTGATGCAGCAAAAGCAGTTTTCAGGGGAAAAATTCCTAAAACATAAATTAACAAGATAGAAAAGATAGAATTAATAAACTATATGCAATTTTTAAGCATCAAAAATTCAACATATAAAGAAAACCAAAATAAAAGACTAATAAAATTGATAAAATTTAGGAAAAAATTTATCCTAAATATAATATAAATCAGCCAAATCCATAATATCATACATTTATAGTATATACTCTAATAATTAATATAACAAATATGAAATATCAAAAACATGAATAAGAGAAAATTACTTTATTAAAATTAAAAACAAGCAAGATGAAACCACAGAAAAACCAGGAGAAATAAAAATAATTTTCAAAACCTACTCTGCACAGTTATAGACCAACAAAACTAAGGATACAAAAAACAGATTATCTGAAAAATATAAAATACTCAAATTAAAGAACACCAAATATAAGGAGGTAATGAAACAATACAGACAAAAAGAATCAGAAATAAATGAATAACCCAGTAATCCATAAATCCCAAAATATACATTGCCCAGGAAAGATTTTCTACACGACAAGAATCACTAGGAAAACTGGAAAGCAATCTAGCAGAAATTATATTTAGAACATCTTACATAATAAACCACCATAAATCCAAAAATGGAAATGTGAGCTGATTAAATATCAAACCACCAAAAAAATTAGAAAGCAAACAATCATATCCTTTTCACAACTATAGGTAAGGACACGTACTTAACCAAAAAGAGATAGAGGCAAAAATACAAGAGAATTTTAAGAACGTGAAATGGAAAATTTTTTGGAATGACAACATTAATGTAATTAGGATAAGAAATATAGTTAAGCAGGAGAAAAACCACTACCAAATATCTCTCATAAGAGCCTGAATATGAGACAGACAGATAGACATAGAAATAGAGACAGACAGAGACAGAGCTCTAATAAGATTCTAATATGTGTGTGTGTTGTTCAATTGTGCCTGACTCTTCATGACCCCATAGACCATAATGTCCCCGGGGTTTTCTTGGCAAAGATACTGAAGTGGTTTGCCATTTTCTTCTCCAGTGGGTTAAGACAAAGATTAATTTACTTGTCAATTAACCACTCTTGAGCACCTGTTTCCTCATCTGTGAAATAGTGATCGTGCTCAATGTACCATTCTCATCAGAGGGTTGTTCTGGGGAAAGGGCTTGTTACTTAGTGAACCTTAAACTGTTAAATATAATGTTATCATTTATATCATGAGGACTGGTTGAAGGAAATGGAGATGTTTTTTGTTTTTTGTTTTTTCCTATAGGAGACTTAAAGAAATAGGAGAACTTCAAATATTTTAAGGACTATTGTGTGAAACTGGTACATTTTTGCTAGGCTGCATAGGAGAAAAGGATGATAAATGACTGGCAGTGAAAAGGAGGCACATTTTGACAATATGAAGAAAAAATGCCTAATGATTAGAACTGGGCAAAAAAAATTGGTATGAGATAGGAACTTTGTGAGGTAGTGAGCTCCCCAACATTGCCTATTACAGAATTGATTCTTTCATTCAAAGGTAGGTTGGACTGATTGACTTCTAAGTTTCATTGCAATTCAGAGGCTGTGCTTTTCTAAGTTGTTATTCAACCTAATGTGAATTATGAGGTAATTATTTCCTTTATAAAAGGATTTATCATAATATTGGGGAATAAGTGTCATGAATAGATTTGAAAAGATCAAAATAATTGTGGCTAAAGCCATCTGGACAGCTCTGTGTAGAAATTATATTTAATAGATGAAGTTCAAAGCTCTCTTTGGAAATTTAAAATATGACTTGACTTGCAAAAAAGTTACCATACAACTCTTTAGAAATAAATCTACTACATAAAATTAGATGTGTTTGTTACAATATTTTCCAAAGAATAGCACAGTGTAAATTATACATGCTATTATTAATCATTACTGCCAACTTTGGAGTAGTTCTGTTTGTAAATTTCTTCTATCTCTTATGTATATTTTTAAAAAATCTTTTTTTGAGTGTGTATGGCTCCCATACACTCTGTATTTTCTGATACCCAGAAAATTAAGTGTCCTTTTAATAAGGTTGTCTAAAGGAATTACATTTCCAATTTTTAGTTCAGAAAAATATGATCATGGGAGGAACACAGACGTCTTCAAAATGCTTGTTTTTCAGAAAATAATTTTTTTAAGTAAATGAAGGCTTATATGACTCCATGCAAATTATCAAAATTTTGAATATTAGATAGTCAGTAGCATAATCAAAGTTAGTTCTTGTTACCATCTGCCATTCAGTTGGCAAAGAGATTTTCCTAAAGTGCAAGGCTGAGTACATCACTCCCCATCTCCCAACCTCACCCCCACCTCAGAAAACTCCAGTGATTTCCTCTGGCCTCCAAGATCAAGCACAAAAACCTTTTCACCTCACACCTTATACCTCACCAAGAACTCTGCCATCCAGTGCCACTGACCTCCATGCTATTCCTCAACAAGACATTGCATTTCTTGACCCTGGACATTTTCTCTTGCTCTCTCCCATGCCTGGAATGCCCTCCCTCCTCATCTCTGCCTTCTGGCTTCATTCAAGTTCCAGCTAAAATTCCACCTTCTCAGGAACGCCTCCCTAATCCCTGTTAATTCTAGCGCCTTCCCTCCATTTGATTATCGCAAGTTTATCCAGTCTGTATCTTGGTCATACCTAGTTGTAGGTATGTTGTCTCCCCTCATCGGACTATGAACTCCTTGAGGGCAGGGAATATCTTTCCCCTTCTTAACCTGACACAGAGAAGGAGCTTAATCATTACTTATTTACTGACAAGTTTACCCCCATTCTTTTTGGCACTAGGATGATTTCTTTACACTAAGGAGAAGTAAGGCTAATGACAAATTTCAAGAGCTTAATTTTATTTTTACCCTAAATTGTAATATGGTAACACACTGATATAATTCAAAGCACTCCCATGAGGTCCTATCTGTATCTATGTAGCTCTCAGAGTCACACACCAAAAATCATGTCCTGATCAGATATGATGTGATCATGCTGTTATAAACGAAAGATGTGTGACTTTACAGAGAATCCAAGAGGAGAGGGGCTGCATGAGAAGGCAGTATTTTGTTTTTTTGTGGGGAATTTGGGAAGAAGTCAGGGCTCCATCATGAGCCACACAGTGTTTCAAAGATGATTTGTATGGAAACTATCATGAAAAGAACAAAGGATTCATGGTTATTGTAGAAGACCTTCTATGGCAACAAACATGTTCTAACATTTTCTGTAAAAGTAGTTGACTATTATGGTACTTAAAACATTTCTTCTGGAATTTAACATTTCTTTTCAAAAAGTATATGGCAAATCTTCAATAATTCAGGCTCATTTATCCAGAAATTGTGATAATTTCATCAAAAGCTAGGCTGACATTCTTACGATTCCCATTCCATTTATGGGAAAGACTTGGGGGGGAGAGGGAGGGAGGAAAGGAAGGAAGGAAGAAAGAAAGGAAAGAAGGAAAGAAGAAAGGAAGGAAAGAAGGAAGGAAGGAAAGAAGGAAGGAAGAAAGGAAAGAAGGAAGAAAGGAAGGAAGGGAGGAAAGAAGGAAGGAAGAAAGACAGGAAGAAAGGAAGGAAAGAAGGAAGGAAGGAAGGAAGGGAGGAAGGAAAGAAGAAAGGAAGGAAGAAAGGAAGGAAGGAAAGAAGGAGGGAAGGAAGGAAAGAAGGCAGGCAGGAAGGAAGAAAGACAGGAAGGAAGGAAGGAAAGAAGGAAGGAAGGGAG